>OZ020568.1:44856318-45448969 GCA_963971475.1 Chrysops caecutiens | reverse complement strand
CATGCATAACAGTGCTAATCCTAGGAAAAATCTTACTTCATTTGCATTATTTGGTCGTGATGCGTTCAACACTGCCTGGACTTTATCTGGTGTTTCCTTAAGCCCTTTCGCACTAATCTGGTGTCCTAGATACTTAATAGAGGTGACAAGGAATTTACACTTGTCTTCGTTAACCTGCAAGTTATATTTTCTTAACTGTTCAAGACACTTTATCAAACGTTCTTCACATTTTTCGAGTGTATTTCCTTGAATTGAAATATCATCAAAATAAGCAACGGTACCTTCTAATCCGCTCAATATTTGGTCAATAACCTAATGAAATATGTTAGGTGCTGTTTTAATACCCATAATTCGTTCGTGCCCTATTGATATCGTCGCTATTTGCTGACATCCTTCGTCAAGGTTGAAATGCAGAAAAGCTTTGTATAAATCCAAAACACAGAAGTACTTCCCATCATTAAATTTATTGCAGATGTCCTTTATTTTTTGGATAGGGTATCTGTTCTCATGTAACTGTGTATTGAGTGTGACTTTATAATCAGCCCAAACTCTGACTGTGTTGTCAGGTTTAGGTACAATTACTAAAGGTGCCTCTTTCAGCCATTCCCATTTTTTCTAATATTCCTTGTGCCACAAATGATTCAATTTCTTGTTTCGTTTTCTCCTGGAGTGAGTATGGTATAGTTCTTGGCTTAATAAATATCGGTTAAGCGTTATTTGTCAGTGGCAGTGTACGTGTGTAAGTGCGGAACGGCATTTTTGTCTTTTGCAGTCCAACATCTGTATCCAACTTTTCAAAATCTATTTTAGAAATAATAGTCATTAGGCTTCCTGTGTCTAATTCAAATTTTTGGTTTTTCTTTGCTATTTTAACTTGAACTGTAAATGGTTGGTTTGTTTTTCCTCCTACTTGCTTTATTTTACATATTTCATCATTATTATCTCCTTCTTTTTCTATTCGTTTGACGAGTTTATTATTTTCAAATTTAGTTACAATGCAAACTTTTGAAATATGTCCCCTTTTTCCACAACTGTTACATTTAAGTTTGTTCTTAGACCTACAGTCCCTTGCAATATGATTCTCTTTACCACAACGTAGACAGATATTTTGTAAACTACCATCATCAGTGCTTTGGTTTTTATAATACCTTTCCTTATACGAGGTGTTTCCTCCCCCACTTGATGATGGTGTTGCATAATTACTTATCTTGTTTACTTTATTCACTCCCGTTCCTGGTGATGTTGCATACATCTTATTTAGCATTTTTGCTGCTTCGTTAGCTAATGCTATTTCTATTGCTTTTTCGAGGTTAATGTCAGCTCTCTTCTGTAATATTTGTTCGCGTATCTCCATATCTTGTAGTCCTCTAATGAACTGCGCTTGAAGTACCGAATTTATTGGTTCCTTACAGTCTGGACCTTGACATGTCCAATTTGCAGTTGTAGCTAAATGTTTTAATTCTGCAATATATTGAGCTATTGAGTCATTACTTCTTTGAACGCATTATTAGAACTTATGTGGTTCTGTCTGCACATTTCACAGCAAGCACAACTGTTTTTCTAATAAATTAATTAATTCATCATATGTTTTCGAAGCAGGTAATTGCGGTGACGTCAAACTTGGTAATAATTTATAATATTTTGCATCTAATGCATTTATTAATATTCTTGCTTTTATCACCTTTACTTCCTGTGAGTTTCCATGTAATTTTCTTAGTTTGAAAAAGTTTCCTAACCTCTCTTTGTATTATTTGACCGTCTCTTTCTCTTCATCAAAAATCTCGAAAATTATTGTGCTTCTATGTATATCGGTTTGTATTCCCGTTTTTTCTGTTATTTTTTCGCAATCATTCTAAGACTTTTGCTTGCAGCTGTATTGACTCCAAAATCGTCTTTGCTTCGTTTACTTGTTCCGTCATATTTGTAAATCTTATATTAGTGTTTCACCTTTTTTCGCCTCGTTGCCACTTCTGTTATGTATTTATTATTTACTTCAATTATTTGTACACTTAAATCTTAATGATACTTAATTTATTTTTGCATTTTATATAGTTACACGTTGTTCTGCTCCATGTGTTCAATCACCTAACCTATGTCTGAAGCTGTCCCTAAAAACCATGTCTCAATCGGTGTGGTAGTAGATTACCACGTACTAGAGCGGTGGTATACCGCTATCTGGAAGCATATAGTACAAATTACGACCCCTGTCAAAAGGCTTCTCCTATAATTAAGGCAGTTGCCCTTAATTTCAATTTCTTATCTCCTCGAGCATATGAATATGTCCGAACCATTTTCACTAACTGCCTGCGTAACAGTAGCACGTTACGAAAGTGGTATCAGAAAATCAGATGTGCGTTCTGGTCCTGGCGTCACAGGAGAATCATTTTCAACTATAAAGAAATTTGTTGAAAATACTCAGGACACGATTATTGTAAATCTTGTTGTGGTGAAGGAATTATACAGTAGTTTTACTGTGAAAACTTTTTTTAGATTTACATCTAGTAAGTTAATTTTTCCCCAAATTTAAATCGAGTTAGCTTACAAAATTTATGTTTTGAAATTTGAATTTTGGTTAGTCAGTTAGTGACAGACAGATTGAGAATAAACATTAAATTTAGTTTCTTTAAAAAATAATAATAATTTGAATTATAATTAAGTTGAGTTTGTTAAAATTAAATATTATAATTAATAAATAAATTTATTTAAATTGTGATTTAATTTACGAAAGAAATCTTTGAGGTTCGTAGCAACCTGTCATTTGTGATGATTAAATTGCTACAAAATTGGTGACCCCGTTTTCAAGAACAGAATTTAAATCAAGCAAGGAGATAAAACAAGATTCAAGAAGATTCAAAATTCAAGTAAAAAAAAAGAAGAAAAGAAGAAAGAAGATTCGAAATTTGACCTTATCGCAGTGAGTACATTTTAAGTTCCACTATTGATTTAATAAATTTAATAATATTTAATAACCATATATGATATAATAATATTTTGATTTAATTAAATAATATTAAAATTTAATAATAAAAAGTGATTTCTAAAAATAAAACCCCGAAATAATAAAATAATAACTAGTGAATTAACAATAAATTAATAATCTTAAAATAAATAATTAATAATCATGACGACTGAATAATCTAGTTTTTTGTTTGATAATAATAACTATTAATTAAAAAGTTTAAAAATATTTAAATTTTCAAGGCAGTGACTGGCTTTCTTCTTTTATCAAAATATTTCATATCTATCCTTTGTCTTTTGTCCTTTCACTAATTTAATCATGCCTGGTAACGAAGAAAGTGGAGACAATGGAATAAACAATAGGAGAGAAATTGATAGAGTTGGATTACATCTCCCAACTTTCGTCCCTTATGATCCTGAACTCTGGTTTGCTTTTGCTGACAGAGCATTTGAAGCAGCAAATATTACAACTGAACAAACAAAATTTGCTCATTCCATTGCTCACTTAGGGATTCAAAATGGAGCAGAAATAAGGGACTTAGTGATGAATCCACCTACCGAAAACCCCTATTCTAAATTAAAAGAAGAAATTATAAAGAGAATTGGAACTTCTCAAACATCTAAAACCAGAAAATTATTAGAAGTTGAAATTATTGGAGATCTTAAACCATCTCAGTTCCTTAGAAGATTAAAGAACTTAGGAGGAACAGTAGTTAGTAAAGAAGTTGTTGGAACTATTTGGATGGCAAGACTTCCATCTCTTGCTCAGGCAATTTTAGCAGCTCACAAAGATCTTCCGTTAGATAAATTGGCAGAACTAGCTGATTCCATTTTGGAAACAACCAAACAAGAACAAACTAATTCGATTAATGAATTAAAACAACCTTTCGACATCGAAGGCATGTTAAACCTCAAATTTGCTCAATTAGGTTTACAAATGGCTGACTTTCAAAAAGAAATCAATTCAATAAAAGCAGAGCAAGATAATATTAGAAAACAAGAATATTTTTCTGAAAGACCTTCCAGAATATTGCCTAGTTACCGAGGAAGATCACGATCTCGTTCAAGATCTTTTTCCAGGCACAACGATACACCCAAGTCTGGGATTTGCTTGTACCATTGGAAATTTGAGACCGAATCTACTAAATGCAAACAGCCATGTACGTTTTCATCCAACATGGAAAACTAAAGAAGTTGTCGACTATGGCGGCAACCGACAACATTTCAACAACACGCCGCTTATTTGTCATAGATTTTAATTCAAAAAAGCAATATTTAATAGATTCTGGTGCAGATTTGAGTGTTTTTCCCCGAAAGTTAATGAGAGGACCACTCAAACGTACTTCGTTTGATTTAACTGCTGCAAATGGAGGTATTATAGGAACTTATGGTCCAACAGTAATAACTTTAAATTTTGGTTTAAGGAGAAATTTTCCTTGGAAATTCGTGGTAGCAGATGTAGCAAAGCCAATAATTGGAGTAGATTTCATTGCTCATTTTGGTTTGCTTATTGATCTTAAGCATAAAAGATTAATAGATTCAGAAACTGGTTTGACAACTAAAGGAAAGGTTATGATCACTAGCTTATCAAATATTAAAATTATTTCAAATGACCACCTATCTCCTTTTCTGGAACTTTTAAAACAATATCCTGATATAACTCGTCCTGACGGTCGGAATCAAATGGTAAAACATAAAATCAAACATTACATCCGCACAACATCTGGACAACCAATAACCTGTAAACCAAGACGTTTAGCTCCAGAAAAATTGATAATTGCCAAAAAGAAATTTGAAGCAATGTTACAATTAGGAATTGCGAGACCTTCCTCTTCTTGTTGGGCTTCTCCATTACATATTGTTCCTAAGAAAAATAATGAATGGAGGCCTTGTGGGGACTATAGAGCCTTAAATGCAAGAACAATTCCTGATAGATATCCTGTGAGGCATATCCATGATTTTGCTCATAATCTCAGAAACAAAATTATCTTTTCAAAAATTGATTTAGTTAAGCCTTATAATCAAATTCCTGTTTCTGAAGAAGACATCTGTAAAACGGCAATCACAACTCCTTTCGGCTTATTCGAATTTCCGGTCATGAGCTTCGGACTTCGTAATGCAGCCCCAACTTTTCAACGTTTTATTGATGAAATACTTCGTGGTCTTGATTTTTGTTTCGCTTATCAAGACGATATTCTTGTTGCATCATTAAATAAAGATGAACACTTTAAACATTTACGAACAATCTTCAACAGATTTAACCAATATGGCTTAGTAATCAATGTGGCTAAATGTTTATTTGGGGTTGAAGAGTTATCTTTTCTTGGTTACCTAGTTTCAAGAGAAGGTATCAAACCAATGCCTGAAAAAGTAAAGATAATTTCGGATTATCCTCGTCCATCAACAGCTAAGGAATTGAGACGTTTCTTGGTATGGTCAATTTTTATAGACCATGCATGCCTGGAATTGCAAAACAACAAGCTTCCTTAAACAATTTATTAACTGGTAATCTGAAAGGGAAGGCGAAAATTAATTGGAATGATTCAACAGAAGCTGATTTTGAAAAAATTAAAAGAAGTTTAGCTGAAGCAACAATGCTTGCTCATCCATCGAACGAAGCCCTTAGAACTTTAATCTGTGATGCATCAGATTTTGCAATTGGAGCAGTTCTCCAACAATTTGTGAAAGGTATTTGGGAACCATTAGGTTTTTTCTCAAAAAAGCTAAGTGAGCAAGAAATAAAATATAGTACATTTGATAGAGAACTTTTAGCTATCTTCAAATCAATAAAGCATTTTAGACATATGTATGCTTGAAGGAAGAGACTTTATCATATTTACTGACCATAAGCCAATTACATTTGCTTTCCAGCAGAAATTGGATAAAGCATCACCTAGGCAAGCAAGACAGTTAGACTATATTAGTCAATTTTCAACAGACATCAGACATATTTCTGGAAAAGATAATTTAGTTGCTGATACTATGTCAAGGATTGAAGCTATCAATGAACCAATAAATTATTCAGCACTAGCAAATGCTCAGTTAGGTGATGAAGAACTTCAAAATCTTCTCAATCATAATTCAACAGATTCTTCGCTCCAAATAAAGAAATTGTTGATACCTGGAACATCTGAACAGATTTACTGTGATATCTCAACTTCAAGAGCCAGACCTTTTATTCCTAAACATTTTCGAAAAATGATCTTTAATTCCGTCCATCAGTTAGCTCATCCTGGAATTCGAAATACTGTCAAACTCATAACTGAACGTTATGTTTGGCCTTCGATCAAATCTGACTCAAGAAAATGGGCACAAGAGTGTTTACAATGCCAAAGATCAAAAGTAACGAGACATGTTTCGGCTAAATTAGGAACGTTTATTCCACCAACATCAAGATTTCAACACGTTCATATTGACATTATTGTTTTGCCACCTTGTGAAAATTTCAGATACTGTCTCACTTGCATCGACAGATTTTCACGTTGGCCAGAGGTTTTCCCACTTCAAGACCAAGATGCAGATACAGTTGCAAGGAACTTCTACAATGGATGGATTTGCAGGTTCGGAACTCCATCTAGGGTGACTACAGATCAAGGACGTCAATTTGAGTCACACTTGTTTCAATCTTTGAATCGATTGACAGGTACAGCTCACTTTCGGACAACATCTTTCCATCCTCAGTCAAACGGAATAATTGCAAGATTTCACAGACAACTGAAAGAAGCCATAAGATGTCATCAAAATAGATGGACAGATATTTTACCGACAATTTTACTTGGTATAAGAGCAGCATGGAAAGAAAATTTAGAGACAACTTCTGCAGAAGTATTATATGGCGAACCAATTCGTTTACCAAGTGAATTTCTTTTACATAATTCTGAAGATAATGACAATGTATCGAATTTCATTCGCGAGTTAAGACATCATTTTCAAAATCTTCGTCCTGCAACTGGCAAAGGACACTCCAATAAAAAACCCTTTGTATTTAAAGACCTATCAACTTGCAAGAATGTTTTTATCCGTCAAGAAGGAAAAAAGAGCTCGTTGCAAATGCCATATTACGGTCCTTTTGAGGTTATTAAACGAGAACAAAAGACTTTTGATATAAATGTTAAAGGAAAAATAATTAAAATATCAATAGATAGGTTAAAACCTGCATATATTTGCATCGATAGTGTATATGAAACAACTTTGGCTAATAAAGAAATAATAAACAATTTAACACAAAAAAGTTTAACAAGTCTTTTAAAAAAGTAAGATTTATAATATAATAATTAAATTAAAATAATAATAATAATAACAATTACAATAATAATGCTCATAATAAATTGAAGTGTTATCACATAATAATTTAATAATAAAAATATTAATATTTCAATCAATAGTTGTAACTTTTAATGTACGAAAAATGATCCCAAGATAGTCAAGACTAATATCGTGTAAAACACTGGAAGGGGAGTAATGTGGTGAAAGAATTATACAGTAGTTTTACTGTGAAAACTTTTTTTAGATTTGAATCTAGTAAGTTATTTTTTCCCCAAATTTAAATCGAGTTGGCTTACAAAATTTAAGTTTTGAAATTTGAATTTTGGTTAGTCAGTTAGTGACAGACAGATTGAGAATAAACATTAAATTTAGTTTCTTTAAAAAATAATAATAATTTGAATTATAATTAAGTTGAGTTTGTTAAAATTAAATATTATAATTAATAAATAAATTTATTTAAATTGTGATTTAATTTACGAAAGAAATCTTTGAGGTTCGTAGCAACCTGTCATTTGTGATGATTAAATTGCTACACTTGTGTTTGACGATATGAGTATAAGACAACATTTTGACTGGGATGAAGACATCGCCTCTCCAGCCCGTAAAAATAATAAAATAATGTTATGCCCGTAAAAATAGTGTTATGACCAACCAAATCTTAGTATACTTAGCCATCTGTGTGAACAAACCATAAAAGATTCCTTTGGGATATTTCCCCATTGCTTCTATGAATGCCGAACAAAAAACCAACTTGACAAAACTCTTTTTGAATAGTTTGATGGATTGAGTAACATTTGACGGAGCAACGAATAATTTAACTGTTTCGAAGCACCTTGGTTCGAATGTGAGTGACACTAATGCGAGAGAGTACAGCCAATTACATCAAAGTCTGGACAAACTTATTCTTCACCCTGACCCTTGTTATATGTAAGAAATACATTTGGGGAATTGAAAGCATTTACTGAAGGGGATGGGAAACCAATCCAATGGAAATATTTGGAACTCTTGCGAGAACTGCAAGAGATACAGGGTTTGCATTTGGCTAACAAATTGAGGAAGGCTCTCATCTTCTTCCAGAACCAAAAAATGAAAGAGCGACTGGCTGTTCAGACATCAAGTAGATCAGTGACTAATGGTTTAGATGTCTGCCGCGAAGTTCTGAAACTAAAAGACTTTGCTGGGAGTGAGGGGACATCCAACTTTATTCGAATATTCAATGATATTTTTGACATCTTGAATAGTCGGCAAATTCAAGAGCCATAATCTGAAAAGAAAGCTCTTTGTCAAAATAACGCTGCTGAACTCATTGAATATTCGACAAGAACGATAAACTATATCAGCCAATTAAAACTGAAATTTAATGACTACTTAATAAATTCCAGACGAAATGTGGGATTCTTGGGGCTCAATTGGTGCCTACGAAAAGTGTTTTTGCTCTATAAACGCTTTATTGAAATGGGGAAACTAATTTCCATTCCGCTTTTTAAGCTCAATCAAGACCATATTGAGCTGTTCTTTGCATCAATACGTCTGGGTTTGGGTAACAACAACCGTGAAACAGTTTACATCGGTCTATAAGAAGTTAGTATTTCGCTGCCAACTAAGAGATGGAGGAATGGGGAATTGTCTTCCCTTAGAGCAAATTTCGGTACTCAACGTTGGAAATATAGATCCGTTGAGACAAATTAATACAACTGGTTCCCAATCAACTATGGTCGAGTCCAGTTAAAAGTCAGACTCGGAATTTTCGCAAATTGACCAACAATGTCAGGACAACCATAGTTACGTTTCGCAATTGACGCATTATGTAAAGCATGTTGTAGATTATATTGCAGGTTTTGTCGTGTTCAAAATATGCAAAGTCTTAAAATGTTGTACTTGTGTTAAAGCTATGCACGGCGACTTTTATTCTACTTCTTTGATTAGTTATAAGAGCACAGGTTTTTTAAAAATTCCATCGAAGAGCGTAGTAGCAATTTATCTACAAGTCGAAAAGGAGATGAGAATATCCAGCCGTATCCCCGATGAAAACATTTTGAGCAAAAAAATTTTTAACAAAATCTCTGCTTCGGTTCAAAAACACTTCATCGGAAAAAGCTGGGGTGTGGCTGTGTCATGGACACGGCCGTGTGTTGTGCGTGAATACGTTTATGTAACGGGTAATATTTCTTGAATAAAATATTTTAATTTATGTATTTAGGACAAAAGCAAGGAAACAAATAATTATTTTGTTACAATATAAGTTTATTAATTATAGGTCTGTGATATGAAAAGTACGACACAAATAGCATACAAGATCCATCCAGATTTCTGGTAAACGTTAAATCAATACAGGTATTACCTAACGTTGTTGGAGAAGTTTCAATATAAAACAAATTGAACTCGCTGAGCATGAAGTCATGCAATGAACGGTTTTGTGAGACATCAACATTAAAGTCTCCAACTATCATAACTGGTGTAGTAAGATCAGGCTCGTACTCGGGTATAATTTTTGCTATGTTTTTGGAATATTTTAACAACGATCGTATCATTAAGAGTTTAATTTCTGCTAACGCTTTACCTGGGTGGATATACACACACCCGAGTATGAATTTGAAGATACCATTGGCCTTTATGTTTACTAGACAGACATCACCTGCTTTTGGGTCTTTCATTTCCAAATAAATTTCCGAAATGTCAATGTCAACTCTATTACAATCAGTGAAGCTATTGATGTTGCGATATATAGCGACTCCACCGGCTTTGACTTGATGATGGATCACGTGTTGTTGTTGGAATACATTTAAAAGATCTATTACGTTCGTGATCCATATGGATCTTGTGCATAATAAAACACGGCTTATGATACCGCTACCAATAAAGTAGTAGCAATTTGCCTGTTCTTAGCGGTTTTACAATATGAAGTCAAATCAAAGCCAGGCACCGAAAAATGGGGATTTTTCACCAAATTTTGCCGATTTTGAATTTCAAAATCGAATTCAATCAACCAGGCTGGCAGAATCGCCAGCAACACAAAAATTTCGCCACGGCACAAAATTGTGCAAAAAACATTGACCATACGGTGACACCCTACAAAGGGAACGTGTGTGACGTTCGATGAGAAACAAACGCATGCGGGCGCCACACACACTCTCTCGGTGGGGTGACACCGATCAATGACGTTCGGTTGCACAATCACATGTACTGTCGAAATTTTTGTGTTGCTGGCGATTCTGCCAGCCTGGCTGGTTGAATTCGATTTTGAAATTCAAAATAGGCAAAATTTAGTACAAAATAACCCCATTTTTCGGCGCTTCCCCCTCCGCCGCGCGCGATGCGCCACTGATCTCGCTTATGCTAGTGATTTTTTTGATCCCTTAGCTATCCAGTGGTATAATTTAATTTCGGATGTAGTGCATAGATTCGAAGCTACAATGCCAAACTGTATCCCCCGATTTTATCATCAGGTTTTTTGGATTGCCCCCGTATGGTAGCAAATTTAAAGACGTATTCACGTCAAAAATTTCTTTGCGGAATTTCATCAACATATGCATGCGCCTGTTCATTACAGTCTTTTGCTTAAATTGATCGTTGAAAAAATACTCATGTACATGATACTTTTCATCGCCAAAAAAAAATTTGAAAAAATTACACATCGGCCAAAGATCTTTAAGGTCATTCATTATATGGGAATGTAAGTGCATACATATGATAGCGAGGTATATAAATTATAAAGTATTTTAATCACGAACAGCGAGGGAAATAAGAAAAAAACAGTAAAGAAAGTCCAACCATCTCCGTAATACTGCCAAAGCCGGTCCCAAGCCCGGTTAAAAATAAAGGGCGGTGATGGAAAAATTTGGAAATATAATCAAATTTGATAAACCCGCGCTAAACTTAAACATTATTCCCCCGTTGATTTCCGGCTCTGGATTTACAAACCCGTGTGAGCGCACAAATCCAGCTAAACAAAGTTTGCATATATTGGGTCAACTTTTCTATTTAGTTATTAATTCAATGTTGTGATGCGTCGCGTCACCTAAAAAGAAGGGAGGTTAGAACATAACAAATAAACTATGCGAGTCACTTGCCATACCCGCAACACATATGAACCTAAAAAACATAATGCACCAGATATTTAACATACTCACTCGAACATGTCACGCGAGAAGTCGATGTCGGTGTTTATGTTTACACAACATAGTCCACACAGCGAGCAACATAGTCCACACGGATAGTGCACACGGAGTATTTCATAGGGAATAAAACATAGCGCATAAAGCATAGAAAACTGCCTAAAAAGCATAAAACACCAAAAGTTAAACATGCACTATACTTACCATCAAGCGTAAACACAACACGGCGGAACAACGTAAATAAACCTACAAATATGTAAAATGTAAACAAATCTACTATTTCATAACACTTACTTGAGCATTGGATCCCGGAAACTTATGTAAACAACATGAAATTCACTACCGAACATAAAACACGCGACATCACAACACGTTATTAACCTAGACTGAAACGTCAAAACGAAACATGCTGAAACGTAAACAACTCCATCAACTTACGTTGTTCTAAAAACCTCCGCCCGTCACCGGTAGATGGCGCCATGCAAAAGTTAAGTGCGTTTCGTAATTGACGGCAACCTCGCTCCAACGGTCAAAAATCCCGGTTGCTTGGAATAAAAAGCGGAGAAAAATTGGGGATATCACCAGTAGTTGGATCAACTTCAAAAACCTTAAAAGTCAGGCAGACCATTCACGGGAGTAGACATACAAGGAGAAGTAAGTGATCCAAACCGGACAAGATTCTAGAAGCCTATCGGTTCGCTGGGAGCTTGAGTTTGAAAGTGGTCATAGTAACCCATCAAACTCAAGTTCGAATTTGTCAAACCGAACAAGGTTCTAGAAACCTATCGGTTTTCTGCGTTGGGAGCTCGAGCTTGAAAGTGGTCACAGTAACCCATCAAACTCGAGCTCGAAGCTGCAAAACCGAACAAGGTTCTCGAAACCTATCGGTGCAGTAAGGAACTTCGTGTTGAAAGTGGTCACCAGAACCCATCAACCTAGTTCCAAGTACGGCGTCATTAAAGTGGCTACTTCGCAGTGTCGGGGACGTCGCGAAGAAGTTTAGAGGAGGCGTTACGTGATTCCAGGGCCGGACCGAGGCCGATTACCCTGGAGGAGTACCGAGCCAGGAATCGGGGCAAGCAGCAAGTCGCCGCGCCACCGGTCGTAGAACCAGAGCGTCCCGTGAAATATAGGACTGGAGTGGAGGCCAACTTCAGGCGGGCCATAGAGGAGGTTCGTCGCCGTCTGCTGCTGGCAGTAGGGAAAGAGGAGCGCCTGCGGATCAGCAAGGAGATCCAGCGGCTCCATAACGAGCGGTTGAAGTACCGCCGCAGCAAAAGAAATAAAAATAGAATTAAGAAAGCAATTGTAAACTAGATTAAATTTAATGGAATAAATGGAATGAAAACTAAATAAAAGTAGGATTAAAAACACAAAATTTAGAAACATGAAATCAGATAAGAACGTAAAGTAAATTTGAATCTGGCTAAGTAGTGAAATGAAAGGGCAATAAGTAGATTGGTCGCATGGACGTTTGATTTATAACAGATATTAGGAAGATAACTAGTAGATTGGTAACATTAGCGTTCGATTTATATAAAATCATAGGAAGGTAATTAGTAGATTTGTCGCTTGGACGTTGGATTTGTATAAAGTTTAAGGAAATTGAATGGAAATGTAAAAGAGAATTGTACTTAGAATATGCACAATAATAAATATTAAGCCAACTTAAAACTTGTGTCAAGCCTGCTTTCAACATTGAACTGGTTAACATTGAGAATTGGAACCATAACAAAACGAAACAAAAATACATAACAAAACTGGCGCAGCCGCACTAAAGAACCTAAACGCACAGAAAATAATATTGAGGATAATTAATCAAATTGAATTTAAATAAGGCAAATGTTGAAGGTACGCTGTAGAATATAAGACATAAAAAAGGATTGTTTGTATAAGTTATTTATTAAGGAATATTTGTATTAAAATTGTTACAAGCTGGAACAAGAAAAAACAAAAAACAAAGATATACGAAATGAAAAAAGGATACAATAAAAGAATAATACTCAATACAAAAATACATAAAAACATAAAACAAAAAAAAAAAGATACAAAAAAAAAAAATATATATATATGTATCAGAAAAAAGAAACATAAATAGGAAAAGAAATTAAAAATATTCAAGGAAAAAATATTTAGTTAGTAAGAATTAGTCATAACAAAATGATAAAACAAACGAAAAACACAGTATATGGCCCAGTCAACCCCGAAACCGTCTCTGAAATCGTCTATAACTAGATTTTCGAGGTTTCTAGACTACTTCTCACTTGATAATCCGGAACCGGAATTCTCTACAAGCACGGAGGAAACCCACACAGGTGAAGAATCTAACGAAAAGAAGGACAACGAGGAAGGAGCAAATAACAAAACTTACGTATTGATGTCAAGCAACCAGGAAACTTATCAGATAACAGAACCGGGAATAGAAAATCAGATAGAAGGAAATATAGGAACAGGAGATCAACAACAAACACCAGAAGAGCCAGAAACAGACATAGTGCAGCTGAGACACGGGAGAAAATATTGTAAGACGAACTCGGACCAAGGAAAAGACGACCACGCCAACAACAAACCACAGCCAACAATAAACACACGAACAGAGATCGAGAAAAAAGAAATTGAGGAAACAAAAGGAATTGAAAACAAGAAGATGGCCAACATAACTTTAGTAAACAACGTGTTACACAACAACGTACCGATACTAATGGGGGAAGACAGCCCCCGAAAACAAAATGAAGTAAATGAATTTATTAGTTGCGCGCGCCTGGGATACGAGACCCTCACTGAAGCACAAGATAAGGCGCTCTTTATAAGACTATTACCAACACGATTAAGAGGAAGAGCCCTAGAAGTTGCACAAGCTGGAGTAAACGATACACTTGAGGATATATTCAACACTCTTAGGTCGAACTTAATCCAGAATACCTCCTACATAACTCTAAACACTCAATTAAGAAACGTGCAGCAATTACCCATGGAAACACTAATGGGCTACTTCAATAGGGTGAAAACACTCATAAATGCTTGCAAGAACGCAGCAGAACAACAATACGCCAACGGGGGTGAAGGTTTAAAAATCGAAATCGAGAAAGTAGGACTGCATTGCTTTAAGTTAGGGATAACAAACTCTAACTACAAGTTCTACCTGCTCTAAGATTGCGAAAACAACTTAGAAGCCTTAGGAAGAAAAATAGCAAGGCTGGAGCAGACTGAGCAATGTATGAATCAGCACCTAGCTAGTCAGCATCCCGTAATCCCAGGACTACACACGATGGACCAACCTAGAAACCAGTTTTACAATCAAGTGAAAAGAGAACCCCGAACGTTTGGACAAAATCAGCAACAACCACAATACCAGGCCGCGAGAAACTATAATGGGTACCAAGAGACACCAAGAAACTACAACACCAATACACCCCGGGAGAAACAGCATAAACGGCAGATAAGATGTCATTTCTGTGGAAGACCAGGACACGTGATAGCCGAATGTCGTACGAAGCAAATGACGCCATTCTGCCCAAGCTGTAAGACGTATGGCCACACGATTCAAAACTGTAACGCGCACGGCAGAAATCAACAAAATTCAGCTTCAAACACATATAGAGGTCGTCAAGTGAATCATACCATCGGCAACACAGCGGACGGAAAATGCAATTTCTGTCTGGAAAGTGGACATATGGAGGACCGGTGTTATTTAAGAGAGAGATGGGAACGGTTGCAGCTAGAAAAACAAACAGCAAACCTACAAACGGAAAACTGCGAGGAGACGACCGGGCACACCGCGAGTCGTCGCTAAAAGAAAAAGAAAAGCGGTGTGAAACATGTCCAGATGTCCCTATAGTAAGTTTACCCCTAAATATTACGAGAAGAAGCAGAAATAAGTTCATAGTGGACACAGGAGCCGAAATAAGTCTTATAAAAGAGGAAGAAATTAATGAATCAATGGAAAAAGACATAAACAGAGAAGAGATTATCACACTCAACACGATTTCAGGGGAAATTTCCTCAAAGGGAACCATCACAGGACACATAAAATTAGATAAGATATATCCATGCAAGTTCCATATTATCGAAACTGTCAACCAAGGTAGTATAACGGGCCTGCTGGGCAACGACTTTCTGTCCAGGCATTGCAACATTGAGGGCCCCGCGAAGAAGCTCGTGTTCTTGTCCACAAGTAATGGGCAAAGAACGGTTATCAAATTCGAAGAAAACCAAAACCGAAGTACAAACGACGTTCATTTTGTGGACGTCATAGCAGCTGGTAAAACAAATCATGAGCGTAGTCATGCCAGGGAGGAAAACACCCGAGAATTCCAAAGTAGAACTACTATGGGGGGCGATACGAAACCTGCAATACTGGAAAAAGATTACGCCGAGCAGCCAGAGGAATCCCGACAAACGGAGAAACCAGGGAACATTACCAACGTCAGGCAAAGCAGTCCGAATACATGTGATAACACAGGGGAAGTAATGCCTACAGCGGAAGTGTTGAAAGATCTTGGAAAACTCTTCGAGACAGGTACAACGCATGAAAACTACGAGAGTGGGATGCGTACCGGGGGGAGTAATGTAAAATGTTTTCCATCCCATACTCGCACGTATGGGGAGAACGAAGAAAGCTGCGAAGAAAGTAATTTGCAATGTTTTCCATTCCATACTCGCACGTATGGATAAAACGAAGAAAGCTGCGAAAAAAGTTGCTCAAAGGAGGAATTTATAACCACAGAGCCCAGGAACATCATAATACCGGGAAGGACAGTGAAATGTGTGGAAATGATCACGGACAAAGAAGGACAGTATGTAACCGAAGGAGAGGAGATAAAACCGGGTGTATATATTAGTAACGCGCTCGTGAGGTCAACAAATGTGAAAATAAAACTGAGCGTACTAAATATAAACAATTATAAAGTAGAAGTGAACAATGTGACAGTAAAATTGAGCAAATACGAAGAAACGACAGCACCAAACAACAACGATAATAATAACTCTGAGGAAAAATTCGTCAATTGTATTAGCACCGAGGAATGGAAACCAGGAAAAAGAGAAACTCAGATAAAAAAACTAATAAGCTTAGAAACCAATTTGAACATCGAAGAGAGGAGGGAAATGCATAAAATTATTGAAGAATTCCAAGACGTTTTTCATTTACCGGTAGAGAAACTGGGGCACACAGCAACAGTGCAGCATGAAATACGGATACAACCAGGGAAACAACCTATCAAGTGCAAGATGTACCGCCTGCCGGAGACGCAAAGAGAGATAATAACGGAAGAAATACAAAGATTACTCGAGGAAGACATAGTAGAACCAAGCTGGAGCGAATGGAACGCACCATTGCTAGTAGTCCCAAAGAAACCGGGACCTGATGGACAGAAGCGATGGCGAATAGTGGTCGATTACAGGAAACTAAATGAAGTCACCGAGGGGGATGCTTATCCACTACCCAGAATTGAAGATATCCTGGATCAGCTGGGAAATTCTCGGTATTTCTCAGTACTCGATCTCGCCAGCGGATACCACCAAATCGCAATGAAACCAGAAGATCGGGATAAGACTGCGTTCAGTACCCCTTACGGATACTACGCCTTTAAGCGTATGCCTTTTGGGTTAAAGGGAGCACCAGCAACGTTCCAGCGTCTCATGAATCATGTGCTGACAGGACTACAGGGTCTACAGTGTTTCGTATACCTGGATGATATAGTAATATACGGCAGAAACCTAAAGGATCATCAAACAAAACTACGAACCATATTACAACGATTGAGAAACCATAACTTGAAGTTAAACGTAGAGAAGTGCAATTTTCTCAAAAAAGAAATTATATACCTTGGACATAAATGCACGACGCAAGGAGTAGAACCAGATCCGAGCTTGGTGGATAGCGTAAAAAATTTCCCGACGCCTAAAACGGTGCGCCAAGTACAGTCCTTCTTAGGACTAGCCAACTACTACAGGAAATTCATATCGGACTTCTCCAAAATAGCGGCTCCAATCAATAATCTCCTAAAGAAAGATGTGAAGTTCAAATGGGATGAAAGTTGTGTAAACGCTTTCAACACTCTCAAACAGAAATTGATAAGTCCACCGGTACTTAGATACCCAAACTTTAAAGAACCATTCAAGCTATACACAGATGCGAGCGGAGAAGCACTTGGCGCCTTACTAGCACAAGGTCAACCCAGTGAAGAGAAACCCATAGCCTATGCTAGTAGAACATTGAACGCAGCAGAAAGAAATTATTCTACAATAGAACGGGAACTCTTGGCCATAGTATGGGCAGTTAAGAACTTTAGATGTTACCTGTATGGACGACCATTCAAAGTATTTACCGACCACAAACCACTAAGAGGAGCTATAAGAATCAAGGATCCCACAAGTAGGATTCTACGCTTATGGCACAAACTATCGGACTACACGTTCGAGATAGATTACAAAGAGGGACGCAAAAATAACAGTGCAGACGCCTTAAGTAGGATCCCCTATGACGTGCTAGTAACCACGCGAAAACAAACGAGGGAACAAAATGAAAAATTGGAAGAAACAGAAGCAAAAGGTTCAACCACAAGTGAAAGTCCCGAGCATGCATCACCAAGCAAAGTACCTGAACGAGAGAAAACACATATAAGAATTTTAACGGACCCTCAGGAGATAGAAACCATACTACGAGACTGTCATGATGCACCCCTAGGAGGCCATCAAGGAGTATTCAAAACATATCACCGCCTGAAGAGAGAGTTCTACTGGAAGGGAATGCTGAGAGATATCAAAAAACATATACGAAAATGCAAGAAATGCCAGCTGAATAAGTTAAGCAGGGAACATAAGGAACCGATGGTCATAACGGATACAGCTAAACAACCATTTGACAAGGTTTATATGGACATTGTGGGTCCACTTCCAGAAACACCACGCGGGAACAAGTATATCCTAAGTTTCGAAGACGATTTGACTCGCTTCATGGACGTAATACCACTCCAAAATATGGAGGCGAAAACTGTGGCACAGGCTTTTGTGGAGGAAATAATAAGTCGTTACAGAATACCAACAAAATTAATTACCGACCAAGGAGCCAACTTCACTTCCGAAATGTTCAGGGAAGTGTGCAAGTTATTTAAGATACGGAAGATCGAAACAACACCATACCACCCTCAATCCAACGGAGCATTGGAAAGATCACATAGGCCTTTGACCGAGTACCTAAGAAATTTTGTGGACGACAACCAAAAAAACTGGGATGAGCATCTGCGAGCAGCAATGTTCGTCAGGAATAATAGTATGCACACAACCACAAAATTAACGCCTATGGATTGCTTATACGGTTTCTCCGCCCCTCTTCCCAACAATTTGAAGACGCTCCCCAACCAGTATACGATCACGAGAACTATTTCCTGCAACTAAGAAACAAACTCCAGAGAGCATATCAAACCGCACGAAGAAATTTGGAAGAGAGTAAGATCCAGTCCAAAGAGTACTACGACCAAAAGACTAACCCTTTAAAAATACACCTCGGGGACCAGGTATTGCTACGGAACGGGGCTCGAAAAAATAAATTGTCACAGCATTGGGTAGGACCGTACAAAGTGGTAGCTATAAACAGTCCGGTAAATAGCACCATAATGATAGGCAAGCGCAAACGCCGCGTACATAACAACCGATTGAAGCTTTTTAATTAAAACTAAAACCTACGGCCCCGACACGATAGCCCCAACAGCACTCTATCCGACACGTATTAATAATAACCCTATGCCTAATCGCAGATTTACAATGGACCAGAACGTGGATAATTTGGGACTAACAAAAGCCGAGTGGGATAACATCCTGCAAGAAGCAGACCAGTTGTACCAACAAATTCAATTCGAATCCATCCTGAAGGAAGCAGATCAACTATTTCAACAACTTCAATTAGACAAACCGGAGATAGAAGAGCCGCCAGCCATGGAGAAGCTGGTCAAATTCAGTCAACACCACAAGGACCCGAGACGTAGGAGGCAGAAAGCAAAAAACAAAATCAACTAGAATTAAAACCAAGATTAAGTTAATGTAAATTGTAAGGAGGAAAAAATCATGGAACACGAGAGCTACAACGCCAAGAATATAAGCTAAAACTATCCTCATCAAATCTCGCGAACCCTCTAACCGGTTAATACCCATAATCACAAACTCAAAGGATCATAGTGACCCACCATTATCCCAGAAACTGCCACTCACCCTGGGGAGGACTTCTAAAAGGGGGAGGAATGTTGTGATGCGTCGCGTCACCTAAAAAGAAGGGAGGTTAGAACATAACAAATAAACTATGCGAGTCACTAACCATACCCGCAACACATATGAACCTAAAAAACATAATGCACCAGAAATTTAACATACTCACTCGAACATGTCACGCGAGAAGTCGATGTCGGTGTTTATGTTTACACAACATAGTCCACACAGCGAGCAACATAGTCCACACGGAAAGTGCACACGGAGTATTTCATAGGGAATAAAACATAACGCATAAGGCATAGAAAACTGCCTAAAAAGCATAAAACACCAAAAGTTAAACATGCACTATACTTACCATCAAGCGTAAACACAACACGGCGGAACAACGTAAATAAACCTACAAATATGTAAAATGTAAACAAATCTACTATTTCATAACACTTACTTGAGCATTGGATCCCGGAAACTTATGTAAACAACATGAAATTCACTACCGAACATAAAACACGCGACATCACAACACGTTCTTAACCTAGACTGAAACGTCAAAACGAAACATGCTGAAACGTAAACAACTCCATCAACTTACGTTGTTCTAAAAACCTCCGCCCGTCACCGGTAGATGGCGCCATGCAAAAGTTAAGTGCGTTTCGTAATTGACGGCAACCTCGCTCCAACGGTCAAAAATCCCGGTTGCTTGGAATAAAAAGCGGAGAAAAATTGGGGATATCACCAGTAGTTGGATCAACTTCAAAAACCTTAAAAGTCATGCAGACCATTCACGGGAGTAGACATACAAGGAGAAGTAAGTGATCCAAACCGAACAAGGTTCTAGAAGCCTATCGGTTCGCTGGGAGCTTGAGTTTGAAAGTGGTCATAGTAACCCATCAAACTCAAGTTCGAATTTGTCAAACCGAACAAGGTTCTAGAAACCTATCGGTTTTCTGCGTTGGGAGCTCGAGCTTGAGAGTGGTCACAGTAACCCATCAAACTCGAGCTCGAAGCTGCAAAACCGAACAAGGTTCTCGAAACCTATCGGTGCAGTAAGGAACTTCGTGTTGAAAGTGGTCACCAGAACCCATCAACCTAGTTCCAAGTACGGCGTCATTCAAGTGGCTACTTCGCAGTGTCGGGGACGTCGCGAACAAGTTTAGAGGAGGCGTTACGTGATTCCAGGGCCGGACCGAGGCCGATTACCCTGGAGGAGTACCGAGCCAGGAATCGGGGCAAGCAGCAAGTCGCCGCGCCACCGGTCGTAGAACCAGAGCGTCCCGTGAAATATAGGACTGGAGTGGAGGCCAACTTCAGGCGGGCCATAGAGGAGGTTCGTCGCCGTCTGCTGCTGGCAGTAGGGAAAGAGGAGCGCCTGCGGATCAGCAAGGAGATCCACCGGCTCCATAACGAGCGGTTGAAGTACCGCCGCAGCAAAAGAAATAAAAATAGAATTAAGAAAGCAATTGTAAACTAGATTAAATTTAATGGAATAAATGGAATGAAAACTAAATAAAAGTTGGATTAAAAACACAAAATTTAGAAACATGAAATCAGATAAGAACGTAAAGTAAATTTGAATCTGGCTAAGTAGTGAAATGAAAGGGCAATAAGTAGATTGGTCGCATGGACGTTTGATTTATAACAGATATTAGGAAGATAACTAGTAGATTGGTAACATTAGCGTTTGATTTATATAAAATCATAGGAAGGTAATTAGTAGATTTGTCGCTTGGACGTTGGATTTGTATAAAGTTTAAGGAAATTGAATGGAAATGTAAAAGAGAATTGTACTTAGAATATGCACAATAATAAATATTAAGCCAACTTAAAACTTGTGTCAAGCCTGCTTTCAACATTGAACTGGTTAACATTGAGAATTGGAACCATAACAAAACGAAACAAAAATACATAACAAAACTGGCGCAGCCGCACTAAAGAACCTAAACGCACAGAAAATAATATTGAGGATAATTAATCAAATTGAATTTAAATAAGGCAAATGTTGAAGGTACGCTGTAGAATATAAGACATAAAAAAGGATTGTTTGTATAAGTTATTTATTAAGGAATATTTGTATTAAAATTGTTACAAGCTGGAAAAAGAAAAAACAAAAAACAAAGATATACGAAATGAAAAAAGGATACAATAAAAGAATAATACTCAATACAAAAATACATAAAAACATAAAACAAAAAAACAAAAAGATACAAAAAAAAAAAATATATATATATATCAGAAAAAAGAAACATAAATAGGAAAAGAAATTAAAAATATTCAAGGAAAAAATATTTAGTTAGTAAGAATTAGTCATAACAAAATGATAAAACAAACGAAAAACACAGTATATGGCCCAGTCAACCCCGAAACCGTCTCTGAAATCGTCTATAACTAGATTTTCGAGGTTTCTAGACTACTTCTCACTTGATAATCCGGAACCGGAATTCTCTACAAGCACGGAGGAAACCCACACAGGTGAAGAATCTAACGAAAAGAAGGACAACGAGGAAGGAGCAAATAACAAAACTTACGTATTGATGTCAAGCAACCAGGAAACTTATCAGATAACAGAACCGGGAATAGAAAATCAGATAGAAGGAAATATAGGAACAGGAGATCAACAACAAACACCAGAAGAGCCAGAAACAGACATAGTGCAGCTGAGACACGGGAGAAAATATTGTAAGACGAACTCGGACCAAGGAAAAGACGACCACGCCAACAACAAACCACAGCCAACAATAAACACACGAACAGAGATCGAGAAAAAAGAAATTGAGGAAACAAAAGGAATTGAAAACAAGAAGATGGCCAACATAACTTTAGTAAACAACGTGTTACACAACAACGTACCGATACTAATGGGGGAAGACAGCCCCCGAAAACAAAATGAAGTAAATGAATTTATTAGTTGCGCGCGCCTGGGATACGAGACCCTCACTGAAGCACAAGATAAGGCGCTCTTTATAAGACTATTACCAACACGATTAAGAGGAAGAGCCCTAGAAGTTGCACAAGCTGGAGTAAACGATACACTTGAGGATATATTCAACACTCTTAGGTCGAACTTAATCCAGAATACCTCCTACATAACTCTAAACACTCAATTAAGAAACGTGCAGCAATTACCCATGGAAACACTAATGGGCTACTTCAATAGGGTGAAAACACTCATAAATGCTTGCAAGAACGCAGCAGAACAACAATACGCCAACGGGGGTGAAGGTTTAAAAATCGAAATCGAGAAAGTAGGACTGCATTGCTTTAAGTTAGGGATAACAAACTCTAACTACAAGTTCTACCTGCTCTAAGATTGCGAAAACAACTTAGAAGCCTTAGGAAGAAAAATAGCAAGGCTGGAGCAGACTGAGCAATGTATGAATCAGCACCTAGCTAGTCAGCATCCCGTAATCCCAGGACTACACACGATGGACCAACCTAGAAACCAGTTTTACAATCAAGTGAAAAGAGAACCCCGAACGTTTGGACAAAATCAGCAACAACCACAATACCAGGCCGCGAGAAACTATAATGGGTACCAAGAGACACCAAGAAACTACAACACCAATACACCCCGGGAGAAACAGGATAAACGGCAGATAAGATGTCATTTCTGTGGAAGACCAGGACACGTGATAGCCGAATGTCGTACGAAGCAAATGACGCCATTCTGCCCAAGCTGTAAGACGTATGGCCACACGATTCAAAACTGTAACGCGCACGGCAGAAATCAACAAAATTCAGCTTCAAACACATATAGAGGTCGTCAAGTGAATCATACCATCGGCAACACAGCGGACGGAAAATGCAATTTCTGTCTGGAAAGTGGACATATGGAGGACCGGTGTTATTTAAGAGAGAGATGGGAACGGTTGCAGCTAGAAAAACAAACAGCAAACCTACAAACGGAAAACTGCGAGGAGACGACCGGGCACACCGCGAGTCGTCGCTAAAAGAAAAAGAAAAGCGGTGTGAAACATGTCCAGATGTCCCTATAGTAAGTTTACCCCTAAATATTACGAGAAGAAGCAGAAATAAGTTCATAGTGGACACAGGAGCCGAAATAAGTCTTATAAAAGAGGAAGAAATTAATGAATCAATGGAAAAAGACATAAACAGAGAAGAGATTATCACACTCAACACGATTTCAGGGGAAATTTCCTCAAAGGGAACCATCACAGGACACATAAAATTAGATAAGATATATCCATGCAAGTTCCATATTATCGAAACTGTCAACCAAGGTAGTATAACGGGCCTGCTGGGCAACGACTTTCTGTCCAGGCATTGCAACATTGAGGGCCCCGCGAAGAAGCTCGTGTTCTTGTCCACAAGTAATGGGCAAAGAACGGTTATCAAATTCGAAGAAAACCAAAACCGAAGTACAAACGACGTTCATTTTGTGGACGTCATAGCAGCTGGTAAAACAAATCATGAGCGTAGTCATGCCAGGGAGGAAAACACCCGAGAATTCCAAAGTAGAACTACTATGGGGGGCGATACGAAACCTGCAATACTGGAAAAAGATTACGCCGAGCAGCCAGAGGAATCCCGACAAACGGAGAAACCAGGGAACATTACCAACGTCAGGCAAAGCAGTCCGAATACATGTGATAACACAGGGGAAGTAATGCCTACAGCGGAAGTGTTGAAAGATCTTGGAAAACTCTTCGAGACAGGTACAACGCATGAAAACTACGAGAGTGGGATGCGTACCGGGGGGAGTAATGTAAAATGTTTTCCATCCCATACTCGCACGTATGGGGAGAACGAAGAAAGCTGCGAAGAAAGTAATTTGCAATGTTTTCCATTCCATACTCGCACGTATGGATAAAACGAAGAAAGCTGCGAAAAAAGTTGCTCAAAGGAGGAATTTATAACCACAGAGCCCAGGAACATCATAATACCGGGAAGGACAGTGAAATGTGTGGAAATGATCACGGACAAAGAAGGACAGTATGTAACCGAAGGAGAGGAGATAAAACCGGGTGTATATATTAGTAACGCGCTCGTGAGGTCAACAAATGTGAAAATAAAACTGAGCGTACTAAATATAAACAATTATAAAGTAGAAGTGAACAATGTGACAGTAAAATTGAGCAAATACGAAGAAACGACAGCACCAAACAACAACGATAATAATAACTCTGAGGAAAAATTCGTCAATTGTATTAGCACCGAGGAATGGAAACCAGGAAAAAGAGAAACTCAGATAAAAAAACTAATAAGCTTAGAAACCAATTTGAACATCGAAGAGAGGAGGGAAATGCATAAAATTATTGAAGAATTCCAAGACGTTTTTCATTTACCGGTAGAGAAACTGGGGCACACAGCAACAGTGCAGCATGAAATACGGATACAACCAGGGAAACAACCTATCAAGTGCAAGATGTACCGCCTGCCGGAGACGCAAAGAGAGATAATAACGGAAGAAATACAAAGATTACTCGAGGAAGACATAGTAGAACCAAGCTGGAGCGAATGGAACGCACCATTGCTAGTAGTCCCAAAGAAACCGGGACCTGATGGACAGAAGCGATGGCGAATAGTGGTCGATTACAGGAAACTAAATGAAGTCACCGAGGGGGATGCTTATCCACTACCCAGAATTGAAGATATCCTGGATCAGCTGGGAAATTCTCGGTATTTCTCAGTACTCGATCTCGCCAGCGGATACCACCAAATCGCAATGAAACCAGAAGATCGGGATAAGACTGCGTTCAGTACCCCTTACGGATACTACGCCTTTAAGCGTATGCCTTTTGGGTTAAAGGGAGCACCAGCAACGTTCCAGCGTCTCATGAATCATGTGCTGACAGGACTACAGGGTCTACAGTGTTTCGTATACCTGGATGATATAGTAATATACGGCAGAAACCTAAAGGATCATCAAACAAAACTACGAACCATATTACAACGATTGAGAAACCATAACTTGAAGTTAAACGTAGAGAAGTGCAATTTTCTCAAAAAAGAAATTATATACCTTGGACATAAATGCACGACGCAAGGAGTAGAACCAGATCCGAGCTTGGTGGATAGCGTAAAAAATTTCCCGACGCCTAAAACGGTGCGCCAAGTACAGTCCTTCTTAGGACTAGCCAACTACTACAGGAAATTCATATCGGACTTCTCCAAAATAGCGGCTCCAATCAATAATCTCCTAAAGAAAGATGTGAAGTTCAAATGGGATGAAAATTGTGTAAACGCTTTCAACACTCTCAAACAGAAATTGATAAGTCCACCGGTACTTAGATACCCAAACTTTAAAGAACCATTCAAGCTATACACAGATGCGAGCGGAGAAGCACTTGGCGCCTTACTAGCACAAGGTCAACCCAGTGAAGAGAAACCCATAGCCTATGCTAGTAGGACATTGAACGCAGCAGAAAGAAATTATTCTACAATAGAACGGGAACTCTTGGCCATAGTATGGGCAGTTAAGAACTTTAGATGTTACCTGTATGGACGACCATTCAAAGTATTTACCGACCACAAACCACTAAGAGGAGCTATAAGAATCAAGGATCCCACAAGTAGGATTCTACGCTTATGGCACAAACTATCGGACTACACGTTCGAGATAGATTACAAAGAGGGACGCAAAAATAACAGTGCAGACGCCTTAAGTAGGATCCCCTATGACGTGCTAGTAACCACGCGAAAACAAACGAGGGAACAAAATGAAAAATTGGAAGAAACAGAAGCAAAAGGTTCAACCACAAGTGAAAGTCCCGAGCATGCATCACCAAGCAAAGTACCTGAACGAGAGAAAACACATATAAGAATTTTAACGGACCCTCAGGAGATAGAAACCATACTACGAGACTGTCATGATGCACCCCTAGGAGGCCATCAAGGAGTATTCAAAACATATCACCGCCTGAAGAGAGAGTTCTACTGGAAGGGAATGCTGAGAGATATCAAAAAACATATACGAAAATGCAAGAAATGCCAGCTGAATAAGTTAAGCAGAGAACATAAGGAACCGATGGTCATAACGGATACAGCTAAACAACCATTTGACAAGGTTTATATGGACATTGTGGGTCCACTTCCAGAAACACCACGCGGGAACAAGTATATCCTAAGTTTCGAAGACGATTTGACTCGCTTCATGGACGTAATACCACTCCAAAATATGGAGGCGAAAACTGTGGCACAGGCTTTTGTGGAGGAAATAATAAGTCGTTACAGAATACCAACAAAATTAATTACCGACCAAGGAGCCAACTTCACTTCCGAAATATTCAGGGAAGTGTGCAAGTTATTTAAGGTACGGAAGATCGAAACAACACCATACCACCCTCAATCCAACGGAGCATTGGAAAGATCACATAGGCCTTTGACCGAGTACCTAAGAAATTTTGTGGACGACAACCAAACAAACTGGGATGAGCATCTGCGAGCAGCAATGTTCGTCAGGAATAATAGTATGCACACAACCACAAAATTAACGCCTATGGATTGCTTATACGGTTTCTGCGCCCCTCTTCCCAACAATTTGAAGACGCTCCCCAACCAGTATACGATCACGAGAACTATTTCCTGCAACTAAGAAACAAACTCCAGAGAGCATATCAAACCGCACGAAGAAATTTGGAAGAGAGTAAGATCCAGTCCAAAGAGTACTACGACCAAAAGACTAACCCTTTAAAAATACACCTCGGGGACCAGGTATTGCTACGGAACGGGGCTCGAAAAAATAAATTGTCACAGCATTGGGTAGGACCGTACAAAGTGGTAGCTATAAACAGTCCGGTAAATAGCACCATAATGATAGGCAAGCGCAAACGCCGCGTACATAACAACCGATTGAAGCTTTTTAATTAAAACTAAAACCTACGGCCCCGACACGATAGCCCCAACAGCACTCTATCCGACACGTATTAATAATAACCCTATGCCTAATCGCAGATTTACAATGGACCAGAACGTGGATAATTTGGGACTAACAAAAGCCGAGTGGGATAACATCCTGCAAGAAGCAGACCAGTTGTACCAACAAATTCAATTCGAATCCATCCTGAAGGAAGCAGATCAACTATTTCAACAACTTCAATTAGACAAACCGGAGATAGAAGAGCCGCCAGCCATGGAGAAGCTGGTCAAATTCAGTCAACACCACAAGGACCCGAGACGTAGGAGGCAGAAAGCAAAAAACAAAATCAACTAGAATTAAAACCAAGATTAAGTTAATGTAAATTGTAAGGAGGAAAAAATCATGGAACACGAGAGCTACAACGCCAAGAATATAAGCTAAAACTATCCTTATCAAATCTCGCGAACCCTCTAACCGGTTACTACCCATAATCACAAACTCAGAGGATCATAGTGACCCACCATTATCCCAGAAACTGCCACTCACCCTGGGGAGGACTTCTAAAAGGGGGAGGAATGTTGTGATGCGTCGCGTCACCTAAAAAGAAGGGAGGTTAGAACATAACAAATAAACTATGCGAGTCACTAACCATACCCGCAACACATATGAACCTAAAAAACATAATGCACCAGAAATTTAACATACTCACTCGAACATGTCACGCGAGAAGTCGATGTCGGTGTTTATGTTTACACAACATAGTCCACACAGCGAGCAACATAGTCCACACGGAAAGTGCACACGGAGTATTTCATAGGGAATAAAACATAACGCATAAGGCATAGAAAACTGCCTAAAAAGCATAAAACACCAAAAGTTAAACATGCACTATACTTACCATCAAGCGTAAACACAACACGGCGGAACAACGTAAATAAACCTACAAATATGTAAAATGTAAACAAATCTACTATTTCATAACACTTACTTGAGCATTGGATCCCGGAAACTTATGTAAACAACATGAAATTCACTACCGAACATAAAACACGCGACATCACAACACGTTCTTAACCTAGACTGAAACGTCAAAACGAAACATGCTGAAACGTAAACAGCTCCATCAACTTACGTTGTTCTAAAAACCTCCGCCCGTCACCGGTAGATGGCGCCATGCAAAAGTTAAGTGCGTTTCGTAATTGACGGCAACCTCGCTCCAACGGTCAAAAATCCCGGTTGCTTGGAATAAAAAGCGGAGAAAAATTGGGGATATCACCAGTAGTTGGATCAACTTCAAAAACCTTAAAAGTCATGCAGACCATTCACGGGAGTAGACATACAAGGAGAAGTAAGTGATCCAAACCGAACAAGGTTCTAGAAGCCTATCGGTTCGCTGGGAGCTTGAGTTTGAAAGTGGTCATAGTAACCCATCAAACTCAAGTTCGAATTTGTCAAACCGAACAAGGTTCTAGAAACCTATCGGTTTTCTGCGTTGGGAGCTCGAGCTTGAGAGTGGTCACAGTAACCCATCAAACTCGAGCTCGAAGCTGCAAAACCGAACAAGGTTCTCGAAACCTATCGGTGCAGTAAGGAACTTCGTGTTGAAAGTGGTCACCAGAACCCATCAACCTAGTTCCAAGTACGGCGTCATTCAAGTGGCTACTTCGCAGTGTCGGGGACGTCGCGAACAAGTTTAGAGGAGGCGTTACGTGATTGCAGGGCCGGACCGAGGCCGATTACCCTGGAGGAGTACCGAGCCAGGAATCGGGGCAAGCAGCAAGTCGCCGCGCCACCGGTCGTAGAACCAGAGCGTCCCGTGAAATATAGGACTGGAGTGGAGGCCAACTTCAGGCGGGCCATAGAGGAGGTTCGTCGCCGTCTGCTGCTGGCAGTAGAGAAAGAGGAGCGCCTGCGGATCAGCAAGGAGATCCAGCGGCTCCATAACGAGCGGTTGAAGTACCGCCGCAGCAAAAGAAATAACAATAGAATTAAGAAAGCAATTGTAAACTAGATTAAATTTAATGGAATAAATGGAATGAAAACTAAATAAAAGTAGGATTAAAAACACAAAATTTAGAAACATGAAATCAGATAAGAACGTAAAGTAAATTTGAATCTGGCTAAGTAGTGAAATGAAAGGGCAATAAGTAGATTGGTCGCATGGACGTTTGATTTATAACAGATATTAGGAAGATAACTAGTAGATTGGTAACATTAGCGTTTGATTTATATAAAATCTTAGGAAGGTAATTAGTAGATTTGTCGCTTGGACGTTGGATTTGTATAAAGTTTAAGGAAATTGAATGGAAATGTAAAAGAGAAATGTACTTAGAATATGCACAATAATAAATATTAAGCCAACTTAAAACTTGTGTCAAGCCTGCTTTCAACATTGAACTGGTTAATATTGAGAATTGGAACCATAACAAACGAAACAAAAATACATAACATCAATGCTTCATTTAGACGAATTCGCACTGGCCAATGAATAAGTAATATTATGAGGAAGCGTTATATGTCACATGTACAGTGTACATGTTTGAAGCCAAAACTTAACGGTACCCATTTTCCTTGTCTTTGTTGGGGTTTTTGGGGATACTTTTTCAACTTTCATAAGATCATTCACAAAATCGGGATTGGTGGGGACGTTCAAAGAGATATTCAAAAGTAATAGTACATATCGTTTATTTTATTTAAAAGTTTATTTGCTACAATGGCGGGTTGACTCTCAGAAAATTAGTGGGTCTTCTTCAACTGTCGGTAGTTCCTGAGTTCCATCTTCTGACTGGTTTCTATTTTGGCCTCCTTAGTACACGCTAGGATGAGCTCTTTCTGTGCTTCCTGAAGTTTTCATTTGAAGTACGCCTCCGAACCAGACTTCTGCTTCTTTGGTTGCGGTAGTGCTACTTTCTCAGGACGCCGTTCTGTTTTTCGTCGTCGGTACTCCTCGATGGTAATTGGTCTGGGGCCAGCTGTCGGGTTCTTCAGTGCTTCCTCAATGTCTGGGGTCTTCAGATTGGGCATAACTCCCTTACTCAGAAAGAACTGAGGTCTGCTAGGACCTTTCAGTATTTTGGTGTTGACTACTAGGTCAATTCACCCGAAGAATTGGATTTTCTTGTTGATTTCGGCAGGAGGACGTAGTCTTCTTTCAAATTAGGACTGGAGAGGCGATGTCTTCCTTCAAAAACGTCTTTGGTTGGGCGATGAGATGCTGTTGTCCACAAAAGCTTCTTTACTTTAACGGAGGAGCGAAGCCTTCCATCAAAAACGTCGTTCGTTTAACACTCTTCTGGCAAGCGAAGAGGCGTTGTCTTCCTACAAGTTAGGGCTGGAGAAGCGATGTCTTCCTTCAAAACTCTTCTGGATCGCGAAGAGTCGTCGTATTCCCGGTGACTGGTCAATAATTGCCTCTCAGTTCCCAGTTTCCCTATATTATACTGTTTTTTATGCTTTTGCAGCAATTTCTAGCGTGAGAATGTCCCTAGGTGCGTCGTATTCAAGGCTACACGCGTGCAGTCAGTTTTTGTTGCGCGTGTAACCTTCGCTTAACCGTATGGGAACGGAATTTAGAGTTTTCCATGTTCCCATGCATTTTTGAAATTCTTTTACGAAATTGGATAATTCCGCCGAAGGTCGAAGTCAATTCCCAGGAAAATGGCATGCGACATTCGTCGTGATAATGATTAGTTTTTGCAGACAGGGGCATTTTTCGTGGGTAAGTTTCGTTCGGAATTAAAATAATATTTTCTGTTGCAGCTGAAGTGGTGCATTCCTGTGTGGCGTGATGTAGTTTTTCGCGTGATCACGCCAGTTTATCTCTTGTTGACGCAGCATTCCTCACGTTGGAATGGGTTGTCGCGTGGCGTCATCACTCCAGTTTATTGTTGCGCGTCGCGTGTGATACATTGTTTACGCGGTCGGCCGTTTGTTAATGGGTTAGTTGTTTTTGTTTTCAAGTGATTGATTCTGATCGTGATGATTGATCGGTAACGGCTTGCTAACGTTGTTTTAATTTAAGTATTGTTTATTATTGATTTTCTTAGTCAATTGTTTTCGTTTGTTTCGTTGCTTGTTAAATCTTTTAATGGTGTTTTAATTGTTGTTATCGATTTCATATTCGGTTAGTTGTTAAGTTTGTTTTGATTTAGTTAATAAATTGTTTTTATTGAATCGGTGTTTTGCCGTTTGTTGCCCCTTCTTCCTCGTTGATCGATTTCTCTTGATTGATTTTAGTTTTGGTTTATGTCAAACTTCTTTTGGATTTACTTTGGTTCCGGTGAGATCGTTGTGTTCCAATCCAATTAGTTTGATTTATTGATTTTGTTGTTCTTAGTTTGTTTTGATTTGCGTTGACATCCATCTTTTCGGGAGGATCAATTTATCTTTTTGTGTTATTGATTTCTACCAAACATGTGTTTTGAAAATTGTATTGATTGCTTATTTTATTTACTTTTGTGATCTTAATTTTTAAAAGGGTTTTGTTTTCAGGTTTCAAAGAGTGTGATCGATCTGTTATTGATTTCTGATTGGTTCTAAATTTTATTTCTTTTTGCGATTTTAATTTTTAAAAGGGTTTTGTTTTCAGGTTTCAAAGAGTGTGATCGATCAGTTATTGATTTCTGATTGGTTCTAAATTTTATTTCTGTTTGCAATTTTAATTTTTAAAAGGGTTTTGTTTTCAGGTTTTAAAGAGTTTTAAAGAGTACACCCTCACCTTAAAATAAAGATAATAACCACATCTAACTAAATATGTGTTGTTTTTTTTTTTTTTTTAAATGCGCAAGAGTGTACTCTAGCCCAGAAATAATACCGTGAGACCTTGCTAAGGAATTTCATTCCATAGGTTAGTTTGATGTTAAAACATTGCTTAATCGTGCAAGAATTGATTTTGTGTAAATTTATGTTATTATTAGTGAAAATATTTTGTTTTATTTATAAAAATTGGAAAATTCTCAAACTTTGGTCGGCCAGATATTTTGTTTACATGTTAAGCGATAATAGAGACGTCGTAAAAGAAATGTTTTGTTTCTGCAAGGGGCCACTTTTACATTTATTCATAATATTTTTCAAACTTTGTTATTCATAATTTGACCACTAAATGGTAACTTAATTTCGGTAGAGTATACTCTTGCGGATTTTTTATTAGTGATTTTTTTATTAAATTCTTTTTGATTTAGATATATTAGACTTTTCTGAGCATTTTAAGGTTGTAAAAGGCAGATGTGTATGATTTGTACTAGAACTTTGACAAATGTCAAAATTTTGTATGAGCGTCACGCGGAATAAAATTGAAAAAGAACCTTGTTTTCCTCACCTAAAAGTAAAGATAATAATCACATCTAAGTAAATATGTTCTTTTTTTTTTAAAAAAATTCCTTATAAAAAATCCACAAGAGTGTACTCTACCCCTTAATTTATATATGTAATTAATACGAAAACAATAAATTCACATTATTCTTCCACATTGTTTGAAAGAATTCCTACAGACCAGGTGCTGGGGAAACAATGGAGAGACAAAATTATTCGTCCTGATTTTGCGCCAACCAAACGTACTGTTGTTTGCTCAAAACATTTTTTGCCAGGCGATTTAGTACGTTTCTCCAGCAGGACAATGTTAGCACGAAATGCTGTGCCTGGACTTAATATATTAAGTATTTCAGATACATTGCAATTTCGATATTTGAATTAATTTATTCTCATTTATTCAGAAAGAATATAATACTAAACATTACCAAACGCCGGAGATTTTAACCGAAGGAAAGGGAAATGAACGTAATATAGAACATTAAATTTATTCGAAGAATTAACTTGGTTTCGTTTTTCAGGACTGCAATATAGCTAACACTTTCGTTTTTCCAGCTGATGGAAGTTTTATACAATTAACCGAAAATGTATTTGTTGTAAAATATGTATTATAATTGAAGATATTAACTTGGTTTCTTTCTTTCAGGATTCCTACGTGAATGATATTGATTTGCCAGCTGATGGAAATGTGGTACAATTAACCGAAAATGTATTTATTGTAAAATATGAAATATATATGAAGATGTTAACTTGGTGTCTTTCTTTCAGGACTCCTACATGAATGATATTGATTTGCCAGCTGATGGAAGTGTAGTACAATTAACCGAAAATGTATTTATTGCAAAATATGTATTACAATTGAATATATTAACTTGGTTGGAAGTGTGGTTAACTGAAAATGTATTTATCGTAAAATATATATTATATTGAATATATAAACTTGGTTTCTTTCTTTCAGGACTGCCATATAACTAGCACATGCCTGCCTGCTGAAGTCATCGCAAGTGTAATTGATAATGTAAGTATTAAAAAAAGATTAACAAATGTGAATAAAATGTTAAAAATTAAAAAATAAATGAATTGTAGTCGTAGTTACATGTTTTATGTGTATATGTTGATATAATAAACCTATTCCTAGAAAACCATGATTCCTTGTAATAATGTGTTTAGGAGTTGAATGAAAGTCTTTTTAAATGTCGATTTATAGAATCAATTCTGTGTCGCGAAATGTCGATTTGGGGAAACAATTCTGTCTTTTAAAATGTCGATTTGAGAAAACAATTTCATTAAGGCATCCACAAACCGTCTGAAGCAAAAAATAGCTTCCCTCAAATTCAAATTGAAAAGGAAAAACAACCTGGTCAAGAAATTACAACAGCAAGCCAGGCGAAGCGAAAACAAAATCAAAAACATGCGGGAACTTTTAATTTCTCTGAAAGAGAGGAACCTTATATGCGAAAGTACGACCGAGCTTTTGGAGATATTGCAAGGACCGAACAAAGAAATTTTAGCGAGACAGATAGCAAAGAGTTAATGTAGACCATCGTCGAAGAGCTTTGAGTTGCAAATTAAAGCTTTTGCTTTAAATTTGAGTTTCTTATCACCCAAGGGCTATGACTATGTCCGGGAGTCATTTTCAAGCTGCTAGCCACATCCCAGAACAATACAAAGATGGTATCAAAGGGTTCCCAACAAAGGATCGTGGAAAATTAGCTTACGACGAAATGCACATCAGACAACACGAAGATTGGGATGGACAAAAGTCTCACGGCTTCGTTGATGTTGGCGATGGGGCCAATGGTGATATTGTCGCCACCCAAATATTGGTTTTCATGGCGGTCTGTATCTACAAGTAGTGGAAGATTCCCCTGGGTTATTTCCCTATTACCACAATCAACGCAGAGCAAAAGGTCAATATGAAAACCATGTGCTTGAGGAGTCTACTAGAATGTGGGGTGGAGGTACTCGGAATTACCTTCGATGGAGCGGCCACCAATTTAACAGCATCAAAACTGTTGGGCTTGGATATTCGAGATAAGAATTCAAAGGGATTCATAACAATTGATGGAGGTCTCGAGATATATGTACTCTATCCAGACCCGTGTTACATGGTCAAACTTGTCCGTAATGCCTTGGCAGATCTTAAAGATTTTATTGATGGGGGTGGCAACCCGATTAAATGGCAATTTTTAATGTCGCTTCAAAAACTGCAAGAGCAGGAGGGTCTTCATTTGGGAAATAAAGTACGCAAAGCTCACGTCTTTTTCCATTCACAAAACATGAAAGTAAAGTTGGCCAAACTAACCTTAAGTAAATCGGTCGCGGATGCTTTGGATTATTGTCGGGACGTTCTCTGTTGAGAAGAATTTTCTGGCAGCGAAGGAACCTCAAAATTTATACGAATATTGAATGATGTATTTGATATTCGGAATAGTCGAAAAGTGCAAGAGGCAGAATACACGAAAAAAGCACTCTGTTCCAACAATGCATCCAATTTATTTACAAGTTAAAACTGCCTTCTGGAATAAGTCTTGTCAGTTCTAGAAGAAATGTAGGGTCTGTGGGCCTGATGTCTTGCTTAAATATATTCGGGTGGTCTATAAACGGTTTGTTGGTTCCGGTCTATTGAAATTCCTACCACTATACAAAATAAATCAAGATGCCATCGAACTATTTTTTGCATCCATGCGTATGGAGTTAGGTGACACCGACAACCCGTCTGTGAAGCAGTTCACTGCCATTTCTAAAAGGCTAATATTTAGGAGCCAACTAAGGGATGGCGGTCTGGGAAACTGCCATCCTTCAGAACAAATAAGCATATTAAGTATTGCTCCTGTTGGCCCATTGCAAGAAATTAATACCACTGCTGTATGCCAGTGCGACGAATGCTGTTCAGCGGTGCAAGGAGTCCTAACCCACAATTCCTTAATTGGCTATAAATCAAAAGGATTCCTCAAATACCCATCCGGAAGCTTAACAGAAATTTGCACAAAGGCAGAGCAGGCTTTGAAACAAACAAGGCTTCTCTGTGATCAGAATGTTCTACATAAACCAGTAGAGATTTTATGTTCTACATAAAATTTGCTTTTCCGTTCAATCTTATTTTGTCGGAAAAAAACCTTTTTGCGGAGCATAATGAGCATATGAACACAAAAGTCTACTACAGTCGCTAAGTCAAACTGATTACTGGACAAGGTACTTTTTCATTGCCAAAAAATGTAGTGAAAAAAATTTCCGACCGCCAGAAAAATAAAAAACTAACCCACTTCAAAGGCATGTAAGAAGAAATAAAATATTGATTGTGAATAATGAAGACTCGAAGGGAAACAAGCAAATCAAAATAGCACCGTAATTCTCCCAAAGCCGGTCCCAAGCCCGGTTGTAAAAAGAAGAGGGCGGATAGCTTGAATTTATAAAAGTAAATTTTCAGTTTATTACAATAAACATCATCATATACATTTTCTTCTCAATTTTAAAAACAACGCTCTTTAAAATAAAAGGGTTCCGAAACTAAATAAAGAAGGATGTTTAAATTCAAAATACGCGTGCAATTTCTCAAAATAATGCCCCCTTATATACCTCCGCAACTATTGTACTTTCCCACACGAAGACAAAAATACCAAAACCACATACTCTCTTATCTGATTTGGGTTCCACTTCCTCGCCGAATAGTGTTTCCTTATAGCTTATAGTATTACTTATTCATTGGCACAGGCCTTAAATATTTATTTTTGTTCCCAGTCGAAAACCATATAACAATAAGTATAATACAAACAAAGGTACTGATCATACAAATTCTATACAAATTCTATACATATATATGAATTTATCATTAGTATAACTTTCTATTGTTACTTTTGTTGGAAAGTCCAATTAATACTTTTAAAATCTCTAGTCTTTTTCCTAGATGAATGGCGAAATTTATGATATTTATAATTAAACAGTCAGTTAATGAGACTGAATTTTAAACATTACAAAGTCTAAACGAAGGATTAAGTGAATTTAATTGGATAGTTTTGTATGTTAGCATGAGATGGCTATATTCTAATGTAGGCAGTCTTGAACCATTTTTAGAAAGATTGCAAATGTTACCCCAAATAGTTGTTTGTTCTGAGACATGAGGTCTGTTTCCGTACTTTTGTAGTAAAAATCAGCATTCTCTCAAATTCTGCTACCAAGATTGTAATAGCCTAGACAGACTGCAGTGAAACCACATAAATATTTTGCAGTTTTGTGAAACTACCCAAAGTTTTTGTAGTTTCACCAATATACCCTGACAGACCGCATCCATTTTATTTGCAACGAAAATGAATTTTGAATTGACAGCGAAGTTGCTTCTAATTGAAGTAAACAATAATATTTAATTATGAATTTATTTATTCCTTTAATATTTTATTATAGTCAAACAAAAATTAATTAAACCCTCCATTCTACAATACCCTAAATTCAATGAAATTTTCATCCTGACGACTGACGCATTCGAGCATGCCCTAGGAGCAGTCCTCTCACAAGGTAAAATAGAGCAAGGCCTACCAATATCATATGCTAGTAGATCTCTAACCAAACACGAACTCAATAAACCAGTTATCGAGAAGGAACTCTTAGCTATTCATTGGGGTATTAATTTCTTTATTCGGTAATAAATTCATATTCGTCACAGACTCTTAGTCTCTTTATTTTCCCACAAAAACCCATCTTCCAAACTTACAAGGATACGTCTGGATTTATGTGACTTCGATTTCGAAATTATTTATAAACAAGGGAAAATGAATACAAATGCTGATGCCTTATCCCGAATAGAAATTGATTCCGATTTACTCAAGATCATGATACCCACAACTAATGACCCATCTTGCCATAAAACTTTAGTACTAACTAGGGCTATGAAAAATAAAATAAACACCGCCGGCAACGATAACGAAACCGTTAAACCCGTAGAGCATGAACAACTCTTCATATGGGATTGCACTTCCTTATCAGATACCAAAAACGTAAGGAGAGTTAATTTTATAATAATGAGCAACGATAAGATATATGCATGCAAAAACAGAATAGATATCGATACAAACAAATAAGAAGTAACAGTACGATGCAGTGATAATCCAATCAACCTAGAATTGATCCTGGAGAAGCTGTCATCAAAATTAAAGAAAGAAAATATAAAAGAATTAGCGCTAAATATAGAAAACGAGATATTTGAACAAGTTCAGAAAGAAGAATTTGAAGAAATATATAACAAGTTGCAACGTAAATAGGATAGGAATTATATTAAAAATACATAATTAAAAATTATAAGTTAAAACTAGATGATTTTACTTATTTGATCCAAAATTAATAGCCCGCAAACAGCTTTGTCGTGTAGGAATTTTAAAATTTTCTGCTTTTCAATGGTTTTGGGCATCGTGTTAATTCAAAAAAGTTAATAAAATAAAACATTTTAATTTTGAAATGACAAATGACATAAAATATGACAGATATTTACAAAGCTTACGAAGAAAACAGTTTGGGGTGTTCACATCAAGTTTTACATTACAATTTACTGATTGATAATATTATAGTATAATACTCTAATAATTCACGAGACCTAAGTTTTATATATATATTCCTTTATTTGGCTCAATAACAATTCAAAAACAACAAAAACAAAGGCATCAGATCAAGGCAACACAGACGCTGTTCTTATCAGCGCGCCAATCTTACCCACGCTACACATACATTTATACACAAAGTCTTACATTCTAATACTAATCTAAAACTTATACTTAAATACGGCAGAGGGCCGCCGTATATTTAAGTGTAATAAGGCAGAAGGCCAATACGCAATGTTGTCATATTAGCACCCAAAGCATAGGCAGGCCGGCTGCCACATCGAAGAATATGAAATTTCATATGGAAAATGAAATTTTCATCGCGCGAGTTTTGAAAAACTCAAATTTATTATAATAAAAATGACTTTTTACTAATTGAATGAATGTTTTAATCCAAAAAAATTAATACATTCATATAGAAAGAAGTATTAATGTATATTTACCTATTAAAAAGTGAAATAAAATTAAATTGCATTGGAAAATGAATTTATATAAACAGAAATTGAGCAACAAAATTACGTTATGAACAAAGTAACAACAAAAAGCAACCAGAACATAAGAAATATAAAATAATAACGCGAAAAATTAGTAAAAAAATTAAAAATATAAAAATTATTAGGTGGAAACATAAAATTTCAACAACATCTGTTCCTTTTTAATATATTTAAAGTTTTCTTTATTATCATAAATTGAAATTTTTACAAATAACATTTAAAATTTTACATTTTTTGATAAATATATAAATGACATATGTTATTTTGTATAAATTACTACATATTTAGATGATTTCAAATCATAAAAATAATTTCTAACTAGCAATTTACATATTGCTGTGATTTACTTTATCTGAAAAATATCACAATAAATTATTATTTTATTCTTTATTATTATGTTATTATTAAAAGTAACATTATTTCACTGTTTTACAAACACAAACACTAAATTTAACAAATTTTTACGTTTATTTATCGCCAAACGACAAATGTCAAAATTCATACCGCCGACAAAACTCGATTGTATGCGCGTTTGGCGTGTTTTTCGATATAGAATTAACATTAAATTAATAAAAAATACCTTAGTGATAGCACTCATTATAAATCTATATATGAAATAAACATTTTAAACACTTAAATTACATTAAATTCGCGGACGAAATAACAAACGCGACGAATTTCCCGTACTTTACTACGCGGAATGTCGAGAGACGATGGCCTGTGCACACACATAAGCAAAATCTGCTTCATGGCCTTTCAAGACCACTACATCCAGGAGGTTTTGGTATTACTAATAATTGTCACTCAAATCGTATTAGCAGCTACTATCAAACTAAACATATGATATTGAAGTCGAATATTGTGTTGAAGTTGGCAACAGGATAGTTACAACCATCAATTCCTGTTTCCAGAACTGAAACTGAAACAACAACCCACTTTGCAGTTCTACGATCAACAAACAGTAAAAATTCAGGCCAGTTGGTTACAGACTTTAAACTGAAACTGCGAACAACGACTATTTCCAGTTTCAGTTCTGCAGTCTTTCGCCGCTATGACTCTCACAGTGTGAGCGATAAACGGAAAAAAGTACGGGAACGGAATTACAGTAACTTGCAGTAAAACTGTCACATTTTGTTATGGAGTATACATCAAAATAAACGAAATATGAAAAATTTTTTACACAAATGTAAGAAAATCACTAATTTATTAGTTAATAATAATTAATTTACTAAAAAATTTACAAAATACCTGCATAAAAAAAATTTATAATCAAATTGACAAATGTCATTTGTCAAATACATGCATAAGACAGTTTTTCAACTTCTTATTGCAGGAAATTTTTGTAGTAAAAAGTAGTAAGGAGGGGAAGTACTTGCGCGTGTACATCTGTTATACTTCTCCCTATTTTCTCTCATATGGGAACGCAAAATACTCAAATGTAGTAAAAAAGTAGTAAAAGTAGTAAGATTATCGAGTAGGGGAGCAGACCTAATGTCAATTATTGATATAGAACATAAACTATCCATAAGAAATTTAAACATATGTTCGAAAATCAATAATTTGTTAGTGACTAATAAATAATTTACTAATAATATAACAAAATACCCATAAATAAACCAAATTTAAAGTCAAATTACCAATTGTCAAGCATCAAATACATGCTTTTGGCAGTTTTCGAATTTTTACTGAACCAAAATCAGTAAGGAGGGGAAGTGCTTGTGCGAGCAATTTTCCGTCATACGGTAACTACTATTTTCTCTTAAACGGAAACGAAAAACTCTCAGGTTCAGTAAAAATCCGTAAGATTTTCGAGTACGGGAACAGACCTTTTATTACAAAAATTGTGCAGAGAGCGGATAAGAGGATGGGCATTCAAAATAATTGAAAGTAATTGATTTGAAGGATACCAGCGAGTAAGGGTCAATAAGGTCCCTAGTCAATTAGCAGATGTTAATATTGGTGTCCCATAAGGAACAATGTTAGAACCATTATTATTTTTAATATATATAAATAATATATTTCATATAAGTTTTAATATATTTGCATATTCAGGTGTATAAAGTATTGATAAGTCTTGGGATTAAGCTGCACAAAATATGAATGAAAACTTATTGAAGTTGAGTAACTGGTTCAAAATAAACAAGTTGACATTCAATGTTACCAAAACTGAACTACTTACCTCTGGGTGCTTGCTGATAGTGTGCCACTAAGAATTGATGTAAGCATAAATGGAGAAAACTTAAAAAGAATATGTGTTTTAAAATATCTTGGGCTACTTGTTGACTTCAATCTGAAATGGGATGCTCAAATTCAGAAAATCATAAAAAGAATCAGATTTTTTTTATTTATTGCATACAAACTAAAGCATTTGCCTGTTAAAGTCCTTACTAGTATATTATGCCTATGTATACAGTATAATCAATTATGGCCTCATAGTCTGGGGGAGTGTGTATGCTACTCACCTTGAACCTCTTAATAAAGTACATATAAAATTCTTTGAGCTCTCGAAATGTGATAAAATCGCTAGTATTAAACAATTATATATAAAAAAATATCACATATTTTGATTACAACTTCCTACAATTTTTATATATATACGGAATAATATAAAAATTATATATATTCGGTATAACAGGGAATAAATAGATTAGCTTGCCTGCATATAAAAAGAAATTTACTCAAGAAAATAGTGCGTTCACAGCTATAAAATTGTTCAATTAGTTGCCAAATGAGTACATAAATCTATTAGCTAATAATTGGGTCCATTCTGGTCGTTCATAACAGATTCTGCTATTTTGACAACCTGCTATTTTCCATTGCATTTTTGCTGTGTTTTCGGAAAATTATTCAAATTGATGCAATATTAAAATACAGATAAATACAGAAGTTCATCATGCAAAAATTTATAACGTAAAGCTATATGTATTTAAATTAAGTTAGTTTTCAAGTTAAGTATTAAATTAAGAAGCTCCTGAGAGCAGCCGAGGACTGACTCGCTTTTCAGATTTTTTTACTTTGTATCCTGCAAATGGAGAAATATATGTTGAATGAAATTGGTTATAAATTGAATTGAATTTAACTACGTGACATTGTCTCACGGCACGGGAGATATAGAATACGGCTCATTTCCTGACGTGATTCAAAATTCGTCCTAAAGTGTAATTTTAGTCACTAGGTGACTGAGGATGCCGGTTCTCGAAACGCACGTCATGGAGCCAGTCACGTGACTGCTAGAATAAGGGCGTGCAGAATTCTACTTTAATTCAAGGTTCTTATATTCTATGTTTAAAAATGTTCAAAATTGTACTGGCTTTTCCTGAACATTGATGCAAAAATGGCAGTTTTCCAAGGATGCCTTGCGGAATAAAATTGAAACTCCAGTATTCTAGAAGTAAGAAACCTATTTCTCCTCACCAGGAAAAGGTAATAGTAGAATCTAACTATGTGACTTTTTGTTGAAAAAACAACTTTTGAACAAGAAAAGTGTACTCTCACCCATGTTTAAACATAGAACATTGAGGTTCTCAAGGAGGAAAGACAAAATTCCTCACGGAATGCTGAGGCTACTCTAATTTAACCAAATATAGATATGAAACTAATCCGTTAGAAACTGTATTCTCCATAGAATTAGATTTGATTATTCTAACTTAACGTGATTTTTTGAAAAAGTACGAAGTAAAATAATAAAAGTGTATTCTAACCATTTTACGAAGTAGAGTACAGACACAACATATTTGCCCTCGAACATTTACTTTATTTCATATATGCAAAAAATTAATATTTTAACCTTTGCTGTAAAATGCAATTTTGCTAAACAATGTGACACTTATCGATTCTCTTCTATTTTACGTATAATTTACAATTACGAAAAGCCAAAACGCGCTACAAGTAAAGGAAGCTTAGATATGCTGTAGCAATTGATGTTTGACTTCTTTTTTATCCTTACAAAGCTCGACGATCCACCACTGGTCTCTTTTATTTTCTTTTCTCTATGTTGGTCGTATTAAATTTAAATTCAAACTCAGTTTGATTTCTTATCTATTAATTCAAGCATTTAAATGGAGAACAGATCCATCTTTTATATTAAGTACACAAAAAATTACTTATACACCTTGACCTTATGTAAAATTTTACATTATAGTAATTATTAAAGAAATAAATTCTAGAAACACGAAAAGATTTGTAATTTACCCAATTTCTTGGCATTATAATATGAATGGTACATTGCGGATAGTTATAATGAATAACAATTGTACTGAAATATTCTAAACAAATTAGAAAAATATAGTAATTACTCAGTAGTTCTTTACTATTCTTTTTTGTGACATGCTGTTAATAATACGGCATCAAAATACAATATTAATTCTGATTTATGACTTCGTTACTTATATTAGGTTATTGGATTTATCGGGTGGTAATAGCTATTTCAAAGTGTGTTTCTTCAAGCTGTTTTGTACCTAAATAATTAGTACCTATAATAATTAGGCTTAAATGGACCAGCTTTGTTGAGTCCCATATATTTGGCTTGTTCTTCTGTGAGTTCAGTTAAGTGCGCGTCGAATGTCGGTAAATGAAGACTTGCTACGTATTCGTCCATTTTCTTCGGTAACAAATAAACATCTGATTTGTAACGGCCAGATGGAGCATTGAAAAGTTCAATTAAAGCTAAAGCTTGTGTTGCCGACGTCACGGATACCACAAAGGAAGGAATACTTGAGCACGATAAATTCACAAGACGCCCTTCTGCTAGTAGTATAATTCTTTTTCCATCTGGCCACACAACGTGGTCAACTTGAGATCTGACTTTTTCCCATGTTAAATCTGGACTACGTAAGCTGTTAACATCTATCTCTGTATTCGAATGTCCCATATTACAAATAATACAACCATTTTTCATTTTATCCATGTGTTCCCTACTCACTACGTTCTTGTTACCGGTGGCAGTTACCACAATATCCACATTTCTGATTACCTCGCTAAGCTTAACAACTTTGAAGCCATCCATGCTTGCCTGCAACCCGCATATAGGATCAATCTCGGTAATGTAAACAATGCAACCGAGACCTTTAAATGCTTGCGAGCAGCCCTTACCTACTTCTCCATATCCACAAATTACAACTTGCTTTCCACCGAACATAACATCGGTTGAACGTTTTAAACTATCAATAATCGATTCCTTGCAACTATATAAATTATCAAATTTAGTTTTAGTGACGGAATCATTCACATTCATTGCAGGTACAGTTAATTTTCCCGACTTTGATAGTTGATATAATCGATGAACACCTGTAACGCTTTCTTCGACAATACCTTTTATCATCTTAAAGATTGCAGGATATTTTTTCAACATCAGATGAGTCGCGTCACCTCCATCGTCCAGTATCATATTAGGTTGCCAGTTTTCGGCATTTACACATTTGTCAATACACCACCAAAAATCTTCCTCAGTTTCTCCGCGCCATGCGAATATTGCAAAACCTGCTTCGGCTAAGGCTGCAGCAACTTCATTTTGAGTTGAGTATATATTACATGCTGCCCATCTAACTGATGCTCCAAGCCCTACCAAAGTTTCAAGCAAGACAGCAGTTTGTGCATTAATGTGCGTACAACCTACAATTTTCGCATTTTTCAAAGGCTTATCGTCACTAGCCCTTTTTCGTAGAGCCATAATGCCAGGCATTTCTTGTTCAGCAATTTCGATTTCGCGTCTTCCAAAAGCATGCTGGTTTATATTGCGTACACAAAAGTCAGATGAGTCTTTTGAATTTTTCTGTACTTTTTCCCTTGGAGAGATATCATCTTCAGAACTGCTTCCTGTATAAGATGCAGAGCTATATGAATCGGTTGACGATGCAGATAAAGATCGGTTCCGGTACCTATTGCCTTTTTTCATAGCACTAACTGGCTTGGCTTCCAACTTAGATCGCTGTTCCTCTGACAAAGACGTCCCAGATTGTTGTGTTCGGATATCACTGCCCGGGTCGGCAACTGGACTATCTGATACTATTTGCCTGTTTGATTTGTTATTAGGCATACCAGACGATATCGAGCTCGACGATTCGTGCAGTTTGATAGTGACAAATGGCTCACCCATTTTTGATATAGATAACAGGCACTTGTTACGTCTTAACCTGAAGAATTTAGAAGACTAATATATGCCGCGTCCTTTAATATAGTTTCTTCCTTTGCGACCAAGTGTCAACATACGATAGAGCGCACTACGCAAATTTTATGTGATTGAGTATTCAGATTTTAACTTCCTGACTGTAAGAACTTGTTCGAAAAAAGTTGAGTATGGGCGACAGCCTATCAAATGATGATTAATAATACGTGGAAGTCCACTTGACCTATCGCTATTCAAGAGGCTTGTCATGTGACAACCCTAATCCGATAGCCCGTTCATGGAATTAATTGCATCCTGGACATTTAAAAATATTGTCTTTCTGTCTTAGATTATGGAGACCAGGAAAGTACATCCCCGTCTACACATTGAGGATGGATGATGTTCCGTGCCACTGTGAAAATTGAGGCAAGATCATCGACGGCGTGGCGTATATATGCCCCTATTCTAGGAGACACGTCACTTGTAAAAATTACGTGACCTTTTTCTAATAAGGGTATTATAGACCCTTATTCTGGGAGTCACGTATTTATCACGTCACGGGAGAGTCGGTATTCTAATCGTCACCTCACGTGACGTGACAATTTACTAGAAAATTCATCCTGAACCGAATTCTTATAATCACGTCATTTTCGATTTTGAAGAAAAAGTACCTTATATTTACATTTTTCATTTTTATTTTAAGTAAATCAAAAAATTGAAATAAATCGCAAACAAGTAAATGACATGATTATAATAATAGAAAATAATATTTTTAAATAAAATTTGAATATTTATGATTGTTACTTTTCTTTTTTTCCATGAAATAAAATAAGAATTAGATAAAGTAATTAATGATAATAATAAATAATAACATAATTGAGTTGTTAATATTTTATATTTGTAAGTTTTTCCACGTTTGAAAAATTGTCACTTCACTTTTTGAAGCGAGTTTCAAAATGAAGTGACGTGACATTAACTCAAGTCACGTGATATCTAGATTACGGCTAACTACGTCACGTGAGTAAAAATTCTTCCGCAAGTGATATTTCACTTACTGGGTGACTTTGAGAATACAAATTCTCCAAACTCACGTGACTCCTAGAATAGGGGCAGTATTGTAGGACTCCTAGAATAGAAGCAGTTAATCTCATCTGAAAATTTACAATCAAGTAATATATGAGGAATTTGTCAACCAGAGGGCGTAACCCAACATTAAAAAGTCGAAGGAATTTCATATAAATGAGAACTGAAGTTGATCGAACTTTGTAATCTATCGAGTGCAAGGCTAAGCTGTTCTTTTGCTACTTTGGATTTGCACTCGATAGCGTTGACCAAAAGAATACGGCTAACATAAACTAATTGTCAATTATTAGTTAAGTAGCATAACTAAAGAATTTCTTTTATAGCATACTCGTATTTCCAATACTAATGTAAAAAAAAATTTTTTTGCTCATTCTTTATGCCTAGCCTGTTTAATATTTTATTTAGAAAAAGGCCGTGCGCAAGGCACACAATTCTTGACATATGAAGACATAAAACAAAAACAAATGAAAGACACAAAGATCATAATTGCTTGTACTTTATTCATCAAATTCGCCTAAATTAAATATTAACAGCCATGTTTTATTATGTACTTGATCAAGATCCGAATAGCATTTGAGCTAGAGCCCGTTGTGTTTATATTGGTGTACCAACAACAATGAGCGATTCGAACAGCCATCTCGATCACGCGTTGTTCTTGGAATACATTCAAAAATCTACTACGTTCAGGATCCAGTGTATAAGAAAACAAGGCTAACAAAATCAAAAGTTGTTTGACTTTAAATTAATAATCGGGGCGATTCTGGCCACTTTCATTAAGTTAACAGATTTCTGTTAAGAAAGTTAATAGATTTGGTTTCTAACAGAATTCTTTAAGTTGGTATTCTGGCCAAAATTTACTCTCAAATCTGTTACGAAACCGGTTTTGTTCCAAATCTCTCAACTTTCTTAACAAAAAACCTTTTACGTTTAAGTAGACGCATTTCGAATCTGTTACTTTAACAGATTTTTAACAGATAATCTCTTAACTTTTGCCACCAGAATACCAATTTCGACCGTAAAAGAATTTTTCAAAATCCATCAACAAACTACATGGGTTGTCAAATTAACAGAATCTGTTAAGTGTGCACAGAATTGCCCCGAATAACAATAGTCTTAATCAATATGATGTCAACGGGATCACGGAATTTTATTATGACAACATAAAATTTAAATCATAATTCATCGGTTTCTTATTTAGTTTATATTCCATGATTAACTGTTTTACTGAAAGTTAGTGAAATCTTGTTCCCGTACTACTTTCAGTTTTTCGCTGTGAGCAAAATTTGGGAGTTTACTGACTTTTATTGAAAAAAAACGGGAACAATGTTACAAAAAAAACGCTGCTCTTGGTGATAACTTTAATGTTTCTCTTCCGAATGCAGTGCAATGACTAACAAAATTATATGTGTCAAAATTGAGCTAGAACATACATGAAGTTGGTGGTACTTAATAAAAATGTTCTTTTCGTTTCTGAAAATGTTAATTCAAATCTAGTGCTGCAACAAACACACCTTAATTTTTATTTACGATGGATGTAATATATGCTGAAATGGTCCCCTGCATATTCGTTTTTGAAATTTCCTTGTGTATTAATTCAGAAAATTTAAAGTAAACTGTTTTGTCAAAGCGAAAACAACCACTTTTTTCAGCTTGTGTTATACCCATTCGTAATTTTCTGTTCCTGAGGATCTAAGCAAGGGGTCACATATAAGTCTGGAATCGTCGGAATGTCGGAATCTGGCTAGTCCAAATTTGGTACAATTCATACACACAATCAATATGTGAAGATGAGGTTTTAATTCAGTCCAATCTGTTCATGTTGGTTGCTTATTGAATGGACTCAGTAGCCGTGTTCTTTTGGTCACTCTAACAGAACAGAACTGTCAAATCCCATGCATTTAACAGAACAAGTTTAGTTCTCGATAATACCTGGAACTAATTTGCTGTTCTGAACAAAGCTAGAAATGTCCAGATGGCGACATGGATCATTTTCCTTGATGCGAGCCTAAATTTTTCCTTAAATTCCGCAAAATTACAAGTTCTTCAAAACTTTCGTTTGATTTCATCTGAAAATTTAAATTCAAGTAATATGTGAGGAATTTATGCAGTCAAGGGCTCACAAAATGGAAAAAAATCGAAGTAAGTTCATATACATGGTAAGTGAAGTTGGTAAAAGTTTGTCATCTATCAAGAACAAGTCCGATGCGTTCTTTTGCTTCTCTAGTTTTGTACTCGATAGCGATGACCAAAAGAACGTGGCTAGTATCATTGAATTAATAACCAAGAAGAGGCACTAATGTGGTTTTCGACTGAGAATTACAAATTGATTAGAAAATTGATATATTTTTGTATCTATTTATACCCGTCTTGAAAATGCTAATGCCGGCTGTACACACTCGCCGAGACACCCCGAGACAGGCCGAGAGCGAGTGTGTACATCGTGTTCTCGTCTCGTCCCGCGCTCTCGACTCCCTGTCGGTATTTTGCGCCCGAGTCAAAGGAACTCTAACAAGCACTTCCCCTCTTTACTGCATAAATTTGGTTCTCGTTCTTTTTTAAATTTTACGCTCCCACTAAGAGGATTAGGGCCTTTGGTAACAAAATGTGATAGATTAATGATTTTAACTGAAATAGTGCGGGAACGGACTAATATTAGAGTGTGGTATACCCATTCTTCGACCTGTAGAAACACATGAAAACGGGATCAATGCACTTAACAAATAAAATTTAGCTAAACTTGCCAATTCACGTGCCAATTTCCGTTCCCACGGACTAAGTGCACTGAACGTTCCCACAGTCTACGTGACTGTTTAAGCCTCGTTTGCATGACACCACATCAAATAAATACCGCGGTAACTTAAATTATAAATTGTTACTAAGTTTGTCTCGTACATTTCCAGTAAAAGTATAATTTAAATTTACATTGACTATTATTTATCGAATTCTACCTCCCAGTCTTGTAATTATCTACCTATCTCTTCCATTATGGGGCTTGTTAAAAGCGGCACCCCTTTTGGAAGTATCCCAGAATTCTCAAATAATTTCATAAGTTATTACACAATCATGGATGAGGATATGAGAAGAGGAACAATTATTTGTTGGTGATTCTCACCTTGCTTCGTGGGTGGCTGTTATTCTCGGTTTTTAAAGTGAACAATATCGAGTGGTTTATGATGGTTTTGTATCTTGAAGATTGAGCACTGAGTTTGTTTTATGTAGAAGAATCCATCTTTATTTCTGCGAACTTCAACTCCAAGATAACGCTACATATTTTTGAAATCGACAAGAGGACGCTCTTTCATTCAACTGTGCAGCTTTTCTATCAATGATATCAATGATTTTTGCAGCTGTTAAGAAATCATCCACATGTAAGATTATGAAAATTTTTCCACCTTCTGCTATTCTTATATACAGGCAGGAACTAGCTTTACATTGCAAAAAAAAGTAAAGTTTTAACAAGATATTAGGTCTGTTCGCGTACTTTTAAATTTTACTAGACTTTACTAGACTTTATTCGGAGAAAAATAAGAAGTTTGAGAGAATTTATCAAAATTATCTCTTCGTACTCGAGTTGTACGAAAACGCTTCCGAGTATAAACTAGTAAATTTATATTGACATAAATAAATTTGACGTTTATTTAGTCTTGATTTCTCACTTCGCGGTTCAAGTCTTCTTGTACGATTCTATTATAATTCTTTGTTTATTCTTAGTAAAACGGAGTTTTCACGTGATAACTGAATAAACACTAGCAATTTGTTTGAATTATTAACCAACACTGCTGCATCGGAAACTCTTATGCCTCCAGCGAGCGTTTTACCGGCCATAAACGCCATGGGCAAAAGAGCGTTTTGTGAAACCTCTAGTGTTTCCCAAGTGGCTAAGAGGCAGTGTATTAGGGACTACATAGTTAATGTAGTTCCACTTTATAGTGACAAGGAGTTCGTAACTCACTTTCGAGTGAATCGAGAAATTTTCTCGAACCTTGTCGAAAAGTTCGAGCTGTCTCCACTTTATATGGCTTTGCGGCCAGACAAAAAAGCCAGTGCGGCTCTACACATACATGTTTTTCTATGGTTTGCTGGCCATGAGGCTTCAGGGATCTGCAAGACAGATTTGACATAAGCATGTCGACCGTTTCGCAGATTATAAAAAGAGTCACTGAATTCATAAGTGGTCTTAGCAGCGAAAATATTAAATGACTTAGTGCAGGCAAAAAATTTGAAACCAGTCAATATTTCAAGAGCAGATCTGGTATTCCTGGCATTATTGGTGCGATTAATGGTACTCATATTCAAATAGAACCTCTGGGAAATTTGAAGAATTATTACATCGATCGCAAGGGTTATGTCAGTATTTGCCTGTAGGCTGCGTGCGACGAGTCGCGAAGGTTTATAGATTTTTGCGCGGGTGATCCCGGCTCGTGTCACGACAGCTGGGTGCTAAAGAATTCAGTTCTCTACGATGAACTAGAAGAGTTTTGTGGAGGCAAGTATTTGGTCTTTAACAGTGTATTTTACTATTTCTTCCTCAATTGCAGATTACATTATACTTGGCGATTCGGCGTATCCGTGCTTGGCGAACCTGATGACAATGGACATTTGAACAAAGTCCAAAAAAATTATAACAGGAAACTTAGCTCTTGCAGAGTTGTGATAGAGCATGCCTTTGGAATCTTGAAGCAGAGGTTCAGGCAGCTCTATTATCGTAAACTGCGAGGAGTAAAAAAAATATGTCATTTCGTAAGGGCATGTTGTGTGTTGCACAACATGATCCTTGATTATCGTTTGGACTCTGACATTGATAGCGATTGTGAAGCACAGGCGGAGGAAGATACACCTGTGAACACTCTTCCTTCGGTTTCACAAGCCGAAAGCAATGCTGGCAAGCAAAAGCGAAAAAATATATGCCAAATACTGGAAAATGAAAATATCTTATTATAGTTAAACATTTTACTAATAATATAGAAAACTGCAAACTAGTTATGAACTGATACTAAATAAGACTAAACTAGAACTAAATTAATAATAAAGAAAATTATAAAGTAATTATGAACTAAGAATCATTTACGGCCTTCATGTAGCTGGCGCTGCATGGACATCCACTCCTCTAGCAGTTGGAGCTTCTTGTCTTCCCGCTCCCTGTTCTTGTCTTTCCGCTCCCTGTTGCGAAGAAGCTCTTCCTGCCACAGCTCCATCTTCCTCTCTTCGATTTCTATGAGTTTTTGGCAAAACTATGGGAAGACAGATCTAGGTGATCTTCGTCCAGTGATTGTGCCTGTGAAATAAAGTAAAATTAAATATTTGAAATTATTTACAGTTTTTATAGGTTTACCAGCACATGAAGGCTCCAAAAGCCTCTCCTGGGACGTCACTGGGGTTATTTCACAAACATTCTCCTGACTGGGAATAGGCGTCAACTCCTCTTTCTCGACAGATGACTGTTGGGAACTGGCCTCTATGGCTGCCTCCCGTGATATACCATCCCCAACTCTGTCCAATCTATAGTCAGGTATCACACCTCTTTTGGTCCCAAAAATCCTTTCTAATTCGCTAAAATAAATGGTATGATATCCTCTTTCCAATTTTCTTGCATTCTGTAAATTTTAAATAACAAAGGACAATCACGACAATCCTCTTTCCCATTTTCTTGCATTCTGTAGATTTTAAATAAATAAGGACAATCACGACAATCCTCTTTCCAATTTTCTTGCATTCTGTAGATTTTAAATAAATAATGACAATCACGACACATGGAAAAAGAAAAAAAATAGTACGGCTGAAATCGTGACGTTCGTTTATTACGACCACTCTTGCTGTTATGGAGGCTAACGTTCTTAAAATGCCGCTCTAGGGCCCGAATTTTGGTCTCTATCTGAGTTACTGAGAACGAGTAACCCAGAGAATCCAAATCACCCCTTATGGCTTCCCACAACTTCCTTTTGTTCTTCATTCTGAAGGACTTCCCAAGTTTAAGAAAGTGCCCTTCATATGAGTCCAAAAGGGCTTTTATGGGAGCATAAACCCGAACACTGCGCGAGTTACGTTATGCAACATAACGCAACCACATAAATTACAAGAAGTTTCTGCAACAAATGAAGCTTCAAACATGAAAGTAAACTTGTTGCATAAACTTCCCATAAATGTTGCCAGCAACCTATCATCAAGTTGATTTCTATCAACGTGATCAGAAATCAATGACCCTAAAATCATGACCCTTAATAAACTTACCATTTCCGATGTCCGAGGTAATGTCCCCAACTTGCTTTGCTGTTTCCTGTTTCCCATAAAAAATAATCCAATCCAATATTTGCCTCAGCAAATTTACCTCATCGAACTCCGATGAACCTTAATTTTGATGATCAACAAATTTCAACTTACCTTATTGAACTCCGTTGAACCTTTATTTCGATCAATCAACAAATTCCAATTTTGATGACCAAATCAATAAAAAAATATATTTAAGTAAGAAATATCAGAGGAATAATCAGTCTTAAGACCACAGTCAATGTAACAACTCCGAAGAGTTGATTATTGTAGGAAAATACTTCTTAAGAACGTTTTTCCAAGTGTTAAAAATAAAAACATAAGTTATTTAAACAGTGAAAAGTGTTTTTTTTATCCGAAGATAGAAAAACAATCTTTAATTGGCGCAGTCGGTAGGATCCTCTTCTGAAGAATGAGGGTCCAGTGATCAAATCTACGTTATCCAGAAGCACCATAGAAGTATATCCAACAAAAGAAGTTTGTAGTGAAATTGTGAGTATAAAGAGTGAAAGACCTAAGATCAAGTACCAGAAAAACAGTTCCAGTGTTGGAGACCAAGTTGTACACCAATAATAATTAATAACAACCATTTTTCTTAAAAGCTAGACACGGTTCTTCGAAACCTACTAGCAGAGAAAAAAGAAAAGCTAGACACGGTTCTTCGAAACCTACTAGCACCAAAGCAAAATAATAATAATAATAAAACATACTCGTACAATAAACACCAACAATATAACAACTAACAAAATTTTTCTTTAATAAAACAAGGAAGGAGAAATTAATAAACCAGTTTAACCAATTAACGATTCCAAGAATAGCAAATTTGTATGAAAAAACTCAGAGAATCCGTATTCGATCAAAACAGAAAGATCAAAGCCAACATGGAGGAACTAAACCTACAAAACTTACAACAAGTAGTTCAACAGATGCAGGAGCAACACCAAAGGGAAATACAACCCTTGAGACAACAACTTCAAAATCCACAAAGAGTTTTCGAGCTAACCACCGACCAGATTTTGAAGAAGTTCCAGTGTGTAAAGACGTTCACAGGCCAAGGGGACTACACCTTGCAAGAATTCCTCAGTGCAGTAGAAAATACATCATCTTTATGTGGAGAAAATGCAGCTTTGTTACAACATGGTCTACGAATCATCCTTACTGAGAAGATCCAAGGAGACGCCAAGAGATGCATCCAACGTCTCGGAGATGACATAACTTGGGAACAGATAAAAACTGAATTGAAATCCGAATTTAGACCCAGGAGGAGTTACAAGAAGCTGATGGATGAGAGTCGTAGTTTAAAGGTACATAGTTGAAGAGAATTGTTTAAAAATATTAGGAGACTTAATTTTCAGTTAAATGAATTATACGAATTCGATAACAATAAACCCACAAATTATAATCCAGACAATAATGATAAGAATTTAGTAGATGAAAGATATGTTAAACGGTAGTTATCGAGTATATGTCAGGCAAGGTATGTCGCTTAAAGACGTTTTTAATATTTTTGATGAAATGTGTCTCTTAGATGAAAATGACACAATCCATTACAATTATAGAAAAGGCAATAAAGATTCGCGGTTCCATAATTCCACTCGTAATAATAATTTCAAACATAACGACAGCGAAAAACATAATAATAATCGCGGTGACAATTCCTACAAAAACCCCAATAACCAACACAATAACTACAAAACTAACTCGGGACAATACAGACAAAATTCTGGACAGCAACGGCAATTTAACAATCGAAATTATTTCAATAACAATTCCGGACAGTTTAGGCAAAATAACAATCGAAATCATTTCAATAACAATTCAGGACAGTTTAGACACAGACAAAATCAGGAGTTTAACAACAATAATACTAACAATAGTCCAGAACCTATGGAAATTGACAATATACAACAGAATTATGACGTAAATTTTTCAAAAGAGCCTCGGGAGGAAATCTACCCATAATTTCCTTGACTATCGATAATACCAAAATTCATTGTCTTGTAAATACCGGGTCTGAGACAAGCATTATAAAACCAAACATATTGAAAAATTATTTTGAACAGAAAACCGAAAAACCTCTTTACTATTCTACACTTAATGGAATCTGCAAAGTTACACATAAATTAATTACCCCAATTCCGGTTGAATTTAAAATATCAGGAAATTTATCATGGAAAATAATGGATCTATCAGGCCGCAAATATGACGGTATAATTGGCCAAAACTTTCTCACCCCTTTAAAAGCTAAACTCGACCTAGGGAACAACTTTCTAGAAGTTAACAACCAGAAAATCTATTTTGAAAGCAACGATCATTACTTTGTCATAAACGAAATTTGTAATATTGAAAGTAGCAACATCGATAAAATAAATCTGGACCATTTAAACCAAGAAGAAAGAATTCATATCCTCGAAATCTTAAAACAATACCAAGAACTATTTTACAAAGAAGGCGACAAATTAACTTTCGCTCATGAAGTACATCATGAAATAGTTACAACAACTAAAAACCCTTTATACGCAAAAATATACCGCTACCCTAGAGTTCACGAACAAGAAATAGAAAGGCAAATTAAAGAAATGTTAGACCAAAATATAATTGCTCATAGTAATTCACCATATAACAGTCCTTTGTGGATCGTTTCAAAGAAGTTGGACAACTCCGGGAAACAAAAATGGCGGATAGTAATAGATTATAGGAAACTAAATGAAGTCACAATAAGCGATAAATTTCCCATACCTAACATAGTATTCTTGACAAACTAGGCAAAGCTCAATACTTTACAACTTTAGATCTAGCTAAGGGCTTTCACCAAATTCTCGTAAAACCCGAAGACAGAAAGAAAACAGCGTTTTCGACACCCTTTGGACACTACGAATTTGTTAGGATGCCTTTCGGTTTAAAGAATGCCCCAGCAACCTTTCAAAGATTGATCAATTCAGTACTTCGAGATCTTATTAATAAAATCTGTGTAGTATATCTTGACGACATACTAATCTTCAGTACATCTTTGGAAGAACATATCAACAATTTAAAAGGAGTCTTTAACAGATTAAAAGTGGCCGGACTAAAGATTCAAGTTGATAAATGCAATTTCTTAAAAAGGGAAACAGAATTTTTGGGACATATTCTAACTCCAAATGGAGTGAAGCCAAACCCAAATAAAATACGATGCATTCAAGATTTAAAACTACCAACAACCCCGACACAAATAAAGAAATTTCTCGGTATGACAGGGTATTATAGGAAATTCATAAAAGATTATGCGAAAGTAGCTTATCCAATAACTAAGTATCTTAAAAAGGGAGCAAAAGTTAACCAAAATGATCCAAATTATATTAGTGCTTTCGAAAAATTGAAGGAAATAATTACAGAACATCCAATCTTGAAATATCCAGACTTCAATAAAAAGTTTAAGTTAGTAACCGATGCTAGCAATTTTGCTCTTGGAGCAGTATTAACACAAGATGGACATCCAATTTGCTATGCATCTAGAACTCTAAATGACCATGAGAAAAGCTACTCAACCAGCCATAGTCAGCCATAGTCTGGGGAACAAAGTACTTCAGACCATACCTTTACGGGAAGGAATTCGATCTAGAAACAGATCATCAACCACTTAAGTGGCTCCAAACAAAATATTCAGGTAAAGACATTAATCCGAGACTACAAAGATGGCTAATTTCCTTAGGAGAATATGACGTAAAAATTGAATATATTAAAGGCAAATATAACAAAATTGCCAACTTTTTAAGTAGAATAAACGTAGAAACGAATGAAATAAATCAAATAGAAGATAGAAACAATGGAGATATCTTAGAAACTGAAAATTTGAGTTTCAACTTAGATGAGATGTTATCCAAAAATCCTATTCAAGCCGACCATGTCACAGAAACTGAAAATTTGAGTTTCACCTTAAGTGACGAAGGTCAAATAAATAATTTAGATGATGAGTCAATGGATGTTGAAACCATCCACTCACAAGAAGAAAACTTTAATGACCACATCCCTATTTTAGAAACCATTGTAAATCGATTTAAAATACAAATAATTCTACAAGATACCAAAGAAAAAGAGTTTGAACACATTTTTAAAAACAGACGAATTTTTATTGACAGTCAAGATTTAGAAAATGGAAATAGTAATGATATTTTAAGAAGGTATATAACAAAAGGGAAGGTAGGAATATATTCAGAATTAAACGATCACGAATATAATAAACTTCAGCAAGTGATAATTAATCTTTTCCCAAGGAATAGCGACATCAAATTTGTTAAATGCACCCATATGGCTCTAGACGAAGAAAACGAAGAGCAATTTAACAAACAAATATCTCTTTTTCATAAAAACGAGTCAGGTCATTCAGGAATCTTGGCAACTTATGAGGGCATAAAATCTAAAATTTACAATCCACAATTGAAGCTTGCTGTTCATAGAATTATAAACAATTGCGATATTTGCGCAGCTGGAAAATACGACAGGAACCCAATCAAATGAAAGTTCTATATTACGGAAACCCCGTCAACTATAAACGAAATTATTCATGTCGATACTTATGTTAACAGCAAACACTCATTTATTAATTTTATAGATAAATTTTCTAAACATGCAGTTAGTTTCTATCTAGAGGATCGTAATACACAAACCATTGTAGAAAAACTTAGACAATTCACGTCCATAAAAGGGAAAATAAAGAAATTTGTATTTGATAATGAGTTCAACACGAAAAACGTTAGGGAATTTTGCCAAGCAGAAAACATAGAATATCATGTCACCAAACCAAATAGTCATACTGGTAACTCAGATGTGGAACGCTTCAATAATACCATCACTGAACGAATTAGAATCCTTAACCTCGAAGAAAAACTTCCTATTAAAATTCAAATGCTGAAAGCAGTTAAATTTTATAATAACACCTACCATTCTACAATCAAGACAACTCCTATAGATGTACAGGAACACAAAATAGATCATACACTGATACATGAAAGGTTAGAAACTAGCAAAAACAGAACCATTAACAATAGGAATAAGGCAAGGGAGGATTATGTTGAAGAAAGACAAGAAGGGTATATTAAAAACTACAAATCTTTAAGACACAAAGAAGAACCCAAATTTAGAAAATACAAACTCAAAGGCGTTCATGAATCCAATATAAAAAGACCTTTTCAATTTTCAGACAATAATAATCATGGGAATCCTAATTGCATTGGCCCCTCTGACGCAACAAACGTTGACGATCGAAAAAATTAATTCAGAGTTAAGATACGTAAAAATCAAAATAGATGAAGTAGAATTAGTTAAAAGTTTTGACATAGCCTTACATATAATAAACCCAGAAGAAATTATAGAAATTGTTAACAAAATAGAATCAGTTATCAATTCATACGACCTCGGTGTAAGAAAAGACATAGCAATCCACCAAATAGAGAGTATAAGAAACCAAGTAGGAACCTTGATCCCACATAGACATAAGAGAGGACTAGTAAACCTAGGAGGGAAAATCCTAAACTGGGCTTTTGGAACAATGGACGATAACGACAGACAAAATATTGAAAAACATCTGAATTTAGTTGACCAAAACAACCACCAACTTATCCAGACAATGAACCAACAAATCAAAATAAACGACAACTTCAATAAGACGTTTACCTTGATTAAAAACGCCATAGAGGCAGATAGAATAAAAATAGCCAACAAAATAAATTCAATAGAAAAAAGATCATTTACGGAAGGAATATTTTTAGACCAAATGGTGAAAATAAATTTTATTAAACGGCAAGTAGAAAACATACAAGATAATTTTGCTTCTGCCAGGTTAGGCATCTTACATCCTAGTATCTTGACAAGCGAAGAAATCAAAGCCTATGACATCGACTCGATAAAACTCTCACAAATAAGGTTAGGATTAGCTAAACATTATAATGGATCAATTGTGTTTGCCATTAAAATACCTAAAATCCTTGAAAAATTTGATAAGAAAATTTTAGTTCCCATAAGTAACGTAAATAATAAAAACATTGATCAAGATATCGAATACGTAATTGAAGATAATAATGTTACATTTACATACGAAGAAAATAAAATATTTAGGGAACTCAAACCAAGTAAGAATTGTATTTTCAAAAACAATTGTAAGTTAATATTTAGCAATGAAGAATACATAGAAGTTGGTGACGACATTCTAATATTAAACAATGTAAAAGACAAAATGTTAAAAAGTTCTTGTGACGAAAGAAAACTCAGACTTAATGGAAATTATTTTATACATTTTCAAAATTGTACTATTAAAATCGATAGCAAAAGTTATAGTAATAAAATAAATAAATTTGTAAATAAATATATAATTCCGAATAACGGAACAATTAGATTTAACAGAACAGATTTAACGTTCGAAGATTTGGTCATCAAACAAGAAGAGAATATGAAAGAAATCAAAGAATTACATTACCAAAAGTATGTTAACATTGGACTAGGTTCATTTTCAATATTCTTAATACTCAGTTTTATACCCCTCATCATAGGAAACAGAAATCTAAAAGTAAAACTAGTCAACAGGATTCAGGAGAATCCAAACTCTAGCGGGGGAAGAGTTACGTTATGCAACATAACGCAACCACATAAATTACAAGAAGTTTCTGCAACAAATGAAGCTTCAAACATGAAAGTAAACTTGTTGCATAAACTTCCCATAAATGTTGCCAGCAACCTATCATCAAGTTGATTTCTATCAACGTGATCAGAAATCAATGACCCTAAAATCATGACCCTTAATAAACTTACCATTTCCGATGTCCGAGTTAATGTCCCCAACTTGCTTTGCTGTTTCCTGTTTCCCATAAAAAATAATCCAATCCAATATTTGCCTCAGCAAATTTACCTCATCGAACTCCGATGACCCTTAATTTTGATGATCAACAAATTTCAACTTACCTTATTGAACTCCGTTGAACCTTTATTTCGATCAATCAACAAATTCCAATTTTGATGACCAAATCAATAAAAAAATATATTTAAGTAAGAAATATCAGAGGAAGAATCAGTCTTAAGACCACAGTCAATGTAACAACTCCGAAGAGTTGATTATTGTAGGAAAATACTTCTTAAGAACGTTTTTCCAAGTGTTAAAAATAAAAACATAAGTTATTTAAACAGTGAAAAGTGTTTTTTTTATCCGAAGATAGAAAAACAATCTTTAATTCGCGCACTTATTGGTACGTCACCCTCCTGAACCACCTGTGCAGATCCTTCTTCTTCTTCACTCATTGCCTGCGTAAAACCTTCGAATTCAAGGCTGGTGTATCCAGTATGTTCCTCGAGGTTGGAGTAACATTTAGGGATGCGATTTCCATATTTTCAGGAGCTAAAATAATTATATTTGAAGAAATTATTGACATTTCTATGGCACTTATACTTACTATTACGATAAATCGCGGCAGAGGTCGGAGTTAAATTTAAAACGTTAACTATATTTTCCGTGTTGAATGTTTCTAGCAAGCATCCTTTATAAATTTCATGAAATTCACATATTTCAATAAACCCACATATGTTTATTAAATAAAGCTTCTTACCTTCCATTGTAAGTCTTTTATTATTTGTTTTTTATTAATACAACCTATGTTTTAACGCGAAGGATCTAAACTCAAACAAACTCAAACTTGAAAAAGATGGTTGTCAAATGACATTTGACAGCAAATCTCAAGCACCTCGACTTTACTCGACGAAATTTGTGAAGTAAAAATTTACAAGCTCGAGATCGCAATATATTGCAATATGTTTCAAACACGTGCGCGAACAGACCTAAGTAGCTTGTCGTGATAAATTGTACGCTACCTGCTTGAGAACGTATAGACATTTTTTACCTTTAAATCATCCCTTCCTGAACTGCATCACGTTCGGGGGGTTGCATGTAGATGGGTTGCTTGGAGATCACAATTAAGAAACGTTGCAATTGCCTCACAATGCTTAATAGTAGGCATAGCCTTGCTTGCGATGATCAACAACATCTTGAATGTTGTTTAAGCTTGCTTTGTACCTGTCGATGCCATCACTTTATTTTCAATGCCCATTTGCAACTGGGACTATGTCCCATGTGCTATTGAGCAACGAGGAATTAATTTCTTCATGGTTTGGTCTCTACCACTCGCCTCTAACGGGTATACCAACAAAAAATAAAAATTACTAGCACCTTTGCATAAATATATATTCCTAAAAAAAACATTGGTTGTCTGTAAAGTCGGTTTACGGACGATAATTTTACGTGATAACGTCATAAGAAAGCATTGATGAAAAATTGCCTACTTTTATGAATTGAATTGAATTATTTTCACTGAATTATCATTATTTTGTATAATACAAAGAAGGAGCTAATTGAAAATGTAAATTTTTTCAATAAATTTTTTTACTTAAATTATGCAGATTAATTATAAGTAACAATATGCTATGTATTAACAATTTATTTATTCGTACATACGCGTATTAGTTTGGATTCATGAGAGATTCTTGAATCCACACTAAATGCGTATGAACGAATCTCTCATGAATCCAATCTCATACGAGTATTAGTTTGGATTCATAAGAGATTCTTGAATCCACACTAATGCGCGTATGGACAAATGAGAGATTCGTACAAACGCGTGTTAGTTGGGATTCATGAGAGATTCTTGAATCCACACTAATATGCGTATGAACGAATCTCTCATGAATCCAATCTCATACGAGTATTAGTTTGGATTCATAAGAGATTCTTGAATCCACACTAATGCGCGTATGGACAAATGAGAGATTCGTACAAACGCGTGTTAGTTTGGATTCATGAGAGACTCTTGAATCCACACTAATGCGCGTATGAACGACTCTCTCATGAATCCAATCTCATACGCGTATTAGTTTGGATCCATGAGAGATTCTTGAATCCACACTATTATGCGTATGAACGAATCTCTCATGAATCCAATCTCATACGCGTATTAGTTTGGATTCATGAGAGATTCTTGAATCCACACTAATGCGCGTATGAACGACTCTCTCATGAATCCAAACTATACTATACGCGCGGGATTCATGAGAGATTCGTTCATACTCGCATTAGTGTGGATTCAAGAATCTCTCATGAGTCCAAACTAATGTATGAATCTCTCATTCGTCCGCTCACCTCAGGCGGAACGTGACAATGAGTCACGATTTTTCCTTTGTGCAGCCGGCCATCGATTTATAAGACGTTATCACGTCAAAATTGTTACTTGAAAAAATAAACATTAAAGCAAACCAAACGTGTATTCATTTGTTTCTTTAGATTCTTACGTAATATATATGTAAGACCCAAGTTTATTTTATTCAAATCTAAAATGGATTTGCGGCTGTTCGTCCCCGTATTAGTTAATTTTAATTTAATCCCAGAAGTAAAAGTAATGAATCATAAGAGTTTTTCCTATGAACGGTTTGTCTCTTAATGCATACCTTTGAAATAAGCAAAATAAAATGGTCTAGTAACCCTTGAGATCTAGTAGTCCCATTTGTTTCCCATATTTTCGCACTTGGTTTATCAAGTAGGCTGGTGTTCCCTTTGTTGAAGAAATGGTCACGTCTTAAAGAATGAGTTCATCCCGAACAGTTAAGATATTAAGACGTGTTAAGATATTAATTAATTATAAAGTGATTCAGACGATTGAAATTGATTGACAGTCAAATCGTTGATTAGGAATTGAAACAGGTGAGTTGTCTCCCTAAGTTTTATGGTAATATTCGAAATTGATCCCCTTGATATTTGTTCCATTTTGTTCGTTGGAAGGACATTGAGTGAAACAGTGAATTAATTCAGCGAATAATAAACCGTTACGATATACAGTAAGACCTCAGAAATTCTTTTGGTGACTCACAATAATAAATAACAAAATAACATATCAATAAACAACTACAAATAACAAAGCAAACAATATGAAATTTGTGAAGTGAAGCGATGTGAATTGATCCTTTAAATATTAATCTGCCAAAGGCATCCAGAGGTAACGGCGGAGCAAGATGGCACCGAATTACACGTGCTGCAAACATCGCGAGGTCAGACTTTTTGTCTGCATATCCTGCGGGGCGGTCTATCATGCTTCTTGTATCGAAAGATATGATTCAATTATAAAAATCGATGAAACGCGAGTAAATTGCTGCTCGTCAGACTCTGACGCTGCGAGAGTAGCTGACAAAAGTCTCCGTGAAGAATATGATTTAATGATAGAACTGCTAGATGAAATGAGAAAACGTAACAAATTGTTAGAAGAAAAAATCGTATCACTGGAAGTCACAAATCGTGTTTTCGGAACACAATCTGAAAATACGTCTTACGCCGGCGTAGCAGCGGGGAAGAGCAAAGTCGCTCCAATTGTGATTAAACCGAAAACTCAAGTTGATAAAGGCGCGATTATGAATAAAATCAAATCTGCAGTAAACCCAAACGAACTGAAAATTCCTGTAGACGCGGTAAAAGAGAAAAGAGATGGGTCACTTATAATTAGATGTAATAATGAAAAAGACAACGAAACGATGAAAAACGAAATTGCGAAAATTGAAAACTTGAACTGCGACATCGACACGTTCAAAATGAAAAATCCGCGAATCAAAATTGTAAATGTCATCGATAATTCTGACATAAAGAATATTGCTGATATGATTGCGAAACAAAACTTCGATGATTGCACCGTTGATGACATCAAAATTGTATATGCACGCGATAACAAAAGAAGCAAAACAAGAACTATTTTTCTCGAATTACCTCAATAATTATTCGGCAAGGTGATGCGAGAAAAGGTTGTTTAAATTGGATGGCAACGGTGTCGGTGTTTCGAGGACTGCAATCTTAACCGTTGCCTTAACTGCAGCGGCTATGGCCACAGTTCAAAACGATGCCAAACTCAGATTGCCTGTCAATTCTGCGCAGGCAATCATGACAGCAAAACTTGTCAACAAAAGAACGCGAAAAAATGCGCAAACTGCGCAAGAGCAAGTGCAAGGTATAAGACAAATAAAGACGAAAATCACTGCGCTTATGAAACGGATAAATGTGATAGCTATGAGTTCTATAAAAGGAGCGCTATTTGAACACGCGTTATTACTAATCATATGTCTTTTCTTAAAACATTTTTTTTTTTTCTCTGATTGATGTTTGATATTATTTCGGATGAATTTAAGACAGATATTATAACTCATAAATGTGATACATACTCAGACCTAGACACTCTATTACTTAATAAAAAAGGGCTTTTAATACTACATATTAATATAAGAAGCTTGAATAAAAATTTTGATAACTTAAAATTAGCAATCGAAAAAAATGAAAAAATGGCCTGACGTCATTATTTGTACTGAAACTTATAAAATTAGATTACCAGCGCTTTATGAAATCGAAAATTATAAACTATATCATGTCAACAGTCAAATCAATAAAAGTGATGGAACGTGTATTTACATTAAAACCGAAATGATGTTGACAAATTCGGTTGTAGACATAGGTAGGATAAAAGCAATGCTTACGGAAATAATATTTGGTAATGGAAAAATTATAATAAACTCACTTTACAGATCACAATGTGTGGCAATAAGAGATTTTATAAGCGACTTGAGGAGTCATTTACAAGAATTTAAAGCTGTAAAAAATCATTTTAGTATAGGAGATATTAATATAGACATTTTGCGGGAAAACCCGAAAAAATGAGTAGCTTGTATGAATATGGATTCCAACCATACATTAATATACCGACTAGATTTACAGATAATCAAAGTTCATGTATAGATCATATAATAGGTAAAAACGATATTATGTCACGCGTCATACCGATTGTATTTGATATGAATATAACAGATAATCTCTCGACCTTATTACTCATTGAAAATGACAATATAACCACAGATAATGATAGCTTACAGTATGAGAAAATAAATTTTCAAAAAATGTTAAATGAGATGAGTAACGAAACATGATTGGGTGTATATTCTGAAACGGATATCAATAATGCTGTAGATAAATTTATCACAACTATTAACCATTACATAAATGCTGCGACGAGTTTTGTTAAAAGGAGAAAACAATGTAAACCTAGAAAAGATTGGATAACACGTGAACTTAATACGTCTTGCAAAATCAAAGAAAAAATTTACAATCAAGTCAAACGAAATCCAAATAATGTCAATTTGAAAAATCGATACGTACAATTTAAAAATAAACTTAAACAAAGTATAAGTGAGGCTAAAAAAAATCATATTGCTAATTTAATTGAAAAAATTGGAAATGATAGTAGAAAGTTGTGGGACTTCATAAATACGAAGATAAATGGAAAATCGCGAAATGACACGTCGATGGGAAAAATACAGAGCAATGAAAATGATCAAGTTTTTTAAAACGAAGAAGATATTGCGAATGAATTCAATACATTTTTTGCAAAAGTAGATTTAAATATGGCGGAAAAATTTGAAAGAAACTCAATCAATGATACATGTACAAATGTGAAGGGAATTTCAAGTTCTATGTTTTTAGAACCGATGACTGAGCAGGAAACCTTAGATATTATTATGAAAATGAAAAATGGTAAAGCGTCAGGCATAGATAAGATACCGATCAAAATTGTTAAAATGATAGGACACTTAATTGCAAAACCGCTGACACATATGTTAAATAACTGTTTAAAAAATGCGATTTTTCCAGACCATTTTAAAAAGGCCGAGATATTGCCAATATTCAAAGCGGGAAACAAAGAACTGACTACGAATTATAGACCTATTTCATTGAATTGTTACATTTATAGGCGCTTTGGAATTAATAAATAATTATCAATTCGGTTTTCAAAAAGGCAAAAATACTGATGACGCAATAACAACAGTTACAAGTTATATACATACAGCGATAAGCAATAAAAAACCGTGTATTGCTATATTCTTAGATCTAGCTAAAGCTTTTGACACGGTTAATCACGATATATTATTAGCAAAATTGAACAAATACGGTTTTAGGGGTAAAGCATATGATTTGATCAAAAGTTATTTGAGTGACAGGAAACAGCTAGTCAAAATCAATCAAACTTGTAGTTCAGAAATGCGCGTTGAGTGCGGCGTTCCACAAGGTACCATCCTAGGCCCTATCTTATTTATTCTTTATATAAACGACATGTTTAACACGCTTCCGTTAGGTGGCATAGTTTCTTTCGCGGATGATACCGTGCTGATGGTACGCGACGAAACGTGGGACCAAGATGTATTAAATGCTGAAACGAAACTACATACAGTCGCGAATTGGCTTTATAAAAATCACCTTACTCTAAACAGTAAAAAAACTTTATTTCTAACCTTCGGTAGCTACAAAATTAGCATACCTATAAACGCTGAGCTCAAGGTTCACGCTACAAATTGCAATTATCTGAATTGTGATTGTGACGTAATTGAAAGAGTAGAAAAAACTAAATATCTTGAAGTTTACAAAGATTCTAATCTAAATTGGAATGACCAGGTCCAAATCTTATTTATATCTTATTTATAAAATCAAAAATCTTTTACATAAAAAACACATTGTAGCTATTTACTATGCATTATTTTGGTGGAACTCACGAGAAGAACATTAAACAATTAGAATTAATACAAAAGAAAATATTGAAAATAATTTTTGATAAACTAGTTTTATACCCCACTGAACAACTTTTCCAAGAAACTGAAATGATTAGTATGCGAAAATTTTATGTTGAAAAATCCTTGTTTAAACATTTTGTAGATCTACAAATTTTATACAACGAAAAAATATCTACACAAGCTCGAAATTTAACTATAAATCTACCGAAAGTAAATAAAGAAATAGAAAGAAGAAATAATACATATATAGCATATAAGACCTTTAACTTACTTCCTCAAGAGTACAAGCAGAAAACTATAAATTCACTGAGAGAAGCAAAATTAATAAGACGATGGCTAATTGGTGAAAATTCAAGTACCATAAGAGAATTTTTCCACCCTATTCAATAGTCAATTAAATATACGTAATCAATGTACCTCACACTAAACATTCATAAATATCCTTGTTTCTTTTTGGTTATATGACATTATATATCTTAAAATAAATGCAAATGTACAGACTTAACAGGTTCGCTCACAGGCTTCGGCCTCTGCGAAAATTTTGTAATTAGAATAACTGCGACGATCTAGTTATAAGGAGTCTCTTAACAATGAATGAGAGATAATTTATGTAAGCGATTAGATATTTCAGTAAATTACAATATTGTGTCGATTTTTGATACCTGTTAATAAATACAAATACAAAAAAAAATACAAATATTTACATAATTCTGGAGATCAAAATTCACATATCCTTTCCCACGATTAGACTGGATGCATTTAGGGGCAAGAGTACAGTTAGTTAGGTCTCGGAAGGCGCTCACTTAATCAACATGAAACTTGTACAAATATAATCTATATTTAAAAATAAAAATTAAATACTTTAAGGAAAAATCCTCGATTTTGCCTCGTTTTCGATATTTTTATGATTTTACGTGAACGTGTTTTTTCGGGTTTTCATAAAATTAATGAAATTACAAATCAATACTCAAGAATAAACAATTAATATTATATGCAAAACCGCATAATTCGATCTAATTTTCGATATTTTCGTATTTTAAATATAATTCGAATTAACCTCAAAATTGACATAAATGGGGTCGTTGCGTCATGTTGGTGTCGCGGACGATGTTGGCCACCTATGTGTGAAAATCTAACCTTGTGTGTTCAAGACGTCATTCACATATGTTCGGCTACGTTCGTTTTTAAATTTTATATATTAATGTTTATAATAAATTAAATGTGTATATTATTAAATGGAAATGTTTCTAAATTTATACTTTCACCTATAAGAAAATAAATAAATATAAATTATGAGAACATTATTCAATTTGTATGACTTTTGGAAATATTTATACGAAGAAAACCCTTCAATTGTTTGGGGTTTCATATGGAGAAATTATTCTCTCAGCCCAACTTAAGGAGCAACTCCTTGGTAGGAATATTCCCGTGAAATATACTTTTACCCTCAGTTAATCTGGAAACAGAAATCAGTCGTTTTCGTTATGTAAAACATCATCGAAGGTAGTAGCCATATAAGCATATAACTATAACAAAAAAAACGGTTTGCTGGGTGGGCACCTCTTCTTTTTATATTTAATATTAGAAGGTTTCGATTCTCCTACTGATTTGTCTTTTAAACGTACTTTGAGACGAAAATCTTTAAATCAACTACGTTGAAAACTAGATATTATATACACTTTCCGGATACCAGAAATAGCTCATTCACTTATTTTTAGAGTGGAAACAAGGTATCTACATATGCATGTGGAAATGATGCTGTTTCTATGAAAGTTTACAAGGAAAGTCTTCTATTTGTTGGATGTTACGATGGCTTCATTTAGGTTATAAACAAATCAACTGGTGCACAACTAGGAAGATTCCCAGGATCTTGGAAGGTTTTGCCTTCAATATACATCGTAGCTGACAAAGTGAGTGACAGTAACGTTTTTAATATTAAAACATCATTTTTCTTTGCAGTGAACATCATCTAGAGATTCTCATATGCAAGTCATGGATATACCAAAGTATTACTTAGCTCTTGTACAGTAAATGTGTCCTTTGAATCAACTCCTTTAATAGGAATATTTTGTACTAAAGCAGATTATATTAAACAGCATTTGATTTTTAAATTTATTTCAATCCAAGTCTAGTTTTAGATTGAGAAGATAGTATATATAAGATCATATATCAATTTTTAATAAGATATGATATAGAAGATAGAAAAGACGAAAATGATAGGGAAGAAAAAGTTAGTTTGTAGAAAGATTTGTTAAAAGGAAAATGTTATTAGTTTTAATTTTGCATTCTCAAATTTATTTGGCTATACGAAACTATTCTCATAGTCCTCCACACAAAGGCTAGCATTGGTACCTCCAAACCCGAAAGCATTTTTCAGTGCTTTTGGACGCACTCCTGCACATATTCATTCTCTCGTCGACCTTTTCTATATTTATTGATGGAGACACAGACGTATGATACATGCCCTGGTGGTATTCCTTCAGAATTTATAGCACGTTGCAAAGCTAAAAATGCACCTGAACCATCCTCGCTAGGTGCTGTTAAATGAGCAGCATCACCAGAAAGGTCATGACCCAATATTTCTGCTAATATATTTGCTCCACGACGTTTAGCGTATTCCAACTCTTCCAGAACAAGAATAGCCGAACTTTCACCAGTAACAGAACCATCCCTTTTTATACCTTTTGTACGGTCTTAAAGATTTTTCTAGACATTCGTTGAACGATTTACTCAATGCTCGCAGCCTACAAAATCCAGCAACAGACAATGGATCGATACAACTTTCTCCACTACCACAAGTCATCACATCCGCATCATTGTACTTGATAAATCTGTAAGCACCTCCAATTCCATGGGCTCCTGTAGCACAACCTGTATACTCCTGTATACTAATCTACCACATGCCATGTTCAGTAGCACTTTGGGAACAAAAAATGGACTTAACTTTTTATAACTACTTTTAAAAGCCTGATGAAAGGTTTTAATGTCTACTAAGTCAACCATTCCCATTACGACACAAGCCCCTAATCTTTCTTTAGTTTGTTCCTTCATAGATAAGAGCTTTGCTGGCAGCCACAAGAGATTACATAACAGCAGCAGACATGCATTTCACTTGACTTTTTAAACATTTTTCACCTAAATTGAGCACATTTCTATTAACTTGGGCAGCAATCTTCGAGGGAAGGCTCTGGTCGCTTTCTTTAGTAAATTTTTGTATGGCACACTGGCTGTTAACAAGATTTTCCCATGAATCTTGAGCATTGTTTTCTAGTGGGTTAACAGTCCCTAAGCTAGTCACTACTACTCGCCGGTCTGATAAACTGTGTTGACATCGCAAGTCGCTGGATATAGGTATTAAGCTGTGGTCTTAAATGTAAAATGAAGCGTTTAATGGTCATTTCTAATCCGAATAGCTCCTAAAATAGAATAAAGCTGAAATTAAAATTTATATTAAACATGATGTCTGGACTCGGACTGTAAATAGTTTCTATTACCTACTCATGACAGCTGATTTTGCAGTTGAGCACTGAACTGTACATCTGAGAACATTCCTGACCCAATTATTTTTGAAACTTAAACGTATGGATTCCAATTGCTTCCGTCTTCAGGTAGCAAATAAATTATCTTTTGCCGAACAGATCAAAATACCACCGACCAATTGCTTGTAATTGCACAATAACATTAAGTTCCGACCAGCATTTGGAGCTGGTCACACATAACGTAACATTTGAAATATCACACATAACGTTCCCAGCCTGTAAGCTATTTCGTAGGCTCTTTCCAAAAGTTTTCGTTTATCTGTCATCTCAGTGATGATCCGCCATGCCACAGGGAATGATTTTTTCCAAAACTGGACTCAAACTCCCACACACATCTTCGAGAGCTTTCACCAATGCATTGTTATAGTTTCTCTTATGCTCGGTGTACAAATTTCGCAGACACGAGTCCTTAGAAATAACTTCCGACACAAGTCCAGCTAGATGATCTGGATCAGCCCTGGTCATTTCCGTACTGTACTACAATTATAAAACGAATAAAACAAATACATGACACACATAATATGTGTAGAAATACTATATATGTATATCCTGCCCATTTGAATTGATTTCTAAAATAACTTTTCCACATTTTAGATACTTTCTCAGCTCTACCAAACAGAAGCCACTAGAAAATATTTCTGGTATGTTTCCCATGGTTGCACTCATCCCGACAAATTGAATTCCAGCTAGTGTCAGAAAAATGTTTAATATAATAGGTCTGTTCGCGTACGTGCTCGGAACATATTGCAATATATTGCAATATGTTTCAATCTCGAGATTGGCGTTCGCGTACTTTCTCAAGCTGAATTTTTGAGAGTGTTTCGCGTGACGTCATGGAGGGGAAACGAGCTCGAGCTTGAAAAATGTTACTAGACAAATTTGGTCGAGTAAAGTCGAGGTGCTTGAAAAATTCATTGACAGCTGTCAAAGTTGTCAGATTTTCAAGTAAACATGCTTGATGTTACTCGAAAGCGTTTTCTTACTCTTCGAGTAACAGAGCGAAATCGTTTAAACCTCTCATTTTTCCTCGAGTAAAGTCTAGTAAAGTCTAGTAAAATTCAAAAGTACGCGAACAGACCTAATATATTTTAACTACTAATAAGAAATACCTTTGATATGGATGACATTAGTCAAAAAAGTTGTCAATGTAGCGCCACGACCCATATCGCCTAACGAGTGCACTTCGTTGACATCTACTTAATCAATTTCTTTTCAGAGCTCTTTTTGCCTCTATTACGCTACCACATACTATTATTGAAGCTTTTTCAATAGCAGCTATATACTATTAAGGTTTGTTTGTTTTTCACCGTCTTCTCCCTGCTGTGCACTATTAAACAAGGAAATTAAAATTCAAACCAAAAAGCGCCATTGCACTGACCTGAAACAAAGATACTCAAACTATATGATACTAAATTACAAAGATACTAAAATTACAATACTGACTGGTGCTCTTGTTACCTTTTCCTGGACAATTGAAACAAAACGACATATAAGTTCACATAGCATTAGTATTTCCGCCACTAGCGTTTTACCACCATTTGTTATTAGTGAATAAACTAAGTTTTCTCTTTTTTCAATAGCTGGTAGCAGCTAACACCATTTTGTTGACAATCTAAAATGAACAATTTATTGACATAAGTTTTTCACCAGATCAAACTTCATCTTACCGTACAAACTTTTAACAACCTTAAGATCTTCAATCAGTTTTTCTTAACTTTCCGACAAGCCGTAAAACGTCAAACTGATTAAGGTGCGTACAGACGATCATATTTTTCGTCCTGTTTCAAAAACGTGTGTGTACAGTTCTTCAATATGTCATAGATATAATGTATTTTTCTATGATCGTCTGTAGGCGCCTCTATACGACTCTCTTATAATTTGGAAAATAGCAATGAATGCAAAAATTTCTACTAAAATGTATTAACAGAAAAATTATCAATTCAAAAATCATAAAACGCAAACAATTGAAGGTTTTTCTTCGTATAAATATTTTCAAATATTATACAAATTGAATAATGTTCTCATAATATATATTTATTTGTTTTCTTACAGTTGAAAGTATAAATTTAGAAACATTTCCATTTAATAATATTCACATTTATTTTATTATAAACATTAATATATAAAATTTAAAAACGAACGTAGCCGAACATATGTGAATGACGTCTCGAACACACAAGGTTAGATTTTCACACATAGGTGGCCAACATCGTTCGAGACACCAACATGACGCAACCACCCCATTTATGTCAATTTTGAGGTTAATTCGAATTATATTTAAAATACGAAAATATCGAAAATTAGATAAAATTGTGAGTTTTTGCATATAATATTAATTGTTTATTCTTGAGTATTGATTTGTTATTTCAATACTTTGTTGCAGTAGGATGCGTGAATTTTCTGAAAACCAGAAAAACACGTTCACATAATATCATAAATATATCGAAAACGAGGGAAAATCGAGGATTTTTCCTTTAAGTATTTAATTTTTATTTTTAAATATAGATTATATTTGTACAGGTTTCATGTCGATTAAGTGCGCGCCTTCCGAGACCTAACTAACTGTACTCTTGCCCATTTAGGAGTTTTCTTATATACTGTTGAATGGATACTTGCTTCGTCAAAATTTATGAAATAATCAATTCAGATATACCTTTTTTTAACCATTTAGAGTAAACTCACAGACTTTAGTACAAAACCGTATATTTAACAAAACTTATTCAGTATTACATTCGTGTTCAAAAGCAAAAACAGTCAAATAGATAGACATGTGGTTTTCATACTTTTCTTTTGGTTATGTAATTGCGACCAAAAATGAGGTACGACAAACTTCAAGTCTATAAATATTTGAATGGTTATATCTATATTTCAATAACAAGTATCTTGAAACATCCTCTTTGACTGTAATGAAATATTTCTTTTTTCATGTGTCATTACCTGCATGGGGCCACATACGTCCGTATGTATGAGATCAAATACTGCCTTTGATTTATTTTTTGATTCCTTTTGAAATGGTAATCTCAACATTATAGATAATGTATTTCTGTGCCCAAAGCACTTGCTCCAAGTATGTTGGCAGTAACCCTTGTGCTGTGGAACACTAGTGGATGCATTGGTTTTTTCATTAGTCGATGTGGTATAGGTCCTTATTTTCTGGTAATGAACTATTGTTACAATTTTTCTATCCTTCATCATTTTGCATTGATCATCATTAAACTGAAGATTTAAGTAAATAAAAATGAAAGCAAAGTCAATTTGTACTAAATGAAGTTATATGCTAATATAACTTGTACAATATATAATAAATCTTTGACGGTGAAACAAATATTATGACAATCAACAAAACAATTTATAATGGTTGAAGATCCACCGCATAACTTCACTATGCTTATCAGCTTCCGCAAGGTCAACGTATCCATTCACGTTAGAATCGAAATTTCTGATGAGCGTACTATTGCTACACATTTGACTTGTAGCTCCTGAGTCCACTAACCATGTATCCGGCTGTTTTCGATCTTTCTGTGCGAAGCACCTTTTCCACACAGTACTTGATCGAGCGATAAATGTTTTTAAAATATAAAATATAATATAGATAATATCTACGCACCCTAAAAAATCTTCTGTTTGACTGGCCGTATGTTTGCCATCTCTCTTTGACTTCCACCTTTAAGGCGCGTTTCCAATGCCAGCTTGGAGTGGAGTGTGTTGACGCTGACTCTGGCACTTGTTTCCAATGCCAGAGTGGATTGGTTTCACATCCACCTGGCGAGTATGATTTGAGTTGTTTTAAATGATCATAATTGAAATATTTTTCCACGTAAAATAATCATATTTGAATTATCATACCTTTAATACATTAAAATGTATTAGGACTGAATACTTTTTCCCATTTTTAACTAATTTTAAAACAAAACACATGGAAATTCGTCGCATATTTGGAACGATCTCGTCGCAGCCATCTGTTGGAATCGCTCCGAAAAACATCGTATTGCCACTCCAGCGTGAAAATAGAAATAGATCCTATTTTCAATCCACGCTGGGCCCAGATTGCACGAAAGGCACATATAGCGGAGTGCGTGTGTGCGACACGAGCGAAACATGTCAGCCACTCCACTCCACTCCAAGCTGGCATTGGAAACGCGCCTTTATACTTCAGATACATAACTCAAACTCTTCCTCTTATCTTTCCGTCAATGACTTTTCAATGTATGCATCGCTATTTCAGCGCTCGAAACTACGCTGTTATTTATGTGAAAACGTCGTTCATCTTGTTGAATACAGTGATAGCAATTCAAACTTTCTTGTGTTACAAAATACCGCCATATTTCAATCGCTATTAAACTACGAGATTAATAATGCGATAACAGCGGTTGAAGTCATAATGGATAGCGCAAGTCTGAACGTATTCATAGTGTAGCGTTTGGTTTGCCCGTGACGTTATCGGACGGGAGTCAATGCCAACGCGTGATTGTGGTTGATTATGTTTAATAAAAGTACCAGAGCAATGTGTTCGCTTTAACAATATATTTACGACTAAAAAATATTACAGTTCAGGTTTTATAAAGCGTTAGAGAGAGGAACCTTAAAAGAGCGGCTACTCTCACTAACACATCGAATGAATAAAATATTGTATTCATTCAACACTCCTCCTCAATATTTTCTGTAGGTACAATATTCATCATCCTTTTGAAACGATTAAGTTTAATGATTCCAAGAGGCTTCGTCAGTAAGTCTGCTGTCATTAATTCTGTGGGGCAATATTCCAGTTTCATTCCTGAGGTTTTGTGTAACTCCTTTACAAAATGATAACGTGTGTCAATATGTTTAGATCTGCGACCAACTCTATCTCCAACCACCAATTTTATGCAACTTTGGTTGTCTTCCTTCACAATTGGTATTTTATCTCCGTAACCAAGATCACTTAAAAGTCTCTGTATTGATATCATTTCTTGGCAGGCATCTGACAATGCAATATACTCTGCTTCAGTAGAAGAGAGAGAAACGGAAGTTTGTTTTCTACAACACCAGTCAATAAGCGCTCCTTTGAATTGAAATATAAAACCAGTATTTGATTTTCTATCGGTTACATTACTGGCCCAATCTGCGTCTACATGAACAACTAAGTTTGCATCTTCATTCCAATTTCTCATGCCAAGTACTAATCTGTCCGTATGCGTATATTTAAGGTATCGCAATAATCTTTTACACTCGTTCCAGTCTTTTCCGGATGGGCAACTGACTTTTCTGCTCAAAATTGAAGTAGCAGCTGCGATGTCAGGTCTTGTATTTACGCTCAAATACAATAGACTTCCAATGACACTCCTGTACAAAACGTTCGAGGGTAACAATTTGGATACATCCGTTGTATTATCGTAGGCTAAATCCAATGGTATTTTTGAGGGTTTAGCATCTGCCATTCCATATTTCAATAAAATTTTTTTTATATATGCTTCTTGACTGATGCGAAATATTCCATTCATACTTCTCTCTATCTTCATACCTAAAAAATGTTTTAGATTTCCTAAGCATGTGATTTCAAAATTCTCATTCATTTTACGTTCCAAGTCTAATAGTTCTCGTTCATCCTTTCCGATTATCATAATATCATCAACATGAACTAGAAAATAAATGGTCTCATTTTTTGTTACGGTCGAATACAAACATTCATCATGTGGTGATTGCCTGAAGCCTAAACCGATCAGAACTTCATTCAACTTTTTGTTCCATGCTCGTGCAGATTGCTTAAGCCCATACAAACTTCTTTTCAGACGACATACCTTTGTTTTATTTTGGGCATCAACAAAACCCGGTGGTTGCTTCATGAAAATTTCTTCCGTAATGTCACCATTTAAAAACGCAGCTTTGATATCTATTTGTCTAACACAAAAGTTTTTGTGACCAGCAATTGTTAGTAGAATTTTCATAGTAGATGGTTTTACCACAGGCGCAAAAACCTCATCATAATCCTCACCAAATTTCTGGGAGAAACCTTGGGCTACTAAACGTGCTTTGAAAATTGTTGGGTTACCATTTTCATCTTCTTTTCTTTTAAAAACCCATTTGCACCCTACCACATTTTTGTCTTGTGGTGAATCTATCAAATCCCAGGTATTATTACGTAGCAATGATTTATATTCAACATTCATTGCTTGATTCCATTCTTTTGAATGTTGACTGTTGATTGCTTCATAATAATTTGTAGGTTCATCAGGAGTATCTTTGGCAAAACTGACTATATAATTGTTGATTAGATCCTTCGCTGGCACCCCTTTTGTTATACGCGATGATCTTCGTAAATTTGTATCTTGTTTAGGTCCAAGACTCCCTTCCTGAATCATGACTGACGGTTCGATCTCCTCCTGAATCTGTGTTGAAGAACTTTCGCCATTGATGCAGTCAGCGATATTCTCAAAATGGTTTGCTGACTGTTCTTGGTCTGTACCATTGCTTAATTCCAGAAATTTGGCGTCTCTACTGATAATTATTCGCTTTTTCTTTTCATCAAAGAATCTATACCCCTTTTGATTTGTACAGTATCCAATAAACAATACACTCATTGCTGCACTATCTAATTTCTTTCGTCTTTCTCTGGGTATATGAATCCATGCTTTACAACCGAAAACCTTTAAATTTGAGTAATTTGGTTTGCAGCTATACCATAGTTCAAATGGTGTCTTATGTAAAGATCGTGTAGGTAGTATGTTTTGTAGATAATTTGCTGTTTGTATCGCTTCACCCCAAAGTAATTTATCTATACCGGCGTCGCGCAAAAGACAACGTGCCATTTCTATTAACGTGCGGTTTTTCCTTTCCGCCACTCCGTTTTGTTGCGGGTTTGCTGGAACAGTAAATTGTGCAATTATCCCTTCTTTTGCATAAAAGTCCATTAAAGCTTCACCTGTATATTCTCCGCCTCTATCACTACGTATAATTTGGGGCTTTTTTCCAAATTTGTTGATCATCTCGGCTACATATTGCTTCATCTTTTCAGGAGCATCGGATTTCTTCTGCAATAGATAAATCCTTGTGAAACGACTAAAATCATCAATAAGTGTCATGATATATACATTTCCCCCCAGTGACCTTGGAGTAACTGGGCCGCATAAGTCTGTGTGAACTAACTCGAGAATTGACATCGTTGATTTGATGGAATGCTTGGGAAAAGGTTGCTTGGGAAACTTGCATTCAATACAGCATTCACAACTTGACCTTATTCCGCAATCATCAAGTTTAAAACCATCAGCCAACTCTTGGTTTATAATAAAATTAAATATTCTTGAATCACGATGACCAAAACGACGGTGCCATTGATGCTGGCAGTTTTCATTGTGTCTGTTTACCGTTGTTAATAGTGCTTTTTCGACTTTCTTTATTTTGAACAAACCATTTATATGTTCAGCTTTTGCCACTAAAAAATCATTTTCATATACTTCAGCTCCATTTATGCCAAAAACTACTCTCTTGCCTTCTTTTAGTAGTTTGCTTATTGATATTAAACTTGTTTCCAATTGAGGTACATATAAAACATTATTCAACACCAATTCCTTTACTTGATTGTTATCAATGATACAATCTATTATACCACTTCCATTTCCATTATTTGCAACGGTTATTCCATTTGCCATTATTATCTGTGACTTATTTGGTTCAATGTATGTGAAAAAACGTCTCTCGTTCGTCATATGTCGTGTAGCTCCCGAATCTAAATACCAATCGTTGAACATTTTGTTTGTAGATGTGTTGAACGCAATTTCAATATTATTGTCGTCATCATGTACTAAATTCACTGTCTCTTTAAGCTCACTCTCACGGCTTGTTTTCACTCTTTCGTTGCCATTGTTACTATAAAACTGCTCTTTGTTTCTATGAGCATACGCCAAATGCCCTATTCTTCCACATACAAAACAACGTTTCTCGGTAATTCTTTGTTGTGTGTATTTTCGATCGCGGGAATACATTGCTTTTTCACCCGTTGTGTCTTCTTTTTCCTTTTGCCTGTTAAATTCGTCCAGAAGTTTCTGATTTATATATGACAGAGTCAAATCATCTTCACGGCGTGATTCCAAAGAAATTACAAGTGTGTCATATGATTCTGGCAAGCTTGCCAAGATGAAAACAACTTTAAAAATTTCATTGAAGTTCAAATCTACTGCTTCCAACTGCATGAAAATGTTTTCCATCTCTTGTATATGTTTCAACATGTCGCCATTTTCTTCTAATTTCTTATTGACCACCCTTTTGATAAGAGAAACTTGTGACACGACGGTTTTCCTTTCGTGGTGTTCTTTTAATGCCTTCCAAGCCTCCCTTGCAAATTTTTGCGATCTAATTAAACTAAACTGTGATGTTTCGCAACCCAAAGAAATTGTTGCCAAAGCTTTTGCGTTGTTCCTTTTCCAGCGGCCATCTCGCTGATCTTGCCCGGGTATTACTTCTTCCACAAATTTCCATAGGTCTTCTCGACAAAGTAACATTTTCATTTCGAAACTCCATGTTTGATAATTAACACTATTTAATTTCTCTGTAATCCCGAACTTATTGCTTTCCGCCATGATCGCTATCTGGGCCCATAACCTGTTTAATAAAAGTACCAGAGCAATGTGTTCGCTTTAACAATATATTTACGACTAAAAAATATTACAGTTCAGGTTTTATAAAGCGTTAGAGAGAGGAACCTTAAAAGAGCGGCTACTCCCACTAACACATCGAATGAATAAAATATTGTATTCATTCAACGGATTAGCGATGAGTAAAATTATAAATTAGTGTACGGTGAGAGCGTATTTAGTTAGGTATGTTAACTCGGGAGTCATTGTAAGGAGCTTGAAGAGAACTACCAACACTTAAAGTGCACCAAAAAAAATATTTGCGAAAATGTACGCAAAAATGGGTATATCGAAAAGTGAAAAAAATGAAGGATATCGTCCTATATGAGTCGTAAATATGCGCGGAATCAAATAAAACGGATATCAGAGAAAGGTCGCATCAAAACAAATTCGAAAAACCTAAATTCTCTAGTGCCGAGCAATCTTCCGAGCTACGACTGCATCGAAGCAAAAATTTAAGAACGGAGCAAAGCAAGAAACTTGGATTGTAACCATACTAATCTATATAACCACTGTATTAGAGAGATAGATTAAAGTATATATTATTAAGGAGCACTTGTTATAATTTTATCCCGAAGTTTTCACGGAAAATCTACGTCGCGTCGTGACTACGCCTTTCGGTTCTCATGAATCTGTATGGGGCTAAGAGAAATTATTTAATACTCTGTTGTCCGTTCTAAAAGCATTATATATATATTAAAATTTTAGTTAGTTTAAAATCGATTGCAAAATTTGTGCCCAGCCGACAGACAGACAGACAAGAAAGCTAACTAATAAAAACGTTTTGCTATAAATACAAGAAACCGTCGCATATTTCGCATGATCTCATCGCAGTCACCTGTTGGAATCGCTTCGAAAATAATTTTGAACACCATTTGAATAACATGAATCATGAATATTACAGGAGAGTAACATATGTCAGAGCATGTGGGTGCGAACCCGGCAGAACATAAATCAAGTCCATCAAGTCAAAAACGTACCTCAGCTGTTTGGCCAGAGTCGCCGACAGGTTAAATGCCCTTATTCTAGCAGTCACGTTACTCGTTGAACTACGTGAGTTTCAAGAAGCGTTGTTCTCACAGTCAGAGAGTTAGTAAAATATTACTTTGGGATGAAGTTCTACTCACTTTACGGTGTAAGCTACGAAGAAGTAAAGGAGGAAACGAAAATAAATATCAAGAGTGAGGCGACTTTTGCAAATTTGGTATATTAGTGTTGGTTTGAAAATCAAAACAAAAAACATGGCCGTAAAATTTTTCGATTCGTCCACTTCGCAAATTAATTTTTAAATAATTCACCTCTTAGACAATAACACTTATATAAATTATTTTAAATTTTATCTTTACACAAGAAATATAGTTCTAAAAATAATTTCACGTTTATTACGATGTCCCTTTCCCAGAATTCAATAAATTAATTTTCCAAGTGGTAACGCACACTTTATTTAATAATGTAAGATATTTTATAGAAAATATAACAATGACACTCACATTACATCACTAATAAATTTAAAATCTATTTCACTTAAAGTCCCGGCAATTTTTACTCTTAAACTTACGATTTTTGTAAAAGTATCGCGACGCAACTGTCGAAAACCTTCGTGGTATAAATTTGTTGTAAACAAGTTTGACACTATATGTCCCAAACAACTTTCGAATTTGACACTATAGATCCCAAGCCATTGTCGAATTTGGGTTAATCGAGGGAGGAGAGCAGAACGGCAGAGGAAATAATTTTGCCTCACTCACGGACATTGTACATGTGTACATTTTCGTTTCCTCCTTTACTTCTTCGTAGGGAGTAAGCCACATTCTGAATCACACGTGGCGTGAGATAATGTCACGTCACTTCATTTTGAGTCTTACTTCAGAAAAGGAATTAACGTTTATATAAATGGAGGAAAAATACAAAAATACATGTAAGTATGAAGTAAGTTGGTTAATTATGCAATTATCAATTATCATTTATTACTATTACGTCGATTTGATTTTATTTCGTAAAAAAAAGAAAAGTAGCAACTAGAGAGTAAATGCATTGGGTAGTTTCAGTGGGTTGGAACTATCTCTTATGATTCTCCTATCGATCATCGTTGCTCGTGCTGTAAGACGCATCCAGACTACTCATTTGTAATCAATTCTACACAAATTAATATCTAAATACTTCGAAACGACTAAAACAAACTGCTATTTATTATTATTTTAATGATATTATTTACTTATTAATCATTTATTTAAAAATTAATGGAATTAATATAAAGTTAAAATAGGTTACTGTTTCGTCAAAATCGAACATGACGTGACTACTAGAACACGGTTAGAACTACTAGAATTTCTAGCAGGGTGACCAGATTTTAATACAACATTCTGCTAGATGTTTGAGTAAATTCTGCTGAATTCTGCTAAACTTTTTGAAAGCTGTTTTGATACTTGCTGACGATAGTTTTCAAAATTTTTCTTAATTTTAAGCTTATTTTAAGGACAATCTTCATCTGCTGTGTCGGCATTTTTATATGCAAGTGCTGAGTCTTGGCCCATCTTGATCATATTTGTGGATGGCGTTAAATTTACGCACCCGTCATGGTCTTTTACTGCCTGTTTTACGAGGATTGTCAAAACGTGCTCGTTCTTAAATTTGTTCCGTAGGTCCGTTTTTATATTATTCAATACAAAGAATATTCGATCGCAAGCCGTATAAGGCATAGGCAAAATCATCATGGCCTTTGTAAAATTTACCAAAAGTGGACACCTTTTAGATCTATCTGCCCTGATCATCAACAAAACTGAAGCAACAAAACTTCCTCGCGATTCAAGCAGACGGCTCGCTGCTCTGTACAATTTTGGCTCCCTGTATTCGGTGTCGATTGCTTGTATGTCAGGCACATGTACCAAATTGGGAAATTTTGAAACTATGTATGTTCATCAAAATTGCGAATTCTTTGCATTTGCTCAAATAATTTACTCATAGGTAAACGCGATTTTCAAAATAATATCCTGAAAGCTATTAAAGGGTGAATCCTGCCAATTGTCTGATGAAGTTTGCTCTGATTATGCTAAAGTCTGCTAAATTTTTCAATTCTGCTAGGGATTCTGCTAAGACCAAAATTGGTGGCTAAATTCTGCCAAAATAGCAGAATTCTGCTAAATCTGGTCACCCTGATTTCTAGTGAAATTACTTTTGTTTGCCACGTAACGGGTGGGTTGGTGTTCCAAATCTCGCCTCAAGAAAAAGTCACGACATTTTCACAAGTGACGTGACTGCTAGAATAAGGGCAATAATTTATGATTAAAATAGAAATTTACTCTTGGAAATGTTCTTCGCGTTGGAATTTGAACATAATTTTGTCAATAATTTTATTGCTAATTTATATTTTATATAGTGAGGACGTCTATATTTTGACCAAGAAGTGTGGAGGGCTGGAGGTATCACTATTTTAATTTGTTATGGCGTTATGCTATTGATCAACGAAACGTATTGATTGATGTCTCATCCGTTGATCAAATCGTAGGACGGTTAATCCCCATTTTCATTGATTTATCAATCGGAGGTTGTATATGCCCGATGACCACGCGCGAATCAATACGATTCCATTCTTGAGAAAAGAAATCGGGTCAGGGTCAATCCAGTGCACAATTTTTGATCAATGAAGCAATCAAAAATTGTCTACGTAACAGACTCGCCTTGAGGATCAATCGCCCGACTGTATGGGTTCCTTTTCTGGCCTAGAACTTTCGCATGTAAACCGACCGTCAACTTTGGTGAATGAATTTTCTTGGGAGTTAGTAAACATAATTTAGTTTCGCAGAAAAGTTTATTTCTGGTAATTGCTCTGGTCGGAAGTAGTGATTTTCTTGGGAATTACTAAATCTGGAAATGATACGATTAATGTGAGCACCTAGTGTTTCAATTGAATACGTAAGTAGAAGTGGAAAGTGGAAGTGTGAAATACAATTGTTGTTTTTAGAAAAATTATAGACATAAGAAAAACAAAGTAAATCAGGCTGCAATAAATCATCTTATATAGACTTATAGGGGAAAGTGGTTATTTGGTTATCAGCAGATGGTACAAAGTTTAACTAACTCGCGAACGGAAAATATGAATAAGGAAATGTAAAAAAATAGGGCTTTTCATTATATTAAAGAGTGTTCAAAATAGTGATCAATAGTGAATGGTGAACAATTGTGACCGTAGTCAAAACACTCAAAATATAACGTATACATATTGAATGCGAAGAAGCTATAACGGGTACAGCGAATTCTAATTAAATATATATAAATATAATTCTAATAACACAGATTATACTATTTAACTATTGGAAAAAGAGAAGTTTACCATAATAAAGATTTTAAAAAGTTAAAAAAAGAATTTATTTCGTGTTGTTCTTATTCGTAAAATAACCTTACTTTATACACCGCTTATAATTTCCATTATCATCATGCAGTAAACATCTATTTATACGAATAATATGCCAAACACTACCAAGAATAAATGCACCAACCGAAATTCCATTGAGAAACGTCACACAAGATCATCATCAGCATCCTGTATATTAGATCGACAGCAAAATACTGATGCTGGATTCACTGGTCCGTTCGACGCGTGCGGAACTGTTTTTTTTATATTGAGTTTTGACAACTCTCATCCCGTACTCATTTTGCGGCGAATTCAGTTCTCTCTCTGCCGAAGTTGAACCAACTTAACCTTTCGTGCGGAAGATTTTTGTTTTTACCGTGAATGTGTTCCGCGTCGCGTCGTTCAATACGTGGATTGTTCTAAAAAGTGCGGTAGATTCATGACGAATGAATGAATCATGAGCCGAGACACTCTCTTCGCGACGAATTAGTTCCGCACGCGCCGAACGGACCAGTGAATCCAGCATGACAATACACTATCTCTAACAACAACAAACAAACGTAAAACAAATGAATCAAGCCCACCTATACTACTAAAACAGAAAAAACCATCACATCCGAACATGTCATCAGTAACAATGGAAGGTTTAGCACGGCTTTTTCAACAGCAAACGGAATCAATACAGAGAATATGCAACACCAATTGAAAATAATGAGCGATGATTTAAAAGCCAGCTTCCAGAGCGAATTATCAACATTAAGTGGACGAGTTGATACCATTGAATCGAATATGTCGTGCCAAGTGTCAAATTTAAAAAGCGATATTGACAATTGTGTGAAACGGTTGAATGGTACAGAAGACGACTTTGCCCACATTGCTAAACTAAACGAATTGAAAATAACTGGAATTGCTCATTCACAAAATGAAAATTTACATGAATTTTTTTATGCGATTGCAAAAGTTATTGGGTATGATGTCAGCAATCCATTGAGCGTTCCAAACATTGTACGTATGCATAAAAGGAACCAACAATCAAACGACTTTGTCAAATTGCCACAAATAATCGTGAAATTCGTCGCTCCACACATTCGCAATAAATTCTATGGACGGTATTTGGCAAAAGCATCAAAAGAACCCATACTCACCGATCATATATATTTATCACAAGGCAGTACCGTTCGTATCGGAGAAATTTTGACATCACATAACCAATCCATCTCTACCGAAGCTTTAAAATTAAAGCGTGAAAAAAAATTGCATAAAGTCAATACAGTTGATGGTCTTGTTCGTGTTAAAGCTAAAAGTTAAAGTTAAAAGTTAAATTTCTTATTACATTATTTCCTGTTCATTCTTTTTGTCCCCAATTACTCTTTGATTTAAATATTACGCATTACCGGAATACATTTGTTTATGCGGAAAATCACAAAAACATATCTATTCTTCCCTTATTTCAATATTTTACATTCTGTTCATATATAAACATGACACATAATAAATTATTGAACATATATTATCAAAATGTAAGAGATTTAAGAACAAAATCGAATATTAGGGAATGATTTCGGCGTCGGAGAATGATTTGCTTGTTTTTACTGAACATTGGCTCAACGAAAACTTCCACAGTAACGAATATTTTGATGAATCTTATTTTGTTGAGAGAGAAGATAGAAACCGAACCGATAAAAAATGGGGAGGAGGAGCATTGATTGCAATAAAACAGGATTTTCATATAGTAGACGATTAGATTGGGAGCGTGAATTACCATTGGAGAACATATGGATAGAACTATTGAGCAATTCTAAATCACAAAAAGTTTTTATAAATGTAGTTTACATTCCACCAAAAACTAAATTCGAAGAATACGAGAAATACTATGATATGATTACTGAAATAATGTGTGTCCGAGAACCAAATGCAAAATATTTTTTATTGGGAGATTTCAATATTGGAGCCGCAATTGAATGGCTTCCATACATGAACGAATGTTTGGCAATCTCACACGATGGTGACGTAGCTAATGAACTTATAAATTCAATGGCAATTATTGATCTCAAACAAATGAACTATATTCGCAACACAAATGGTAGGATTTTGGATCTTTTGCTTACTAATTAAACACCCACATTAAATTTCTTCAAAGCAAATTACGAACTCATCAACTATGAATTGAGTTAAACTGATTGGAACAAAGAGCTTGTTGAATATTAATGAACAAGTTGATAAATTTTATAAAATACTTTATGATATTATTCACAGATTCACAACGGTTTAAATGCCAAAAGATGATAAATTTCCCAAATGGTTTTCGAAAAAATTAATTGATCTCATTAATGATAAAAACTTCTTCAAAGACAAATATAAATTAACGAATCTCGAATTTTTCAACGACTTATTCAAGGTCAAAAGAAAAGAAGTTAAATACAAATGCGAGCATGTGAAAAAAACTACACCAAATCGATTGAACAAACAATTACATCAAACACCAAAGCATTTTTCGCCTACACTAAATCGTTAAATAAATCGAATTGATTACCAAATGTGATGAAATTGAACGACGAATCATCCGATAATCCAATTGATTTTGCCAATCTACTTGCCAAGCATTTTGAATCAGTTTACGAGCCAATTGAGAGTAACGAGCACGTACATAATAATGATTGCAATTGTGATGACCATTTTGAAGTAAGCCTTGGCCAAATTTCCAGTGTGGTGAATGGTATGAGTGAAAATAAAACGAATAGTCCAGATAACAGTCCGATGGTCTTTTAAAAACGCACATTGTTTTCAATTCGGGTTCCATTGAGATTAATTTTCAATAACTCACTTCGTTCAAGAACTTTTCCACATAAATCTGAGTTTCCATTACATAAATATGGTGATAAATCGGACGTTCTAAATTACAGACCAATGTCAATCATTTCGGCTGTTTCAAATATACTTGAAAAAATCATGTTTATTTTCATTCAAAAAAAGGTTTATAATTTATTATGTACGCAGCAACGTGGTTTCACCGTGAAAAAATTGACACTATCGAACCTAGCTGAATATGTTAATTTTCTGGCAATTAATTTAGTCAGACTTCGACTTTGCCAAAGACAAGACTTTGACTTAGACTTTGCCAAAGCATTTGATAAAATTATTCATATAATTATACTCGCTGGACCATTTTCCGCTTAACAATTTTATTAAAGCTTGGATTCAAATTGTATGTGCGAATGGTGCCAAATCAAAAGCAATTAAGCCCACTTCTTCTGTCCCACAGGGGTCGATACTTGCACCGTTAATTTTCTCTATGTTTATCAACGATTTAATAAAGGATCTGAATTGCAACGTATTACTCTTTGCAGACGATTGTAAAATTTACCAACCAATAAAAACTATTAACGATTGTATTTCTCTTCAAAAGGATCCCGTTACCTTGTCTAATTGGTGTGTCATAAATAAATTGCAACTAAACGTCAAAAAATGTTCAGTGATATCATTTACTAGAAAAACGGAACGGATATTTCAGCATTATCAATATACAATCAATAAATCGATATTGCCAAAATCAAGAGTAGTGAGAGATTTGGGCATTTTCTTTGATGAAAAATTATCATTCAGTAGCCATGTACGATCAATCATCACAAGAGCGTCGAAACTATTGGGTTTCATTTATCGTTCATTGAAACCATTTGATAATTTCAATACACACTTAATCTTGTTCAATACATATGTAAGAAGTATACTGGAATATGGTTCAGTAATTTGGAATCCCTACTATCATGCATATACAAATATCATTGAGAATGTCCAAGGTAAATTTAAACGAATACTCTGCTATAAATTCAAAATCGATTACAGTGATTATGAAGATAGACTGATTAAGCTTGGGATGTAAATCTTGTCTCTATTATAGCGAAGATTGTTCTTGGATGAATTGTTACTTCACAAAATTATCACAGGAAAATTAAATACAAACCTCATTCACTCACTCAACATTCACATTCCAACTAGAGTAACAAGATTTACACCCATTTATATCTTCCACCTGTCTCAACTAATATAGAATTTTTTTCACTTGTATTGAGACTCAAACGTCAACATAATGAGTATTTCAAAGATGTTGACCTTTTGGATAAATCTTTGGCACATGCGAAAAAATCAATCCAATCAGCACTTCCGGCGTGTTTGTGGGCCAGATTCAGGTAATTTTTTAAATTGACTTTCAATAAATAAATCTTACTTTGTGCCTAGCGGATAAAATGTTATTTAGTTTTTTAAGATTTAACTTTTTTATTGTTTTTCTTTCAAGCAAAAATTCATGCAACTGCTTATATTTTAAAGCAGCTTGCTCTCTCATCTCTCTTTTACCATTATCAAAAATTGAATTACAATCTGTAAGAGGGCTTCGGGCCTGTTGAATGTAATTGAAATCATAATACCAATTTTAGAAAAATAAAGAAATAAATAATCAGCGAGTCGAGTATTGTGAACACCTAAGGCAACACCTCACGTTTTTCAGAGGCTGCGTGATCGTACACTTGCGTTAAGCAAGTTGTATAATAAAATAAGAATTCTTACCCGCTGAAACGTTTTTGATATTTAAGAAAACCTAGTTCCAAAGGGCTATGGACCCAAAACGTAAGCAAATACATAAAATACGTCAAATTGAGTAAAGAGAAAATTGAAATCGCATAAAAATTGAAAATTATTTTGTAAATGTCAAACGACGAGAAGAAGCTAACCTTTCAGCAACATGGAATTCACAAATGCAATGAAAGTTGAAAAGTTTGACGGAAATAACTTCGAACACTGAAAGTTTCAAATGAAATGTGCATGTAGAGCAAAGGATTTGAATATATACTCTCCGAAACGTCAGGATGCTTCAGTACGAATGCAGTGGCACATAGATGAGAGCATGGCAATGTTCATTTTAGCATCATCAATGGATCCCAACCAAATTGTCCTAATAGAAAACTGCGATACTGCTACGGATGTAATGAATAAATTGGAAGCAACTCAAGGAATGTGGTGAAGAAGTTAGTAATACCGCTATAATGACTAAAATATTAAGTACATTGCCGCCATCTTATCGTTCCTTGCGACAAGCATGGGTATCACTTGATCCAGGAAGTCAGACCATCCAAAGCCTTACATCATGATTAATTGATGAAGTACCAAGCTGCGGAAATGATTTAGAAAATGAGACTGCTTTAGCTAAAACCAAGAAGAACCCGAAACAAGTTGAAAACAATGAGAAGGCTAATAATATCTCCACGTGCAGCACATTGAATTCAAGATTCATTTGTTATACCTGTCATAGATTCGTATGTTATAACCACGGTTATGGTCATTTTGCAAAGGACTACAAGGCACCTAGGTCGTAGGGACCAAGAGCAACACAATATGTTAGCTTTTAACGCGGAAAATTCCTCACCATATATTCATGAAAATGATTACTAAATATAATTTATGTGCCTGAATTACGGAGAACCTTATTCTCTGAGAGAGTGGCAACCAGATGAGGCTATGTGATATTGAAAGATGATAAAACTGCTTTAATAATGAGAAACAATCAAGTGGTTGTGTCCGGGCATCTGAAAGAGAACAATCTTTATGAGTTAGAAAGTAAAAGAGTTGTACAAGAAAACTGTAACAATGTATACTCAGATATTAAAATGTAGCATGATCGTCTCGGACACATAAATGTGAAAGAACTCCAGAATATGAGCAAGGCTAGAGGATTCCCTGTAACATTGACAGGCAATGATAAATTTATTTGCGAAGCATGTCAGTATGCCAAGCAAACTAGATTGCCATTTAGGAAATCAGAGAGATATGTGCAAAGCTGGAGACATTGTTTACAGTTATATTAGCGGGCCTATTGACAAATTATCAGTGTCAGGAAAGCGTTATTTTTTTTTCATACATGGTGCCACTAGTTATCGTCATGTCTACTCTCTGACACACAAGAGGTACTTGAATATGTTATGATATTTAGTTATGATGATAGTTTTGAATTTTAACGGCGACCAGTTTTGAATTTTAACTGAAAACAGTATTGGACTTCAATATTTCTTTTTGTGACGAAACTATATTATATTTATGCAGCAGGTAATTTCTTTGCAAATAAAGAGGAGTGTGGATATTAGGAAAATAAATTATAAATTTTATATATTATTTACATTTTTATTTTCATCACTCATTATATTTGCAATTTGCTAACTTATATTTTGCATGAAATACAACTTCGAAACACACAACATTAGAAATATATGTCATATTAAATTGTGTAGTGTGTAGAGCAAAATCGCTTTGCCATATTTTTCATCATATTTATGGTCATATTTTCAAAAACGTGTGTGTACAGTTCATCATGTAATAGGTTTGTTCACGTACTCGAAAATCTTACTACTTTTACTACTCTTTTACTACATTTAAGTATTTGGCGTTCCCGTGTAAGAGAAAATAGGGAGAAGTATAACAGATTTACTCCCGTAAGCACAAAAATTTTGTGTAGTAAACAGTTGAAAAACTGTCAAATGCATTATTTCACATATGACTCGTTTCTCGCTCACACTGTGAGAGTTACGCTCTTGGTAGCAAAATCTGAGAGAATATTGATTTTTTCTAGAAAAGTACGGGAACAGACCTAATGTCATACGATTATTTCTACTTTCTCTCATACGAAAACGCAAAATACTCGAATGCAGTAAAAAAGTAGTAAAAGTAGTAAAATTTCCGAGCACGGGTACGGACCGATTGTCTTGTACTTCAGAAATACTAATTGGTTTATCATATCTAAAACAAGCAATAATTACTCTTGACTGGAGCTTGTTCAAGTATCTTGTGAATGCAGTGTCAATTGTTGTTCCATATCGTGTTGTATTTACTCGTATATTCCTATCGTTCAACATTGTTAAATTAAGTTATCTCTTAAAAATTCAATTATTGGTTGTGATTTGCCTTCTGCTAAATTTAAATTAAAATCTCCACTCAAAATTAGCGGCATTTCATACAAATTTTCACCGAGTATTCTAGAGCCTTGTTCCGTCTATATTAGTAATTTTCTATGTAAAAACCTTGCTATTTTATCAACAGAATTGTTCGGTGAAATATAAACAGCAACTAAAATATGAAAATAAATATGGATAATAAATTATTCCGACTGGAAGTAAAATCCATTAATGTTTGTAATATTTTTATCAATGGATTCAAAGAAAGTCTTAAATTCCTCTTGCAATGTTATAGCCCATGTTGAGGTTTTTCTCCCATGATAAAATATACGGCTATTGTTTTCTGTGACAATGTATAATCCACTGATACCTGTAGGTCTTGGCTACTATAAGGCTACGTACACTAGTTCCAAAGAATGACGTTTGTCGTAATGGTAAATTACTTCCGAATAACTACCGCCCTGAGATTTGTGTATTGACTTCGCCACTGTACAAACGAGAGGGAAATGCTTTCTTTCCGTATTCATCTTTCTATTGGCATTGAGTGGTATTGTTGATGTTCTTGCAAAAATTGGAACAGCTAAAGGATTTATGCCATGGTCTCTCATGTAACTTCTCCATTTGTTTCGTAGTTTTCTTCCAACATCTTCTGAAAAGAGCATCTTAATTATTGTAATCTCTCCGTCTTCATTGATATCAACTTGACATAATTTCCCAGCAGTACCATTTGCTAGCTTGTCAGAAACGTTAATATTCGTAGTTAAGCTATAATACGTGCACTCGACAAATATTGTTTGATAAGGCATTCCGCCTGTTTCGAAATGTTGTTTACTCTTCGTCGTTTAATTTTTGGCTATTTCCAATTTTTGTTAACGCACCTGAAAACATCCTATTGTTTTGTCTCATAACGTCCGCTAATTCATAAAATTTTAATTGGCGCCATAAATTGGTGCTCTTCATTTTCTCGTTTTCGTTTTCATGAACAGTTTATTGTTTTTTTGCAACAAATTTTGTTTTTGGATGTTTCCATATCGCAACTTGCTTTACTGGAGGTAACTGTCGCAAATCTCCGATCAATAAAATGTCGTAACCTCCATAATCTACGTAAAATTATCACTTATTTAATGTCAATGTTCATTTATTTTTCTTAACATTCCTGCTCCAATCATGCTTATCTCGTCAACAATAATAAGTTTACCGAATTTGAATAATGCTCTGTACTGGTGGGCAGTTTTTACGTTCAAAGGAAGTAATCTTTAACATGTACCTTTCTGTGCGGTGTCGAGAGTACAACCACCTATGGCAACAGCTTTTTAAAGCAATTGGGGTGTTGTCAAGTAGTAGATTAACGTTGGTCGACTTGTAGCTACCCGCGCGATCTTTCTGGGTACCAGTGAAGCATATTGCAGTTACCTTGGATAGATTCAACTTGACCTTCCATCGGTGATAGTAATGTACTAGACTATCTAGATGTTCATTGAGCGAATTTGAGGCGTGAGCAGGGTTAGATGATGCTGTGTAAACAAGCAAATCATCAGCAAAGGTGAGTTGTTTACATTGAATTAATAGACCAGGAATGGCCCATAGACAGAAACGTCGAAGCAAAATATGCAAATTTTGTTTAATAGTGTTAGTACGCTTATATGTAGTTGTAATTTCAAAGGCGTAGCAAAGAGGAAAGGGGCTTTATTTTAACAATGAGCGCGAATTTTTTAAATGTGACATAATAATACAATACATTTGTAAACATATTACATTTCATGCGCAAAGTAATGAACACTTGTGGTTTTACTGATAAAAATTATTAACTTGTGAATTTTAATACGTAAAAATCTAAGAACCGTCAAATTTTGCTACCAAGATCATTCAATAACTTTCAGTAAAAACGTCAAATTTTGATGTGGACTATAAGCCAAACATTAAAAATTTAAAAAAATTTTCACAAAAATATACAAAAATCAATAATTTATTAGTCACTAATAATTTAACAAAATTCCTATAAATAAACAAATTTGAAGTCAAATTAACATATGTAAAGGTTAAATACAAAAATGAATTTGACGGTTTTCAAATCTTTTCCGAAGCGAACCATTTTTACCGAACCATCTGAACCAAAACAGTAAGCTTTTCGAGTACGGGAGTAATTACACATACCCCTCGAATAACTACTTCACTGATTTCCTATTCCACGAGGAGTAAACTTTATATTTTATTTACTATCCCTACATCATGAATTTGACTATATTTGTGGTACGAATACTCCACGCCTAAGCCAATAAGAAGCGTGAATTTCATAAATAAATACCAACACGCTTGCGACACTTATATGGCTATTCATGAAAATGGTAATTTGCATAGCTGTTCCACACAAATACTATTGATTTGACTAGCTGTACCACAACAATACAAGGAAAAACTGAAAACACATGCGAAATACTCACCAACACACATAACGATGAGGCACTCACACTAGAATTTTCCCAATAGGTGAGAAAATTTGACTAGCTGTACCACACTTTACATTAGTGTTTGAGTGATAACGCACACTTTTGTTCTTTCAAAGAGAGCGTCACTCACGTATTCTATATGAATACGTTAGGGCCATTCCTGGTCTATTAATTCAATGGTTGGTTAACCAAAGGCGGAGGACAGGGCAGATCACTAACATAAATGTTGAAGAGAGTTGGACCCAAAACAGTGCCTTGGGGGACTCCAGCTGCAACTGAAAATACTCCGGATAACTTCCTCTGGACTCTGACTTGGAAGGTTCTGTGCAGCATGAATTGGTAAACAATGCTACACAGTACTTTTGGAAAATTATAAGATAGAAGTTTGTGGATCAGACCCTCTATCCACGTGGTGTCGAACGCTTTCTCTATATCCAGGCTTACAGCAAGGACAGGTTGCTTTCTACTTGCATTGACGCAAATGAAGTTTTGAAATATATTCAGTGGCATGGTGGTACTATGAAAAGTGCGAAAACCAAATTGAGAATTTGGTAGTATAAGTTGTAAGTAGGGATATCGGCCTGAAGCTGGTCGCTAAATGACTCGGTTTCCCAGGTTTGGCGATGGGACACACAATAGCATGTCTCCAAATTTTAGGAAAGTAACCTGCATTGAAGGCGTGGTTGAAAAGAATAGCCAGTTTAAAATAGAATAGTCGAGATAGCTTAAGGAGTGAATAGTTGGAAATTTTATCGACTCCTGGGGTTTAGGTTCCTGGTTTTGGCAAGCAGACGAAGAGAGGTTGGGGTAGCAAAACCATTTGGATTGGAACAATTGGTTCCGAAGCTTGCTGGATTTTCGGGACAGAAGTTTACAATGTAGTCAGCGTAGTTTTCAAACTCACTTTTGATGCGAGTGTTAACATCATGGGAAAAGGTGGGATCGCCGGAGTTCAAGGTGAGTTTGTGGTTACTTTGAAAAGTTTCACCAATTATGTTGGCTTTAGTGATGGGATTGTTAATAAGATTCCCACTGTGAAGGATAGGACCATTGTAGTGTGTGGTTCCACTCATTTTTTTAACATTTTTGAAAACATTCTTATCAGGCTGAATGCCCTTGAGTCTGTCTTCAAATTGTTTCGAACGGCAGAGATTAATGCGCTGTTTGATTATCGTATCAAGGTTGCGCAGGGTGGATCGAAGTAATGAAATACGATCAGGCAGTCTAGCTCGATGAAGCGCACGTCTAAGGGACTTGCGCTCTCGTATTAGACGAAGGGTGATGTCACAGAAACGGACCTGATAGGTATGCTGAATATCGTACGTAGGGACATGTTGGATGGTTGTGGCGAGGAGAATGTCCTGCAACTTTTCAGCAGAATCATTGATTTGAGTAAAGGAGAGATTCCTATCAGTTGGGAGTGACAACTCGCTAAGCGATTTGTCAAGGGTGTTATTAAAATTTTGCCAATTTGTTCTGCTAAAATCAGGGATAGTGTCAGAACATGCTGTGGAGATTTTCATCATTTGAAAGGTAGTAACGACAGCTTTGTGATCAGAGATGCCATCAATTACAGTTACTACAGGGTGAGTCATTTGAGAAACTAGAGAGGAAGAGACAAGGAAGAAGTCGAGAACGGAGAGTTGCCTGGTTAGAAGTAGAGGAGCTAGAATTTCAAGATCGAGGAAAACCGAATTTAACTGGTACCAACTATGAAGGGATAAGCCGTTGGAACAATTGTGGCTATTGTTTAATGCGCTGTTTGAGAGGCAAAGGTGAGGCAAAGGTGGTGTAGAGAATAGCTTCTTTCTCCTCAGGATGTACCAATTTATCATGGGTGGGCTTGATTTTAAGAATGACATTATAAATTTCAAGGAATTTTTTATAGTCTGGAAGATCACCGACAGATGGACTTGGACCAGGATAGGAGGAGCGAGATGCAGGGGTTGGCGCTGGCTTAGGAGGGGGAGAGGTTAAAGTAGCCTCAGGAATTGGGGGAATCCTCTCTCGAATTAACACGATTGGGAAGATCCTAGCAACAGCGAGCGAAGTCCAACGAATATTCGAGAATATTCCGGAAGCGTCCTGTCAAAATTGTCACTAATTTTTCACACAACAAAACAAAATACGTCCGCCTCGAACAAGTATCGAACGTAAACGGTAAACTACTACAATGGTTAAGAAAGACAAAGAAGATGGAGAAAGAAAAGGGCGATGATTTCATGCGACGCAACGGAAAAGAACGAAAGGCATGCGGAGAGAGCAGATGCAGCGGCAATGTATATAGCGGAAAGCCCGTGGGAGAGGATGAATACTCCATATGATATGCGTTGATTCACTCACTCAAAGCTATTCCAATTGAATAGCTGAATATTTGAATTACAAATTTTTTAAAAAATGTTCCAATTTGTTATTTTAGGGTAATCTTCTGGTTCCAATGGTGCACATATGTGTATATCACCTTATTACAAAATTATGGTTAATAGGCCTGTGTATCGTGTCGAAAAGTTGAACATTTTGCGAAGTTGATGATACTCAGTCGCCCGCACAAACTTTGTGTTTATAGTGTATACTATCACATCTTAGCTTTTTTATTTGTAATATTACATGTTTGAAGTGTATATTCTATCCGTTGTTTGTGTAGTAGTAGTAGTAGTGCAGTAGATATATAAAAATAAACATAAAAAAGTGAGTATTAAATTTAACTATTTATTAAATTTTAAAAGAACGTGTTCACGTTTCCCACGCATTAATGTGTAATGGCGTAACTGCGTAAAAATTATTAAAAATATTTTATTGAAGTTATTACCTACTTCTTAAAATCTTGTTTAATTATCAACATTAGTCCGACGAAAATTATACTGCATCAACAGGTATGTTTAGGTCTGCTCTGGCTGCTGTCTTCTCGCGTCTAATGCCGATTTACAGTGTTAATATTATAGCGTCTCATTGCAAAATTATTGTTAATAGGCATGTGTTATCGTGTGCAACGATTGAAAATTTTGGGGTAGAGTACACTTTAACTAATATTTTATTAGTGGTTTTTTTTTTCAAAAATTCTTTTTTATTTACATATATGTATTAGACTATTCTGTGCATTTTTAGGGGCGGAAAATTTTTTGATAACACCTTATTACAAAATTATTGTTAATAGGCCTGTGTTATCGTGTTAAAAGGTTGACAATTTTCAAAACCGGTTCTAATTTGTTATTTTAGGGTATTCTTCGAGTCCCAATGGTGAACATATATACAGCGTCTCTTATTGCACAATAACAGCTAATAGGACTTTTTAACTGTTTTGAGTCAGGGTATACTCGTTTACTGTTTTCTCCTTTTTTTCTGGTCGCAATTCGAAGGGATACTGGTCGACTTTTATTGCAAAACTAATGGTTATTAATTTACTTGAATATAATTCTTCACTTTAAACTTCGTCATTTATGTTCAACTTCTCAGTTGAAACGATGAAACCATGAGCAAGCGAAGTAACGAAGATGATTCAGACAATGAATATATTAATTATAAAAAAGCAAAATCAGATAAATCTGAAGAAGATGCAGCAGCATGCACATCAGACTGTGGTTTGAAAATGACTTGAAATCATTCCAAAATGATAATTCAACGATTAATATTGAACTTATGAGAACGTTGATCGATAATACAGCCTCGCGAGAAATTAACTTCTGCAATACCAGTCTGGCGTCAATTAAAAAAACAAATCATTCCAAATTTATCAGTATATAATGGTTTTAAATATCCAACTTTTCCGGAAACTTTGAAATATTTTCCATTGAATTTAGTTTCAAGAACATTGATTTCACCGAGACGTCCTTTCATTCAGATACGAAGACTTAGACATGTCCATTAGGGATGACGAAAAAATATCGATATTACTTGTTCGATATATCGATATTTTTAAGCGATATTTAATTTTCCGATATATCGATATATCGATATAAAATTCTTACTATCGAAAAGGTTTGAAAAAACGATATTTATTCAGTCCGACATATATATTACCTCTACCGTGTATAAGGAAAAATTATTTATTAATATTTTGAGAAAAATAAAATTTATCTTTGCAAGAAATATGTGATTAACGATAAATATACTATTTTTGAGAACGCGATCTTTCTTTTATAAATTGAACCGATATATCGATATATCGATATTTTTTTTGCAAACGATAAATATCGATTTCGATATTTCCAAAAAATATCGATACGATATATATCGATATTTTTTTAATTTTCGACATCCCTAATGTCCATGATCAATTCGGTATTACTGGACAGGTGATAAATGTTCCAATAGAAGTTGATACAGTGGTAAATGAATTACCGAGAAGTGTTGATGATGATTATTGTATCGATGTACACATAAAAAAAAAGAAAAATCTAGTTATGCCTATGGAACAGTAAATAAAAAAACGATAAGAGCATGGATACTATATTTAACAAAACAACCACTTTACGAACTTTACAATATCACAATCAGCGAAAATTTTTTGATTGATTGTGGTTCAGCGAACGAAGAAGTAGCTGATAATAGCCGTGTTTTTTATTACATTTGGTTCGGATCAGATCAAATGCATAGCACGCAATTGCAACAACAACGATGATCCAGACTGAGAGTTGGATCAATTTTTCGGATCAACGAAACTCGTTTCATTCCGTTTCGTTCCGTGTAAAATTTTTCTCTAGTGTTGTCAAAACCAGAAAAAATGCATTATATATTAATAAATATGGGCAGGATGAAATAAGATTTATACATTCTACTGAAAATTTAGCTTTACAATTTTAATTTAAAGTTTTAATTTTTGAAAGTCTGAAAAATTATACGTAGCGTTTTTTATTCACAACTTGATCCGGATCAGAATAAAAAACACGGCTAATGCCGAAAATGATGAAATTTTAGAAGATATACCAGTGTAAGTGAGTTTGATAGCTCAACAACAAACATTGCTATGGAATGAAGATATGTACTTATGTTTAGCTCCTGGAGAAAATGAAACTCCGATAAGTTTCTTATTTGATTAACATGCAGAGGAGTTACCATTTCCTGATATTTATTTGGGACAATATAGAAAGTTTCGGCAAGATTTTTCGGCTACTCCCTTTATGATGGCAACCAGTGAACTTAGGCGCTCCGATGGAAGAGGTGTTACTCCTCATCATTTATTTTACATGGCAATGAAAATCATGAGACTTAGAGTACGAGGTTCACTTGTTGGGTCCTTTCTTTAGCTTGGGAGTCTAATTTTTTCCTTCTCAAAAGTCCAGATATTTGTTCAGTTTTCTATATTTTATTTACCATATATCGATATATCGGTTCAATTTATAAAAGAAAGATCGCGTTCTCAAAAATAGTATATTTATCGTTAATCACATATTTCTTGCAAAGATAAATTTTATTTTTCTCAAAATATTAATAAATAATTTTTCCTTATACACGGTAGAGGTAATATATATGTCGGACTGAAAAAATATCGTTTTTTCAAACCTTTTCGATAGTAAGAATTTTATATCGATATATCGATATATCGGAAAATTAAATATCGCTTAAAAATATCGATATATCGAACAAATAATATCGATATTTTTTCGTCATCCCTAATGGACATGTCTAAGTCTTCGTATCTGAATGAAAGGACGTCTCGGTGAAATCAATGTTCTTGAAACTAAATTCAATGGAAAATATTTCAAAGTTTCCGGAAAAGTTGGATATTTAAAACCATTATATACTGATAAATTTGGAATGATTTGTTTTTTTAATTGACGCCAGACTGGTATTGCAGAAGTTAATTTCTCGCGAGGCTGTATTATCGATCAACGTTCTCATAAGTTCAATATTAATCGTTGAATTATCATTTTGGAATGATTTCAAGTCATTTTCAAACCACAGTCTGATGTGCATGCTGCTGCATCTTCTTCAGATTTATCTGATTTTGCTTTTTTATAATTAATATATTCATTGTCTGAATCATCTTCGTTACTTCGCTTGCTCATGGTTTCATCGTTTCAACTGAGAAGTTGAACATAAATGACGAAGTTTAAAGTGAAGAATTATATTCAAGTAAATTAATAACCATTAGTTTTGCAATAAAAGTCGACCAGTATCCCTTCGAATTGCGACCAGAAAAAAAGGAGAAAACAGTAAACGAGTATACCCTGACTCAAAACAGTTAAAAAGTCCTATTAGCTGTTATTGTGCAATAAGAGACGCTGTATATATGTTCACCATTGGGACTCGAAGAATACCCTAAAATAACAAATTAGAACCGGTTTTGAAAATTGTCAACCTTTTAACACGATAACACAGGCCTATTAACAATAATTTTGTAATAAGGTGTTATCAAAAAATTTTCCGCCCCTAAAAATGCACAGAATAGTCTAATACATATATGTAAATAAAAAAGAATTTTTGAAAAAAAAAAACCACTAATAAAATATTAGTTAAAGTGTACTCTACCCCAAAATTTTCAATCGTTGCACACGATAACACATGCCTATTAACAATAATTTTGCAATGAGACGCTATAATATTAACACTGTAAATCGGCATTAGACGCGAGAAGACAGCAGCCAGAGCAGACCTAAACATACCTGTTGATGCAGTATAATTTTCGTCGGACTAATGTTGATAATTAAACAAGATTTTAAGAAGTAGGTAATAACTTCAATAAAATATTTTTAATAATTTTTACGCAGTTACGCCATTACACATTAATGCGTGGGAAACGTGAACACGTTCTTTTAAAATTTAATACTCACTTTTTTATGTTTATTTTTATATATCTACTGCACTACTACTACTACTACACAAACAACGGATAGAATCAAAACCTTCTGTAAGTATTGACAAGCCATGAAGTAGGTTTTGTTGATGTGTGATGTGAGGCCTACGTCTCTCGATATTCCGTGTACTGAAGTACGGGAAATTCATCACGTTTCTTGTTTTGTCCGCGAATATAACGTAATTTTAGTGTTTAAAATGTGTTTTTCATATATGGATTTCTAATGAGTGCTAGCATTAAAGTATTTTTGATCAACATAATATAAATTAAATATCGGAACCCCCGCGAAAAGTGTACAAAAGTGAACTTTGTCGGCGGTATGAATTTTGACATTTGTTTGTTTTGGTCAAAATCAAACGCAATTATTCATTAAATTCAGTGTATGAAACTAAAATAGTGAAAAATATTATTAATAATAATAACGTTACAATAATTAATAAAATAATAATTTATTGTGATGTTTTGAAGACAAAATAAATTAAAGCAACATGTAAATTGCTAACAAGAAATAATTTTTATATTCTGAAATTGTGAATATATGCAACTATTTATATAAAATATTTATAAATGTAAATTGTCAAAAATATTTTGTGAAATATATAGTTTTTTACCTACAATATACTAAAATGTGTTTTTTATTAAATTTTTCACGTATAAAATTTGTTTAAATTTTATTTTTATAAATTATAATTTGTATTGTTTTATTATTTTTTGTTAATTTCTCGTTATATTGTTTTATATTTCTTATATTTGATTGCTTTTTGTTGTTAGTTTGTTAATAACGCACTTTTCTTAATAAATGTTTGTGTATCTGAATTCATTTTCGAATATAGTTTCATTTTATTCTAGTTTTCAATATGTAAATATATATTAATACTTATTTCTATACAAGTGTATTCATTTTCTGAAATAAAAACATTAATCCAATTATTAAAAAACTGATTTTCATTATAAAATATACGAGTTTTTCAAAACTCCCGCCATGAAAATTTCATTTTTCATATGAAATTTCATATTCTCGGTGTGACAATAGGCCTCACTTGACCTATGAATGTGGTAGTAAGAAAGTCTGGTTCATGGCTTGTACTACTACAGAGGGTTTTGGATAGAATATACACTTCAAACATGTAATATTACAAATAAAAAAACTAAGATGTGATAGTATACACTATAAACACAAAGTTTGTGCGGGCGACTGAGTATCATCAACTTCGCAAAATGTTCAACTTTTCGACACGATACACAGGCCTATTAACCATAATTTTGTAATAAGGTGATATACACATATGTGCACCATTGGAACCAGAAGATTACCCTAAAATAACAAATTGGAACATTTTTTAAAAAATTTGTAATTCAAATATTCAGCTATTCAATTGGAATAGCTTTGAGTGAGTGAATCAACGCATATCATATGGAGTATTCATCCTCTCCCACGGGCTTTCCGCTATATACATTGCCGCTGCATCTACTCTCTCCGCATGCCTTTCGTTCTTTTCCGTTGCGTCGCATGAAATCATCACCCTTTTCTTTCTCCATCTTCTTTGTCTTTCTTAACCATTGTAGTAGTTTACCGTTTACGTTCGATACTTTTTCGAGGCGGACGTATTTTGTTTTGTTGTGTGAAAAATTAGTGACAATTTTGACAGGACGCTTCCGGAATATTCTCGAATATTCGTTGGACTTCGCTCGCTGTTGCTAGGATCTTCCCAATCGTGTTAATTCGAGAGAGGATTCCCCCAATTCCTGAGGCTACTTTAACCTCTCCCCCTCCTAAGCCAGCGCCAACCCCTGCATCTCGCTCCTCCTATCCTTCTGGTCCAAGTCCATCTGTCGGTGATCTTCCAGACTATAAAGAATTCCTTGACATTTATAATGTCATTCTTAAAATCAAGCCCACCCATGATAAATTTGTACATCCTGGGGAGAAAGAAGCTATTCTCTACACCACCTTTGCCTCACCTTTGCCTCTCAAACAGCGCATTAAACAATAGCCACAATTGTTCCAACGGCTTATCCCTTCATAGTTGGTACCAGTTAAATTCGGTTTTCCTCGATCTTGAAATTCTAGCTCCTCTACTTCTAACCAGGCAACTCTCCGTTCTCGACTTCTTCCTTGTCTCTTCCTCTCCAGTTTCTCAAATGACTCACCCTGTAGTAACTGTAATTGATGGCATCTCTGATCACAAAGCTGTCGTTACTACCTTTCAAATGATGAAAATCTCCAAAGCATGTTCTGACACTATCCCTGATTTTAGCAGAACAAATTGGCAAAATTTTAATAACACCCTTGACAAATCGCTTAGCGAGTTGTCACTCCCAACTGATAGGAATCTCTCCTTTACTCAAATCAATGATTCTGCTGAAAAGTTGCAAGACATTCTCCTCGCCACAACTATCCAACATGTCCCTACGTACGATATTCAGCATACCTATCAGGTCGGTTTCTGTGACATCACCCTTCGTCTAATACGAGAGCGCAAGTCCCTTAGACGTGCGCTTCATCGAGCTAGACTGCCTGATCGTATTTCATTACTTCGATCCACCCTGCGCAACCTTGATACGATAATCAAACAGCGCATTAATCTCTGCCGTTCGAAACAATTTGAAGACAGACTCAAGGGCATTCAGCCTGACAAGAATGTTTTCAAAAATGTTAAAAAAATTAGTGGAACCACACATTACAATGGTCCTATCCTTCACAGTTGAAATCTTATTAACAATCCCATTACTAAAGCCAACATAATTGGTGAAACTTTACAAAGTAACCACAAGCTCACCCTGAACCCTGGCGATCCCACCTTTTCCCATGATGTTAACACTCGCATCAAAAGTGAGTTTGAAAACTACGCTGACTACATTGTAGACTTCTGTCCCGAAAATCCAGCAAGCTTCGGAACCAATTGTTCCAATCCAAATGGTTTTGCTACCCCAACCTCTCTTCGTCTGCTTGCCAAAACCAGGAACCTAGACCCCAGGAGTCGATAAAATTTCCAACTATTCACTCCTTAAGCTATCTCGACTATTCTATTTTAAACTGGCTATTCTTTTCAACCACGCCTTCAATGCAGGTTACTTTCCTAAAATTTGGAGACATGCTATTGTGTATCCCATCGCCAAACCTGGGAAACCGAGTCATTTAGCGACCAGCTTCAGGCCGATATCCCTACTTACAACTTATACTACCAAATTCTCAATTTGGTTTTCGCACTTTTCATAGTACCACCATGCCACTGAATATATTTCAAAACTTCATTTGCGTCAATGCAAGTAGAAAACAACCTGTCCTTGCTGTAAGCCTGGATATAGAGAAAGCGTTCGACACCACGTGGATAGAGGGTCTGATCCACAAACTTCTATCTTATAATTTTTCAAAAGTACTGTGTAGCATTGTTTACCAATTCATGCTGCACAGAACCTTCCAAGTCAGAGTCCAGAGGAAGTTATCCGGAGTATTTTCAGTTGCAGCTGGAGTCCCCCAAGGCTCTGTTTTGGGTCCAACTCTCTTCAACATTTATGTTAGTGATCTGCCCTGTCCTCCGCCTTTGGTTAAATAACTCACCTTTGCTGATGATTTGCTTGTTTACACAGCATCATCTAACCCTGCTCACGCCTCAAATTCGCTCAATGAACATCTAGATCAGTGGTTCTTAACCTTTTAGTCATGGGGGACCATTTGACAAAATTTCTGTCGTGCCATGGACCACCCAGTTTATTGGTTTTGGTGTAATGTACAATACTTAAATGTAAAGAAATACAGAGTTTTTCTATGCAAACATAAATAAAACTCTCATTTACTCAATTATTCAAATCCCACAGCATTTAAATTTTTTTTTATTATAAATTCACCATAACATAGAAATATAATATTTCAATGAGATTTTTGTGATTGCATACTTTTTACTAACTTCTGAATTCTTGGTTCAGTGTTACTCAAAGCCAATCGTATTTCAGCAGTGGCATCCAACCGATTTCGGTGCTTGTTTTTAATATTAAGAAGTGCTGAAAAGCCCTGCTCACATAGATATGTGGATGAAAATAAGGTTAGTTAGCGTATAGCAATGTCTCGAAATTTTGGTAAAGAAATTGCCTTTTGGCTCCAAAAATCTTCAAGATTAATTCCTGATTCGAATGTATCTTTTAAGTCACTGTCGTATTGCATTTCAATCAGTTCTTCTTGAACTTTATCAGGCACCTCAGATACGTTGACAATGAAAGGATTGCGGATCAGTTTCTGAATACTTTTGTCCTCGCAGTCAGGAAAATAACGATTGAATTCACTGTTTAAGTTTTCCAAGTGGAGTAACATGTTCTTCTTTATTTCGTCTTTAATCTCAGCACCCTGTCCGTCAATAAATTGATTCAGTGTATCAAACGCAGAAAAGTTTTTGCTTTCGACCTTCTTTATCCATAGTTCAATTTTAGCGATAAACGCCCTTATCTTATCTTCATAAGCAAATATATTGCTCATGCCTTGCAACTTCAAATTTCCTGACCCTTGCAGTTGAAGGTTCAATTTATTTAGCTGCGCAAAAAAATCTACCAAAAATGAAAAACGTATTTCAAATTTAAACTCACAGAACTGATCAAACAACTCCGTGTTTTCCTTGTTAGTTAAAAATACTTTCACTCCCTCTCGTAGTTCGTACAATCTCGACAGCATGTTTCGTTTGGAAAGCCAACGCACTTCCGTGTGGAAAAGTAGAGTTTCGTGTTCAGAGTTCATATCAGAACACAATTGTTTGAAGAGACGCGTATTTATTGCACTCTTTTTAATAAAATTTACTACTTTAATAGCTGTTTTCATTGTCAAAACAAAGCACCCCGGGAGCGTTTTGGCAGCCAATGCTTGACGATGAATAACGCAGTGTGTCGTAATTGCAGATGGATTTTTGGTTTTTATCAACGCTGCAAGACCAGAGCGGGAACCAAGCATAGTAGGAGAACCCTCCGTACAAAACCCCGCAAGCCTTTCCCACATAAGTCCATGTTTCTCCATATATTGACTTATTACATCCATAACATCTACACCTTGCGACGTCGTTTCAAGTTCTTGACAAAAGAGTATCTCCTCTTTAAACGTTCCATTGTCATCCAAAAATCTTATAAATACAAGAAATTGACAACACTGTGAAACGTCGGTAGATTCATCACATTGCAATGCAAAATAAGGACTTCTTTTTATCTTATCAATAACTTGTTCTTCAATATCTGTAGACATTTTTTGAATACGCGACTTCACTGTGTCGTTAGAAAGCGGTATTTCTCGAATTTTTTTTACAGCATCCTGGCCTAAAAGCTCTTCTGCAACTTTGAGCATGCAAGGCTTGACTAGAGATTCGCCGATCGTGTGTGCTTTTTTCGATTGAGCAATTAATTTTGAAACTTCAAATGATACAGATAATATTTTTTCAGATGTTGCATAGCTTGTTCCACTGGGTCCAAGTTTCATTTTTTTAAGATTTCGTAGTTTGCCTTCGAAGAATTCTCGTGAACGGTTACAATAATTCGGGTGTACGGTCTTCAAATGACGTTCCAACTTCGCCGGTTTTAAAGCGTCATTAGCAAGAACTGTTTTGCATATTACGCATTGAGGTCTAGTTTCCCCATTTACTTCTATTGAAGTAAAGCCCAGTTTAATATAGTCGCCATCATATTTTCTTTTTGGTGGCATTTTTCTGGAAAAAAACAGACATAACAGTCATTGAGTATATAATTACAGCCGGAAAGTTATTTTATTCCATAATACATAAAAAACAAGCAAGGTTTATTTTACTTACGTATTCAAATCTGGAGGAGTTATTTACTATGAAAAACCTTCGTAAACCAACGATATTTGCCCCTTGCTATCGAACTTTGAACTGCAAATAAGAAAGCACTCAGTGTTGGGTGGATGTTTTGGGGTTGATTTAAATTTTAAAACTTGCCTTTTTTTACTCAATATATCTTTAATATATATTTCTCATGAATTTTCACTTACTTAACACAAACAAGTGGCGAACGAATATGAATACCAATATAACCGCAACAAATATAAGTTGTTTCTTTTATTTTATTTTAAATTTAAGCTATAACTGATAGATGTTGTCGATTCCAGATCCTGTGGTCAACAGAACATTTTGGTCTCCTTGAGACATACGCGCATTTTCTTATCTGAGTCATTAAAAAATCATCAAAAAACAAACTGTATAACAAACTTATTTGTCACTTTGTTTCATTTGGTTAAAGTTGCGCCTTAACACTCAGATAAAAACATCGAACATACTCGTAGTTAGGTTGGACTCTCACTGTAATAAAACAGTAAGCAATAAACCATGTCCCCACATCTGTGCCACCGGATTCGTGTGGAGCGCGGGCCGCGTTGTTTTTGTTTATATCGACTCGTTGCTAAATTAGAATGGCTCCGCGGACCACGTGGGATGCTTCTAGGGACCATCAGTGGTCCGCGGACCACCGGTTAAGAACCACTGATCTAGATAGTCTAGTACATTACTATCACCGATGGAAGGTCAAGTTGAATCTATCCAAGGTAACTGCAATATGCTTCACTGGTACCCAGAAAGATCGCGCGCGTAGCTACAAGTCGACCAACGTCAATCTACTACTTGACAACACCCCAATTGCTTTAAAAAGCTGCATGAAGTACCTTGGTGTACACTTCACACCCAAAATCAATTTTATTGATCATATTAAGATAATTTCGCAGAAGGTTCTTATACGAACCAAATACCTGCACAATTCTCTTTGCCGTAATAATCAACTAGACCCTAAAATAAAGATCCTGTGCTACAAGCAACTTATTCGTCCTATCATTTCATACGCCTTTCCTGTTTGGAATTGCATTTCATCCGCCCAAATGGAAAAGCTTCGTGTTCAGGAACGGAAAATTCTTCGCCATTGTGTTTACTATAGGAGGAAACACAATGGCAAACACTTCAGCAATTCTTACCTATATAGAAAGGCTAACATCGTTCCGATCAACAATTTCCTCCTGTCCATTGGGTATAAATATGTCTCACGCGTGTCAGTCAGTGACAACGAACTACTTAGGGAAGCTTGTGCAATTGACCGACCATTGATTTATTCTCTCCGAATCAAACCCCCTCAATACCTTCAACAGTATTCACAAGAAGAGCTCAACACTTCTAACATACCACCCTACCATCGAGGCTATTTTGACCCACAGCATCGAGTTTACAAATGAGTAAACTATAAATCTTTCCTTTGGTCGATTAGCTATAACTATCCACCCTAGCCTCCACTGTATAGCTTCACATATCCATCTTGAGTTTAGAGAAATTGATCATATCAATATTAAACTCACCCTTTATGCAAGTTCAGCCGCCTTCTCCGTCCTCTAAACAGGCCTATTTCATCTAGCCATCATCTTGTTATTATTTTCCTTCATATAATTTCGCTTTATTGAGCTGAGCGAGCGAAGCGAGCGAAGCTCTTATGCGTCGACGAAATATGAAACCTTTGTAACCAAACTCCTCCTAGACCGTTTGATCAATCGATCTGAAATTTTACATACTAATAGTATTTTCGACGGTGAGTGCTAACATCTATTTTTTGTTACTAAATTCGCGAAAAAAAATCACTAGGGGTAGGCTTCTTAGTTAACAATTTTTCTGATGAACGAACCAAAATTAGTACAAAGGTTTGTGTCATGGAAATCTAAATTTAGATTTTATGTTTTTTGAACGATCACTGCGATTTTTTCCAAGAATTCCAAAATATACGGCAAACAAAATACAATCTTGACAAAAAATCGCTGTCTTTGTAACAATAAACGTTAGTTTTCTTGTATAAATGAAGCTATGGTATTGATCTTAGGTAATTAGTTTTCGCGTGCTCGAGCCAAAATAAGCTTTCATATAAAGATCTTAGCACAGGCACCTGATTGTTTCCGGGGCTTTCGCCAATTCGCTGTGGGGAATCGGAAACTTTGAAGAGAAAATTTATTTTGGTTTACTCAAACCGTAGGAAGTGGTTTTTTACAGGTTCTTGAAAAATAGTATTTTTATTCATGAATTTTGAATCATGGGACAAGATAGATTCCGGGAATCAGAAAATGGACAATATTCTTCAGGTTTTGAGGGTACTTTTCCGGTAAAATTTTGAATTTTCAACGGTTTTTTGCCCGTAGCGGCTAAACGCAGCGTCCTAGGGTGTTCGTATGTATGACCGACCCCCATTATTTTGTCATTTGCTACCTTTTTGTCATACATGATTTTTCTCTAAATTCAGTTTTTAAAGTTATACATACAAAAGATCGGAAAACTGATAAAACTCAGATTTTGAATTTTTAACAGTTTTTTGCCCGTAGCGGCGAAACTATGCACTTAAGGGGTTTCATATGTATGAACGGCTCCCATTAATTTGACATTTGCTACCTTTCTGTTATACATGATTTTTCTCTAAATTCAGTTTTTAAAGTTATACATACAAAAGATCGGAAAACTGATAAAACTCAGATTTTGAATTTTTAACAGTTTTTGCCCGTAGCGGCGAAACTATGCACTTAAGGGGTTTCATATGTATGAACGGCTCCCATTAATTTGACATTTTCTACCTTTTTGTCATACATGATTTTTCTCTAAATTCAGTTTTTAAAGATATACATACAAAAGATAGGAAAACTGATAAAACTCAGATTTTGAATTTTTAACAGTTTTTTGCCCGTAGCGGCTTAATTATGCACTTTAAGGGTTTCATATATATGAACGACTTCCATTATTTTGACATTTTCTACCTTTTTGTCATACATGATTTTTCTCTAAATTGAGTTTAAAGATGTGCATAGTGAAAAGATAGATAGTGAAAGTGATAAAATTCAAATTTTGAATTTTCAACAGTTTTTTGGCCGTAGCGACCAACCGAAGTATCCCACGGTGTTAATATGTATGACCGACCCCCATTATTTTGACATTTCCCGCATTTTTGTCAACCATTAATTTCCTCTACTGTGAGTTTTTATAAATGTGTCCATATCCAAAATTACGATTCAAGCTAATAATTTTGTAAATCATTGAAATCTCATAGTAAAGATGAATGTTTTATTGAAGAAATCTGATAGCAAAGATTATTGAATGGATTACTGAAAATTGTTTCATATCTTCAATATATGCAAGAAATGAAGCCTCATGACCATCTGATGCGTTTTATGTTCGCCTATCGTATCGGATGGGCTGAAGATCGTTTGGTCGTAGATGAACATTTTTACCGAAAAATTATCTTTTCCGATGAAGTTCATTTCCACCGTGGAGGCTATTTCAATAAGCGAAATTGCCGCCCTCAGAGCCGCCCTCAGGGTCAATGGCGAGCGTTACAGAGCCATGTTAAATGGATTTTAGTTTTTACAAATTGAATAGTGTTACATCGACGGAATTTGGTTCCAACAGGACGGGGCTGCGACACAGCCAACGATACAATCGATCTTTTGCGCACCGCTTTTGAACATCAAATAATAAAGCGAAATTCTGATCCGGATTGGGCGCCTCAGAGCTGTGATTTTAACCCATTAGACTATTTTTGTGGGGATCTATTAAGGATATATATAACGCTTATCATCCAGAGACGATTGAGTCCTTGAAACACGAAATTGAAGTTGCCATTCACAAGATTGAATGATGTTGTGTTTCACTCGTAAATAGAAATGTTCAGTCTTTCTAACAAAGTTATAATTTTGGACAAATATTCATTAGTTTTTTTTATATCCGATTCAAATTCCAAATCGTATATGGCCCACCCTTTATCTCTTTGAGTGAGTTTCTCTCACTGAAGGTAATGAAGAGATACCTTCAGAAATGGCCAAATAAATCAGTGTTTAGGGCTAGAATTGTAATACACATATTTTTTACATTAAAACCAAGTCAACACACATGGTATCGACTTGAACCAATTGCTACCAATTATTACATTACCACAGATGACTATGAATCAGAGTGTCTATATATCGATCGCTCAGCTCAATTTTGTGTGCGACTTCGCGAACGCCACCTAGTTTATTTATATCATTACTTAATTTTTTAAATATAATTTATTTAGTTTTAATTAAATTTTATTTATCGTAATATGATTTGTTATAATTTATTTTAATTGATTGATTTTTATTCAGCTAATATAATTTTTTAACTCTTTTGTTCTCTTTTAAGATGTTCGAGTAACGGAGGTTTCAGAAATGTTACTCTCCTTTGAGCTCAGTTCCCAGGCATGGGGGAATGGGTCTTTCTCTTATAGCGAGAGAATGAATGGAACAGTGGTTCGTTCCATAATTTCAACCATCAAACCAAACTTTTTTTTTTTTTTTTAACCATTCTAGTATATAATATATGTAGCGTGACGATGAAAACCTGACGGACCAGATCGATTTTAACCCATGCTGATCAATACCTACCCAACGTGCCATAAGAAGTATTAACTTTAATAACTTAAAAATAAACTAATAATAAACTAATTTAAAGTCAAATTCACAATTGTCAAATATCAAATACATACATTTAACAGTTTTCAGATTTTTAGTGAACCAAATTTGTTCAGTAAAGATTAGTGAGGAGGGGAAGTGCTTATGCAAGCAAATTTTCCTTATTTTCAGTGAAATTCAGTAAAATTTTCGAGTACGAGAACAGACCTAATGGCGGAAATTATGTGAATCATGAATTAAAGAATGTCCTGGAAAGTAAAGAAATATCTAATGAGTGTACTGCTCTATATACCTCGCAGCAGAACGGGAGAGCTGAAAAAGAGTTGAGAACAATCATGGAAAGTGCAAGGTCAATGCTTTATGCAAAAGACTGTCTAAAAAATTCATGGGCTGAAGCTGTCAGCTGTGTTGTGTATATATCAAACAGAAGTTCGTCAAGCCAGACAGTCAATGGATCTCCATATGAACTTTGGTTTAATCAGAAACCGAACCTGAAGCCTATAATATTAAAATATTTGACTCAGTGGGATATCTACACATTCCAAGAGAAAGTAGAATGAAATTGGATAACCAAAGTGCCAAACTAATATGACTAGGATATGATAATGAGAACTACAGAATATATGACCAAAATACAAGAGAGGTAATTGTGTCAAGGGACATTTATTTTGATCCAGGACCAAGGCAACACTATGTTGAAGTGAAGATAAGTGAAAAAGAAATTGCAAATCAGCCTGTGACATTGCCACAAGAGAGTGAAATGGATAGATATGGGTCTACAAAGACTTCATCTGATGATAGTATGGTGAGTTTGGATGATAATGATGAATCATTCTGTCTACCACGAGGCACAAATGTAGAGGAGACCAGAAAAATTACTCTAATTCCTAGAATTAGGGACAAGGAAGTATACTTAATAGAAGTGTATATACCAAGCTCTTATAGAGAAGCAGTTACTGGTCGTAATCTATATATAAATAGGCGACAGGTTTTTTTGTTATCACTTTTACAAGAAACCAGATGGACTTACCAGGATAAAAATTATACCAGCCGAAACCTCATTTCTTCCTCTTCCTGCATGAATTATTTTTTTTTCTTAAATTTAATTATAAATTAGTTTAATTTTGAATTGAAATTTAAAAATTCAATGTGAATTAAGCGCACGTATAGCGTAGACAATGCTGTTGGGAAGAATGCATGCGTGTGATTGTTTTTCTCTTTGCCTGGAAATTAGCAGCCATATGATGGTTTTTGGCCTGTGTCTCCTATAAATGGCAAGTACTAATTTAGTCGAAACTCAAACCAAATTGAAGAATCTTAAATTGTGGACCCAAACCAAAACAATTATTGAACATTTGGCCACAAACAAAATAAAATAGCAGATCCCCCGACCCCATGTACGACCCGGTAGTCATATGAAGTATGTGGTTTTTGTGTGGATTAGCATTTTTTGCTAATTTGATTACAATATAATATGCAAATTTTATTTCAAAATATATGGAAAATCACAAATTTTACAGTTATTTCTAGAAAACGCGAGATTAACTTTCACGAATATATCCGAAAAACAAGCGAAATTCTAAATTTTATCATATTTCCTAACTTTTGTATGGACACCTCATTAAAAACATAATTTAGAGAAATGTGATACATGACAAGAAGTTGGGAAATGACAAAATAATGGGAGCTGGTCATACAAATAAGCCTTCGAGCAAAAAACTGTCAAAAATTCAAAATCTGAAACTATATCATATTTACAAACTTTTGTTTGCACACCAATAAAACCTCAATTTGGAGGAAAATGATGTATGAAGAAAAGGTAGCAAATAGAAGTTTGTTTGTTGATGCAGAAATTCCAGATATAAAAAACATAAGATTCACGCTCCATGTGGTTTATTAAATCGTAACTCCGTCTGCATGAGATATGGTAAATGCAGCAAAAGCTTTCATAAAGACTTTTGCAATACAACTCAGGTCAATGTAAAGGGCTATCCATACATGCGTCGTGATTAGAGTATAACAGCTGATATTCGTGGCCACTCTGTTGATAACCGTTATGTTGTTCCTTACAATCTATATCTTCTAGCGAAATTTTATTGCCACTTAAATGTGGAAGTTTGCAGCACAGTGAAGAGCATAATATAGGTATATATACAAATAAGTTTATAAAGGGTACGAATGTGCCTCATGACAGTTTGGAAGAGTAAATGGTGGACTTCAGGGCAAAGTTCATATAGATCAAATCGATAGCTTTTTGTCTGGTAGCTATGTTGGATCTACAGATGCCAATTGGTGCATAAATAAGTATCCAATGCATTATTAACCACATAATATATTTTAGTTCGACTTGAAAAACACTTGCCTCACGGGCAAAATGTAGTCTCTAGCGAAGGAAATGTTCAGCAAGCTCTTCAAAATCACAGCAGAACGAAATTGACTGCATTCTTTGAAGTCAATAAAATTGAAATGCTCCAAAGCGCCAATGCCGAGCAGCGTTTCGCTATTGATTTAGTTTTACAGGAAGTTTTAAATAGTAATACCGATTGTAATATTTTTGTCTTGCAGCACATGCTGGTTGTTGGAAGACTTTTGCCCAAACCTCAATTATTCACAAATTGAATTCTTTGAACCTCCAATGTATTGCGTGTGCTTTCAGTGGTATTGCATTCACTCTTTTAATGCAAGATAGTATTCTTCAAAAAGTTTTAAAAAGCTCATACCCATTCGAAAAAATTCCGCATCAAGCTTCTCTGTCAACTGTGAACAAGCTCAGTTCATAAGATCTGCATCTATCATTATCACAGATGAAATTTCAATATGTCATCTAAACTTTACGGAGGTAAGATTATTTTGCTCTGTAGAGATTTTTGACGAACATTGCCAGTTGTACCTACCTCATGGTACACTTGTACCACTTTTTGAGAATTGCCTTACTTCATGGTCCGAATTTTCGATATTCCACAAAACAACTTTGACCAAAACCACGAGAAAGAATTCATGAAATTGAATTCCTTTAGTTTCTTAATTATGCAGGTACATCTCTTTTTTGCTTTGAAAGAACTCAATTTCCCGTCATTCTGGCTTTTGCCAGAAAATGTTTCAAAAAGTAGGAATATTACTAAGACAACCTGTATTTCCTCACGGACAATTATGTTGCAGCGCAAGGTTATAGCAGGAGATGAATGAATATTTGCAAACAGTATTGTTTATGAGGAACTTTAAGATCTTTTTGAATTCGCAACTGCATGCGATAGGTTTTTGATAGTTGTAGGTGGGCTTCATTCAATAAAGCTGTACGTTGACGTGCTGAATGAGCTTAAATGATTGCTTATACAGTCTGAACTAAATCACCTGTTTACTTACAATGCTACTCCATGTGGAAAGCCATGCGCGAGCTATTAGAGTGAGCGTAGCGAATGACGGGGGTTGGCGAGCGTAGCGAGTCACAATAATTGGAAGAAAGCTATTAATTTGACAGTGAGGTTAAATCACATGAGGACAACAAGGCATGGATGATTACAGACAGAACAGAAATGAAGCCTATTTCGAGAAAATGGGTAGTCAGCATTGAGAAAAGTACAAAAGGAGAAATAGAAAAGCACAAATTTCGTCTATGTGCCCGCAGTTTCACTCAGGTAAAGGGTCTGGATTACATGGCGACATTTGCGCCTACAACGAGGTATGATTCAATTAGAGTGTTGTTAAACATAGCAGCAAGGGAAGATTATCAGATGGAACAGTTTGCCGTGAAGACGACTCTCGGGAGGTCACAGAGAAAATCTACATGGAGTTACCGGTGGATATTGAAGTGGAATCATCTAACATATGTAAGTTGAATGAATCCTTATATGATCTTTAACAATCCTCACGCTGTTAGAACAAAAAATTTAGTTTATTTCTTACTTCCTACGGTTTTAGAGCATGTAATGCAGATAATTGTGTTTTTGTAGGTTATTTTAAGAGCATCAAATTTATATTAATTCTTCATGTTAATGATGGGTTATTGTTATCAAATTGTAAGGAAGCTTTGGGAGGGGAGCAGTGGGAGTTCTATTAGTTTTAGCTTCTGTATCAAGACCAGACATAAATTTTGCTGTTAATTTAGTTAGTGGATATGTAAGTAATCCAGGTAAAATTTCATGTTAATGCGGTTAAACGAATTATTCGATATATAAAGTGCACATAAATGATGTCCGATGGGGTTGCTGATTCCAACCTTGCAGGTGATATAAACACTAAAAAGTCAACTACGGGTTATGTATTTTTTTAATGAATAGCACTTAAGAAAGTCGAAAACATAACAATAAAATTAAACTAAATAGAAAACTAAAGGAAACAAACGGGGTAAATATATGTATAAGAAAATGGAAAAAAGAGAAAGTAATACAAAAATTAAAAATTAATTAAAACCATAAAATAATAATATAAAGAAAGGTAAGGGAAATACCAGTCAGACATAAAATGTAAAGCAAATGCAGTAATACATATACAAAGCATGTTCATTCGACCTACTAGTTTGTACGACCGGATCAGGGATATTATTACATTTATTTTGAGGGTAAGTCTTCAGCACATACTCAGCTGCCGTTCATGACTAGCAGGAGAGGAATAGCCAGATTATATCACCTTAACAAGCGGGTAACGGGCTCCATCGTACAAAAGTCCGTGTGGTGTAAACTGAGGAAGAACGATCCATCGGACATGAGCTTTCCGCGACTAGAGCGCAGAACAAGTTGATCATGGATACAGGGAGAACCAATATGTCCCTGTACGATACCGTGTATCAATGGTAAATCACCCATAACACGGCGTCCGGAAACAGATTGCAGGTTAGTAGCTTGAAAACGGCCCGGATATGGGGGAAGGTGGATCGGATTGGACCAGGAGAGACATTTAATTGCGAAACGCAGGAAACGCTTCTTAACAGCCTCGACAGGCCCGATATGGACTTTATGATATGGCGACCAGAATTGAGACGCATGTTCCAATATGGTGACAAGACTTGAGACGCATGTTCCAGGCGAATGGCGAAGGTATAGACAGTTTTATATAAAGCCCAACATAACACCGGCTTTCCTTATCATGAAGTTTATATGCTCTTGATATGAGAGCGTCGAATCAAGGTAGACACCCAAATGATGAACGCAGTTTACTAACCCAACCGTGGACCCTTTGATTGAGAAAGTGTGAGGTACATAGTTTCGCTTTATGAATATATGTAGTTCGCTTAATATATGGCTGCTAGTGATGCTGCAAAAGAAATATTGTGGATAAAATAATTTTTGTTAGATATCCGTGAACTGCAAAACTCAGTTGTATCAAATATTGGTAATCGGAGCTCCATTAAGTTAATAAATAATCCAGTTTTTCATAAAAGAACAAAACATATTGACGTGAGATACTACTTTATCAGAGAAAAAGTTGAACAGTCATATATGCAAATTAGATATGTTGAAAATTCACGTCAATAAGCTGATTTTCTTACCAAGGCGTTACCGCTTAATAAGTTTAGTTTCACTAACTCTAAGTGTTTTGAAAAATATTTCATAAGTTTGTTTGGTAGAGGTTTTGTTTTAAAGTATGCACATCCTTATATTTAAGTGGGAAAATTGAATTATATATATATTAAAGTTGTAGATGTATAGTTGTATCTACATTTACTTAGTAAAAGTAGCAATACTGCACGTAATCGGCCCCGAACGTTTTCGGAAGTTTTATGATTAAACTAAAGTGAAAGTAATTTTGTTGTTGTTTTGGTAATAAAATAAAAAAAAATGAATGATTTGACTAGATCTCGCATTCCGTTACAATGGAACAAATTTCCACAATAAAGAACTCAATATATATAAACAAGAAAAATTCATAATTAAATCTGTAAATCAGTACTATTAAAATTGTACTTGTGTCGTTCTTGCTGTATGCTGATAGTAATAAAAAACCTTAAAAATGTTTTAATGTCAACATTCGAAATATGAGACCTAGGAAACTTAACACACTGCCTTGGTTTTGAATTCGTTTGCGAACCAGGAAAAAAAAAAGTATCACAATCCACGTATATTGATGAGATTTTAGATGGATTTAATATGGCCAAATGCCACTCAGTTCAAACACCTATGGCACCAGGCCTAAAACTAACGAAAAGTACCAGCTCTAAACTACCGAATTATCCTTATCAAAATTTGATCGGATCATTAATGTACCTCTCTATAGCGACCAGACCTGATACATATCATGCAAAAAGTTATTTAACTTGAAAGGTACACGAGACATCTTTGATATATGCCAAGTCAAGACAATCACTAACAGGGTTTACAGATGCAGACTGGGAATCTGTTCTCGATGATCGCCCCTTATACACCGGCTATTGTTTTAAAATGGCAGGAGCTGTAATTTGCTGGGAATCTCGAACTGTTGCCATATCAACTCAAGAAGCAGAGTACATGGCTCTTACTGATGCAGCAAAGGAAGCAATGGATCTTAAGCAGCTTTTATAAGATGTGGGTGTATCACAAAAGAGCATTACAATATACAATGACAACACATCAGCTCAAATCTAGCAACGAACCCGAATGACGTCCTGGACCTCCACACAACCTGTTAATGAGAGCTCTAGGCCTGGATACAGGAAATGTCAACTGAGGGGGACTGTTGGTAGTACTGACAGTCGACACCATTCCTGGTAACACTGCTCTAAGCTCTTCACTTGTCATAGTAAAGCCACGCGATTCAACTTGTATCAATATTGCCTTGATCTCTAAATATATTGGGTCAATTTGATTTATTGTTCCACTTTCACCCAAATCCAATAATAACATCATCGCCATCCAAGTCGCACATCACTAGAACATGATCATCAGTTATCACCCGTGGCATAATTATCATATTTCCCATACAACGAGTTGGCACCCGATTTTGAAAGCTCTTTTCAGGAGCTTTTGCCAACTCGTTGTTGGGAATGTGAAACGTGGTGGAAATTTGAAGAGCTTGCTCTCTTCAAAGTTTCATTTGTCCCTAGGGTGAAAACCGGTTTTGAATCTATTTCATAGATCGCAATTTTCTATGAAATAAATTCAAAACCGGTTATATATGTACGTAGCTACACACACTACCAAAGGTAGCTCGATTTCGGTAGCGAATTTTTCAAATATTCGAGTCGAATTTCAAATTGAATGACATTTTGTTCATTCAACCCGTAGCAGGTGAATTTTTAAGGAATATGTAAAATGATAAGTTTAGTTATGCATTACAGATAACAGAATCTTATAGTTTCTGGGAACCATAAATTTATAAATTTTCTTCCGGTTTTTAGGGGTCTTTTCCGGTAAAAATTTGAGTTTTCAACGGTTTTTTGCCCGTTGCGGCTAAACAAAGCGTCTTAGAGGGTTCATATATATGACCGACTCCCATTTTTTTCTATTTGCTAACTTTTTTTATACATCATTTTGCTCTAAATTGAGTTTTTAAAAATGTACAGATAAAAGTTGGGAAATATGATAGAATTCAGATTTTGAATTTGTAACAGTTTTTTCCCCCATAACTGCTAAGCTAAGTATCTTAGGAGGTTCATATCTATGACCAACCCCAATTATTTTTTCATTTCTCATCTTTTTGACATATGTGTATCGTTTTTCTCTAGATTGGGTTTTTGAAAATATATAGAAAAGTTAAGAAATATTAAAAAATTCAGATTTTGAACTTTTAACAACTTTTTGCTTGTAGCGGCTTAACTAAGAGTCCTAGAGGGTCCATGTTTATGAACGACCCCCATTATTTTTCTATTTTTTACATTTTCTTTCTGCGCTTTTGTACTATAAATTGAGTTTTAAAAGGTGTACAGACAAAAGATAGGAAATATGATAAAATTCAAATTTTGCTTGTAGCGGCGAAACTAAGTATTTTAGGGGGCTCATATATATGACCGACCCCCAGTATTATGATATTTTCTATCTTCCTTTTATACAATATTTTTCCCTACCGTGAGTTTTTAAAGGTGTGTCCATACAAAATTCTAATTTTGAATTTATAACAGTTTTCTACTCTAGCGGCTAAACTAACCTAGAGGGCTCATAAAGGGCTCATATGTATGATCAATCTTTGAAAAACTCAAAACCTAATTGAATTGCATCATATGATTGTCTCCGACCGTATTGAGAATTGCATAGTTTATATAGTTTATAGGTACCTAGTTTGTAGTTGTAATTTAATTGTATAGTTTAAAATTTAATTTAAATACCAAATAAAATTTGAAAGACCATTAAAATAATTTTGTTAAATTATTCAAAGGAAGTTTAGTTTGTAATTTGTTGATCATTCATTTCATATTTTATATTTGTTAAGATTGAATCAAAAATTTTCCGTTAAGATATACCTAATTTTAATATCTTTAAATTATTGGATATTAATACACGTAAATATTTGTGAAATTTGATTCATTTTAGGGGTAGGGTACACTTAAACTAATTTTTCATTACTGATTTTTTTTTAAATTTTTTTTTTTATTTAGATATATTAGACTGAATTAATGTTCATTTTAAGGGGGGGGGGAATTTGTTGACCGCCCCCCCCTTCCCCCACTACCTCCGGGCCTTTGGTAAAAGGCAGATGTGTATGATTTGCATCAGAGTTCTGCTTTAATTCAAAGTTCTTGTGTTCGAAGTTCAAAATGTGCAATATACTTCCTTATTTTCGAAAAATGGCGAAAAGTGTCAAAATTTTCTTATGAGCTCTTCGCGGAATAAAATTGGAAATTTAGTGTTTTGGAACGGAAAAACCAATTTTCCACCCTTTAAAATGAAGATAACTTAAAAAAAAAATCACTAATAAAAAATTAGCTTTTGTGCACCCTACCCCATCATTTTTGTCTCCCATAAAATTTAGATGTTTGATTATTTTTTCGGTTAATTGATACTTTTCAAGAAAATTCGTCAAAATATTTTTTTTTTTTTCATTTTTTATACATAATTTACATATTTTTTCCCGAATTAATAAAAACAACCAATACATACAAAAATTTCCATTTTCAACACGGCAAACAGAAATTTTTGTGTGTGTTTCCCTGTACGTGAGTAAACTGTACTCACGAATGTACACACCCAAATGATTTCTGCTGGTGTGAGCGAACCGAAAATTTCTGAAAATGAAATTTTTGTTCCATCCACCAAATTTTACTTCCCCCCCTTTCTTCTTATTGCGATGTTCCCTTCCTACAACCCACAAACTAGTCGACACCAACTAGCAGACAAATTTCGCTCTCAGAGCGCATAAAACATGCGCTCATCAAAAGCTTTATGTCCGCTAGTAGACAAATTTTGTGCCAACACGATGTATGGCAATAGGACATCTGAATAGTTGTCTGTGCCGTGATCACCGAATGCAACCGCGGGCACACACCTTGGACGTAAGTCCATCGAAGACACAAATCTTCATACCACGATCATCTAAGTTAATGACCTAAATACAGGAGAATCATCCAGAGCACACTCTCCGTGGAATGTGCATCAACCATGGGAAACAGTTGACTCCACATAAGTCGATGGGAACGGGAAATTCGATGACCCACATTCCAAGGAATACACAGTACCGCACATGAAATACGCATAAGCATCAGTTTTGATTTGCAGGACTCAACTGCTGGACCGAAGCCCATCAGCATCGAAGAGTACCGCCGCCGTCAGGCACAGAGGTCCAAAGTAAACCCTCCTCCTCCTTCACCTGCACAGCCAAGTAAACCAAATCGATCTGGGGTGGAATCTTACTTCCAGCGAGAGCTCCATGATACGCAACGGAAGCTGGACCTGGCTACAACAGCTGACGAAAAGAGGGAAGCCAACCACTCCTGCAATAGGCTCAAGGCTGAGAGGCATAATTGTATAAGAATAAGATTTATGGATGTATTGTGTTTATTTTTTTGTGTTATAGTTATTCAGCCGTGAATATTCTTATCCCTTTTAATGTTGTAGGTAGGCCATTTACACAAATGTGTGTTGGTTGTCTTAACTATTTATTAACATTTTCCATGTACCATACAATTTTTAAATTACTTAACCAGCGTCTCTGTAACTACAATTTCATACAATTCAAAGTCTCATAGCAATTTTTTGTATATAAACCAATTTCTGAGAACCTACTCTTTTATATAATTCAAAATCTTACAATCAATTTACTAAAATATAAGCCAATTTCTGAGAACGTACTTTTTATATGAACCAAAATCATGCAACTAATTTACCAAAATATAAGCCATTTTCTGAGAACCTACTTCTTTATATAAACCAAAATCTAACTCATTCGCATTATTTTCTCTTCGGGGAGACCACTAAATCTTGCCGAATTTTAGGCTGTTCTTAAACTCGAACATTTGTATTCCAAACTTTCCAAATGTTTTTAGGGGAGCTAGTTTAGACTCAAGCCACCTCGAGCCCTTTTTTTATTTCGTTTCGTAATTATTCAAATCATTTATTGCATTTATTTTTTAATTTACCTTATTTATTTATTTATTTAAATTATGTATTTGTTTATTTAAATAATTTGTTTCTTTTTCCTCTGGGTTACCAGCCGTTTCAGTGTCCCCTTCTTCTTTTGGCGGTACCACAGCCTTTCGCTGTGCATCTTCTGGAGTTACCTGCTGATCTATAAACGCTCCTCTCGACCCACCGCTCCCAGCAGCCGACGCCGCATTTCTTCGATTGCACGCCTGAAGTTGGCCTCAACCCCAGTGCGGTTCTTCTGAGGCGGGGGAGGGGGCGGTCGGTTTCTGGTGCTGGTGTGTTAGCCTTCTTCTTACCGCGATTCCTGGCCCGGTATTCCCCCCCAGTCGCGCAGCGCTTCCCCTAAAGACACCCGTGTTGTCCCCGACACTACGAAGTGGCAGTTGTTAATATAGTCGGCGCTTGGGACGTAGTTGATGGGTTCTGGTAACCAACATCGATAGGTTAGGAGAACCGTGTTCAGTGAGTGTGTTCGAACTATAGTTGATGGGTTTCTAGAACCACTTTCAACACGTAGTCCCCTTAAACCGATAGGTTACTACAACCTTGTTCGGTATGGTACTTTTGAACCCAAGTTGATGGGTTTCTAGAACCACTTTCAACTTCCCGAGTTCCTTTAAACCGATATGTTACTAGAACCGTGTTCGGTACCTGCATCACTTACTTTCCTTATTGGTGCTCTTCCTTCTTTGATTTTCAGGTTGTGCTCCGCTCTTAAGGATGATCCTCCAGCGACTGGTGATGTTCCCCAAATTTTCCCCACATTTTATTCCCTGAAACCGGGATTTTTATCCGTCGCTGCGAGGTTGCCATGTGCTTGCAAATTCCTCGTAGTGTGCCGTGGCACCATCTTTCAGCGACCAGTCAAGTTTCTTAGAACTGATCGTATACGTTATTTTCGTTTCGACATGTGTTTCATTTTGACGTTTCAGTCAAGGTTATGACAAGGAAGTGTTGTGAAAGTATTTATTTACATATTTTTAATGTTTTTAGGTTTACGACGGGGACGCTCCCTGCTCGCTACGCACGCCACCACGTTGCACGTCAAAGTACATCTATATTGTATGAGGCCCTTTATATAATTTTCGAAAACCTTGCGGTTGCGTTTGCGGATCTTAAAAGATCTTAAAATTTTCTCATACAAAAAACTTTTTGTAAAAATTCTTTCATCTCCTGCCAAATGACCTTGGTCTTGTGTTTCAGAAATGTAGACATCGATCAAACGATCAAACTCTACTGGCTATAACATACAATTGACGGAGAGAAAATGCAGGTTGTTTGAGTAAGATTCCTACTTTTTGAAACGTTTGCCCCTGTGATTTATTAACTGTCACCGCAAAAGCCAGAATGACGGGAAATTAAGTTTTTTTAAAGGAAAAAGACAGAAGTGTACTTGTATAATCAAGGAGTATTTGCGGTGTCAAAATACGTGTGTTTTGAAAAACTCGTGCTAAAATCTCACAATTCAAACAATTCTTTTTGCATTTGAACTAAACGAATAGGCGTGCCATTGGCCAAGCAAGTCATGTCCTCTACTCAAATTACGAATAAGTAAAAGTATGCAATTTGATTTTGAAAATAAATTTGTAGGATCGGGAACCCACTTACATCAATTGAGTTTAAAAACTCTATTGGAAAATTATTTTTCTCTCTATAATCATCACTCAAGATTTTATCGGAACTAAAATATATTGGTTCCTCTCCGGACAGACTGTTAAAAATTTCTGCATCGATGCAAGTGCAGTCTTCATATTTGGGTGCTAATATAACCGAATTGAGAATATCCTTATAATTTATGGTTTCAGATACATTGCCATAAGTATCTGCAATCACGTAGTTTCTTGTAACTGACTGGGAAGGAATTGTTATGTTATAAATTTTTACCGTCGTAGGGCAAAACCTTACAACATCCCCCCAACTACATTTCTTATTCCAAAGTCTAGGTTTAGGCGTTTTCCCATTTATCACTTCTATAAATCGATACAATTCCCTTCTTAAACTATCACAATTCTTTTGCAATGCTTACACCACTTCCTTTGACTTTATTATTATTACAAACTTTATTATTATGACTTATACTAATACAACTTATTTGTCCCCGACTCATGCTCGATGCTTCTGGACCCCTTTAGCTCGTCGTTTCTCCTGCCGGTAGCGAAGGCGTTCATTATGTAGTTTCTGCAGCTCTTGGCTCCTTGACGCTCTTTGTTGGTGCCCTACAGCCAACATAAGGTTCCTTCTGGCCTCCTCTATCAGGCGACGAAACCTCGCCTCTACTCCCCGGATCGCCGCTCAGCATTGGTAATTTGGGAGACTTCCTCAAAAATTATTTGCTCCCTTTCTGAATCTGCATTTACAGCTGTTATAATAGCTGATAAAGATTGAGGTATTGGAAGTTCTAGCTGTTCACATAAAAAATTATGACTGTACAAAATTTCCTCAATAACTAATAGAGCCCGATTATATGAATCGTTTTCTGAAAAATTTTTTAAAATGTTTTCACACATGAAATTTTTGTATTCGTTTCATAAATTTGTAGGAACGTTTATACCACAAATAGGTAATGACAAATAACTCTCTTAACTGCTGAGGACACTTACACTCTTATACATTTTATAAACATTCACGGCACTTCCTATTATTTGATGCGATAACTCGTGCATGTGCTATAGCTGAAAATGTGAGGTAAATACTTTGACCGACAGTACGCAAATCCTGAAAACAAATGGGCCCTGGAACATGAAGCAAAAGTAGTCTCAAATGAAATAGTTCAACATCTTTTGGAGAAACATAAAATAGTCTAGCCATAGCTCTACTATTTCCTCTTTGACGTTTTTTCCATATCTTTTCATTATCTACCCAAATATAATGGATCGGTGTCTATGTATACAGAAAATCGGACGAATCAATTCGATTGATTTCATTGAATGCAGTCAATTTTGTTTTTTCGCGATTCTGAATAGCTTGCTAAACATTTCGATCCCTAAAGACCACATTTTGCCGGTGAGGCAAGTGATATTTAAGTCGAACTATAATATATTATGTGACTGGTAATGCATTGAATGCTAATTTACGCGCTCATAAGCTATCGTACATAGTGACCGGACAAAAAGCTATAGATTTCATCTAAATAAACTTTGCCCTGAACTGCATCACTAACTCTTCCAAACTGTAATGAGGCACAGTCGTATCCCTTATAAACATATTTGTACATATATGTTGGGCTCTCAACTGTTCTAAGAACTTCCACATTTAAGTGGCAATCAAATGTCGCTAGGTATATGGATTTTAAGAAACAACGTAACGGTTATCAATAGAGTGTCCACGAACGTATACTGTTATGCCACTAGCACGACGTATCTAAACTGGATAGCTATTAACGTTAGCCTGAGTTGTATTGTATAAGTCCTTAGAAAAGCTTTTGGTGCATTTAACATCTCTCATACAGACGGGGATACGATTCAATAAACCACATGGACCGTGTATCATTTGGTTTTTAACTAAATTATGAAGTTGTGGGATATACATATATATTGTAAATAAAATATACAAGCCAAAGAATGAACATATGACTCTTGTCTGTGATATGGCTGCATTAACATAAAATTGCATTCCTCTACGGAAAAATCAAAATATAGAACATACTTATTTAACATTATCATTGGCATAGATATTAGGTTCTAGTGAAAACAATGCACGCATTTGGCATAAATGGTAGGTTATTCAGTCGAACGTATGATCTATGCCAATGATAATGTTAAATAAGTATGTTCTATATTTTGATTTTTCCGTAGAGGAATGCAATATATAATGTATGTTAATTCTTTTGGTTTGTGTCCTCAGTAGAAGATAGATCCATTTGGTTTGATTTTTGAATAATTTAGTACATGTCATATAGTGGGGACACAAACCGAAAATATCATATAATTGCACATTCACTGGCAAAAAGCAAAAGCATAGACAAATCCAGATGTCTCGTTCCCATACAACGAGTCGGCACCAAAAATTCCAAACTAGCAGACAAAGAGCTTTTGGTGAGTGCATATTTTATGCGCTCTGAGAGGGAAATTTGTCTGCTTGTTGATGTCAACTAGTTTGAATTTAATATTGGGAAGGGGTCGTAGAAATAAGGGGAAAGGGGGGGGGGGTAAACTAAAATTTCGGCCATGGGGCACAGTTTTCATTTTTTGGAATTTTTAGTTTCCCTCACACAAACACAAAAATTTTTTGAGTGTGTATATTCGTGAGAACAATTTACACACGTACACGTAAATACATTCAAAAATTTCCATTTTTTGTGTTGAAACTGAAAATTTTTGTATGTGTTGGTAAATTTGATTAATTGTGGGAATAAAATTTGCAAATTAAATTAAAAAAAAAATAAAAAATCACTATTTTTCGAATATTTCCGGAAAACGGGAGATTTTTGAAATCTGTGAATTAACTTTTGATAGTAATTAAAGGTATTTACTTTTTGCTTAATTATTTGAATGAACTTGCATTAATAATGCTTTCATATTGTTATTATTATTCATAATTTTATATTATGTTTCTGAAAATGGTTACAATGATTGAAGGAAATGGAAAATTGTTCACATTTTCAAATTTCTTATTATTGAGATAAATAATATTTAATGGGCATTATATATTGTTTGATTTTTAAATTTTTTTCAAAAATATTTATTAATTCATTTGTAATTTGTGATTGTAAGTCAAAATTTCATTTCATAAACTTAAAATATTAAAAAATAACTACTTTTAACTATTTTGTCCGCTTTTCTTATACGTTAACAAATAGTATCTCGATTATTTATATTGATAATCAAAAATTCAAATAAAAACAAAGTAGAAAAATAGAAAATGGTGCATATTTTTAAAATTCTTTATCAATAACAACTATTTAATAAGCAGTTAATGAGCAAATGATAACTATTCGCTGTTATTTATATATTTTAGAAAAATATTTAGTTATTGAAGAATCTTGGGTACTACTGGAAATAATACATTATATATCATTATTTATATACGTATATTATTACATTAATAGATACATTATTTTGTAATGTTATTATTGTTCATTTTTCCGTAACACCTGATTAAAAATGATTAATTTGCAATATAAGAATTTAGGAAATTGTGCATATGGGAAACAAATTTGTTATTCATAAATTTTTATGAAAAAAAAGCTAAACTTTGAATTGACTTGATCCCTATTTCTTTAATTAACATTTGCTAATTAATAATAACTTTTATGTATGGGATTGGTTATGGGATATTATGTTTTTTATACTATTTACAACTTTAAATTTTTATTTATGCTGATAACGAGTATATATATCTTAAAGTCGTAAGGCAATTTTGAATAACTCATTCAATTAATTTATTATTGGTACGAAATTTTATTAATTTATAAGAAAATTATCGAAAATCTGAATTTGGTTATATTTCCTAACTTTTGTATAAATACTTTTCACAATAGAGAAAGGTGGTGTATGGAAAAAAGTTAGGAAATAACTAAATAATGGGGGTTGTTCATATATATGTACCCTCCGGGACGCTTAGTTTATCCGGTTATAGCAAAAATCCCAACTTTTGTATGCACACTTTAAGAAAATCGATTTAGAGAAATGTGATTTATGAAAAAAAGTTAGAAAATGTAGAAATAATGGGGGTCTGTCATACATATGAACCCTCTAGGAAGCTTGGTTCAGACGCTACGGGCAAAAAACCGTTGAAAATTCAAATTTTTACCGGAAAAGACCCCTAAAAACCGGAAGAAAATTGATTAATTTATGGTTCCCGGAAACTATAATGTCCTGCAATCTGTAATTCATAACTAAACTTACCATTTTACAAAATCCTTAAAAATTCACCTGCTACGGGTTCAATGAACAAAAAGTCATTCAACTCGAGCAAAGGGATTGTTGTTGTTGTTGGGACACAAAATTCGATTCGAATTTTTGAAAAATTCGCTACTGAATTTATGTACCAACACACTGCCAACAATCCCTTTGATAGTGTGTATAGCTATGTACATATATAACAGGTTTTGAATTTATTTCATAGAACATTGCGATCTATGAAATAAATTCAAAACTGGTTTTCACCCTAAGGATAAATGAAACTTTGAAGAGAGCAAGCTCTTCAAAGTTTCACCACGTTTCACATTCCCAACAACGAGTTGGCAAAAGCTCCTGAAAAGAGCTTTCAAAATCGGGTGCCAACTCGTTGTATGGGAACGAGACATCTGGATTTGTCTTTGGCAAAAGAGTATCACACATACATTCTTCCCAAAAGCATCATCTACGCTATACGTGTGCTCATATCACACATACTATCCCATTGAATTTTTTAATTTCAATTTGAAATTAAACTAATTTATAATTAAATTTAAGAAAAGAAATAAAGTGATGCACACAGAGGAAAAACTAGAGAGCTATTAGATATTAGATATTAGAGCTCTGTTAGGACTTTCGTGTGTTGGGACGGCCGGTTTGGTCTTAGTTGAATAATTTCAATCGGTTGTTATGTACACGCCGCTTCTTGTTTTTTATTAAAATCGTTGTATTGACGGGATTATTTATTGTTATGAGACTGTAAGGCCCGGTCCAATTTTGAATCAATTTGTTCTTTCTGGCCGCATCCCTGAGAAGCACCCGATTTCCGGTCGTAGTATTCTGTTGACTGATGTATGCCTTCTTCTATATTCAGTCGAGCTACCTCAGGTGCTCGCTGGAGCTTGTTTCGGGGGTATAGGTAATAGTTTTCGTGGTCGTAGACCGGTTGTGGGGCTTTCTTCAAGTTGTTGGGCAGGATGGCGGAGAAACCATACAGGCAATCCATTGGGGTTGATGTTGTGGGAGTGTGGATAGTATTGTTCCTGACAAAAATTGCAGCAAATGTTCGTCCAAATTGGACTGATTGCTGTCTACGAAATTTCTCAAGTAGTCGACAAGTGGGCGGTGTAACCTTTCTAAGGCTCCATTGGTTTGCGGATGATACGGTGTGATCTCAATTTTCTGGATCTTGAGCAGTTTACAAATGTCTCTGAACATTTTGGAGGTAAAGTTTGTCCCTTGATCAGTTATCAGTTTTTTTGGCAGTTTCTGGAAGTGGACACACTATGTCCATGTAAGTCTTGTCGAAGGGTTGTTTGGCAGTGTCTGTGATGACCATCGGCTCTCTGCGATTAACTTATTTAGTTGATATTTCCTGCATTTTCTAATGTATTTTTTGATATCCGTCATCATTCCTTTCCAGTAGAATTCTCTCTTCAGGCGGTGATATGTTTTAAGAACCCCCTGATGGCCTCCTAGAGGGGCATAATGACAATCGCGTAGTATCGTCTCGATGTCCTGGGGGCCGGTTAGGATTCTTATTTGCGGCTTTTCCTGTTCGGATATTTTCTTCTGTGGGTTGTGTCTCGTGGACCCGCTCCCTGTAGGGGTTTCTTCTCCTTTTTCCGAGGTCTGTTCCTGCTGATCCTTCGCCTGCTTTCGCGTGGTCATCATTACTTCATAGGGGATTTCGCTTAGGGCGTCAGCATTGCTGTTCTTTCTGCTTTCCTCGTACTCGATTTCGAGTGTGTAGTGGCAAATTTGGATATCTAAATACCAGTGGACTGATTAATTCGTCTTTGAGTGCGTTGAAAGCTTTGGCTATCTTAGAGATTTATTGTTGCCGCTATCTTAGAGAAATCCCATATAAGTTTTCGGTAATAATTTGCTAGTCCTAAAAAGGACTGTACTTGACGGACCGTTTTAGTCGTCGGGAAATGTTTTACGCTGTCCGCCAAGCCCGGATCTGGTTCCACTCGTTCCGTCGTACACTTATGTCTAAGGTATATAATTTCTTTTTTGAGGAAATTGCACTTCTCTACGTTTAACTTTAGGTTATGTGCTCTCAATCGTTGTAGTATCGCTCGTAACTTCGTTTGATGATCAGCCAAATTCTGCTGTACATAGCTATATCGTCCAGATATACAAAGCACTGCAATCCTTGTAGACAAATTAATACGTGATTCATGAGACAGAGGAACGTCGCTGGTGCCCCCTTCAACCCGAAAGGCATACGTTTAGAGGCGTAGTGCCTGTACGGGGTGCTGAAGCCAGTCTTGTCTCGATCTTCTTGTTTTATTCAATTTGGTGATATCCGCTGGCGTGATCGAGTACTGAGAAGTACCGAGAATTTCCCAACTGGTCCAGGATATCCTCTGTCCTGGGTAGTGGGTATGCGTCTCTTTGGGTGACATCGTTTAATTTTCTGTAATCGACGACGATCCGCCATCGCTTTTGTCCATCACGTCCCGGTTTCTTTGGGACTACTAGTAGTGGTGCGTTCCACTCACTCCAGCTTGGTTCTACTATGCCTTTAGCGAGTAGTCTTTGTATTTCCTCCGTTATTACTTCTCTTTGCGTCTCCGGCAGGCGGTACATCCCACACTTGATCGGCTGTTTTCCTGATTGTATTTGTATTTCGTGCTGCACTGTAGCTGTGTGTCTCAGCTTCTCTCCCAGTAAATGGAAGACATCTTGGAATTCTTCAATTATTTTATTCATTTCCCTCCTCTCCTCGGTATTTGAATCGATCCCCATGTTTATTAGCCATGTTTTTATCTGGGCTACCCTTTTCCCTGGTTTTCCTTCATTGGTGCAAGAACAACAGACTTGTTTTTGTTCAGAGTTGTTAGCGTCGTTTTTGTTCGGTGTTGTCTTTTCCTCGTACTTTCTCAATTTTACTGTCACAGTGTCAACCTCTACTTTGTAATTGTTTACATTTAGTACGCTCATTTTTATTTTCCTATTTGTTGACTGCACGAGTGCATTACTTATATATAACCTCGGTTTTATTTCTTCCCCTCTGGTTAGGTATTGTCCCTCGTTGTCCGTGGTCATTTCCACACATATCACTGTCTTCGCTGGTATTGTGATGTTTTTGGGCTATGTGGTTATGAATTCCTCCTTTGAGCAGCTCTCTTCGCAGCTTTCTTCCCTCTCCCCATACGTGCGAGTATGGGATGGAAAACATTTAATATTACCCTCCCCGGTACGCATACCACTCTAGTAGTTTTCATGCGTTATACCTGTCCCGAAGAGTTTTCCCAGATCTTTCAATACTTCCGCTGTAGGCGTTACTTCCCCTGAATTATCAAATGTATTCGGACAGTTTTGCCTGACGTTGGTAATGTTTCCTGGCTTCTCCGTTTGTCGAAATTCCTTTGACTGCTCCGCGTAATCCTTTCCCAGTATTGCAGGTTTCTTATCACCCCCATAGTAGTTTTACTTACTGAGATCTCGGGTGTTTTCCTCCGTGGTGTGGCTACGCTCACGGTTTGTTTTATCAGCTGCTATTACGTTCACAAAATGAACATCATTCGTACTTTGGTTTTGGTTTTCCTCGAATTTGATAACCCTTCCTTGCCCATTACTTGTGGACGGGAACACGAGCTCTTTCGCGGCCCTTGATGTTGTAATGTCTGGAAAAAAAGTCGTTGCCCAGCAGGCCCGTTATACTACCTTGTTTGACAGTTTTAATGATATGGAACTTGCATGTATATATTTTATCTAAATTTATGTGTCCTGTGATGGTTCCCTTTGATGAGATTTCCCCCGAAATTGTGTTGAGCCTGATTATTTCTTCCCGGTTTATATAGTTTTTCATCGATTCATTAATTTCTTCTTCCTTTGTGACGCTCCTTTCCGCTCCTTTGTCCACTATGAACTTATTCCTGCTTCTTCTCTCAATTTGTAGGGGTAAATTTACTATAGGGATGTCTGCAAATGTTTCGCACCGCTTTCGTTTTTCTTTTAGCGACGACTCGCGGTGTGCCCGGTCGTCTTCTCGCAGTTTTCCGTTTGTATGTTTACTGCTCGTGTTTCTAGCTGCAACAGTTCCCATCTCTCCCTTAAATAGCACCGGTCTACCTCATGTCCACTTTCCAGACAGAAATTCCATTGCTCGGTCTGTTCAAGCCTTGCTACTTTTCTTCCCAAGGCTTCCAAGTTGTTATCGCAATCTTGGAGGCAAATAGAATTAGTAGTTAGAGTTTGTTATTTCTAACTTAAGGCAATGTAGGCCTACTTCCTCGATTTCAATTTTAAGCCCTTCATTCCTGTTGGCGTATTGTTGTTCTGCTGCGTTCTTGCATGCGTTAATAAGTGTTTTAACCCTGTAGAAGTAAACTATCCATGTGTCCATAGGTGGTTGTTGCACATTCCTGAACTGAGTGTTCAGGGTTATGTAGCAGGTATTCAGGATTAGCTTCGACTTAAGGGTGTTGAATATATCTTCGAGTGTGTCATTTACTCCAGCTTGTACGGCTTCTAGGGCTCTTCCTCTTAACCGTGTTGGTAATAGTTTTATAAAGAGTGCCTTATCTTGTGCCTCAGGGAGCGTCTCGTACCCCAGGCGATCGCAGATAATGAATTCATTTATGTACCTCATTTTGTTTTCGCGGGCTGTTTTTTCCCATTAGTATCGGTACGTTGTTGTATAGCACGTTTTTTATCAATTTTATGCAGGCAATTTTCTTACCTTCAGCCAAATTCCCTGGATGTAGTAGTATTACAGGCCATGAGCCAGACTTGTTTACCACCACACCCTTAGCATATGCAGGCCGGCTGCCACATCGAAGAATATGAAATCTCATACGAAAAATGAAATTTTCTTCGGAAGAGTTTTGAAAAACGCAAATATTTTATAATAAAAATCACTTTTTTATTTATTTTATTAATTTTATTATATACAAAAATGAATAGATTTATATAGAAATTAGTGTTAATATATATTTATGCACAAAAAAGTAAAATTTTGACGAAGTTGAAATTTGAAAGGAAATACGAAATTTTGTGTGCGGAAATTCTGAATAAATAGATCATTTTATTGCATAAATCATTTTTTTATTAATGTTAAGCAATTGAACAAAATATTGGCAACAGTTAATATACAAACTTACATGAAATTATAGCAAAAAAACATATTTCTCCGTGTTTATTTAAAGTAAACAAATGTGTAATTATATTCAAGCGGAAAATTTATTCATCTTTTTAATAACTTAAATAATATAATATTCAAATCCAACAATACATAACATAAACATAACTCAATCTCTTGTAACTATAGAACATAACAAAAAAGAATATATAACAAAATATATATATTAACATAAAATATAAATAAATAGCAAAAGAGGATATGTAACACAATATAATAAATTTACACATAAGTAAATAACAAAAAAGAAGATGTACCAAGATATAATAAATTAATATATACTAATAACAAAAAAAATTACATGTACAATGAAAAATAAAGTGATGCATATTAATTAAATTTTTGAAGTTTCCTTGTTTTCAATGTTAAGGAACTATTATTTGTGGCTTTGGTGTAGTTATTTAATAAAATATTGCACAGTGGCGAGCACAATTTGCTGAAAATTTCAAAATTGGCTAAACCGCAAGAGCATATACGATCCACGTCAACATCAAAGTTACCATAAAGTTCTGGTTGGTTGTTGCTAAGAAACTTTTTGAGAATTCCATATTAGAGATAATGTACTGGAAAATTGCACACGCATGGAAAAATAAAATTTTGACACTAGCTGTAGGAATGAGGAGTCCACCACGTTGCATCGCATCAAAGTATTCATCATCTATGGGGACACCTTTGTCTTCCATAACTTCGAGCTTACATCTGGCGCAATCGATTTTTCGCTCGGTTGGAGATGTGGCATATCCACATGCATATATATGGGCATATTCATTCAATCATTCAATCAAAAATGGGCTTATAAATTGTGGTGCCAATATTATCTTGAACTCTATTTTCGCCATAATCTGCGATAAGGCTTTGGAAATTTAACCTTTTGTGGAGAAAAACATTGAGAATTCGAATTATTTTTCTCCGATTCTAAGAGTTCCGTGTAAGAAACATTATACCGACAACCAAAAAGAGACCGATATAAGCGGAATCTTCCTTCCAAATCGTCGGTTTGAAACTTTCCTAGCAAAACGTACTTTAAATTTAAATTGTTCAAAGTATAACTTACTAAGTCCAATAAAGTGGACGTAGTAAGAACTGCAGCTTGATAAGTATCAGAAGAAAATGAGTTGAAATTATTTTCTGCCTGATTCAAGGTGTGAAGCCAATTTATAAAATTGGTCAGAAATTCCACCTGGGCGCCAGAATAATTTCGCAAAAATCGGCAGTTTGGAAGCAACCTTCGGACTCCAAGGCTGCGATGGTGGAGTCATGAAATATATTGTCTGCATAACAAACTTTTTGTCTATCCAGATTGCAATTGTTAACAGTTTTTAAATTTAATTTGAAAGCCTTTCTAACACATAGGTTTCTTTCGCGGTTAAAAAGATTGCAGATATCTTGAAAGGAAGCTTTTTTAATTTCACCGGTCTTGAAATCACTATAAAAATGTTGTTGGGGATCTAAATTGATCCAATTATTGCGAAAGGTTTTGTAAAAATGTACAGTGTCGTACTACAAAAAGACTTTTTGGTCAGGGAAATCTGGATTGGCGAAATAATTCTTTGATTTTTTTTTGAATTACCTTGAACATATTTTGATCCGTTTTGCTATTATCAGTAATAAGAACCAGAACTTGAAAACCTATCTTTTGCGCAGATTTTATGACTTCTGTAGTAAGTTCGTGCAAATACTTACCAGTGATATTAATGACCGGAACTATTCGAACGATTTCTGAATATTTTCCATAAATTGACTTAATTATAAATGATTGAACGGTTCTAGCTAATTTTGAAATATTATTTGTCTGAAATTGTAGGCACTATTCAACATAAATTTCGTCAATTATTAATGCGACCACTTTTTCTACATTACTAAGTGACTTAATAGCATGCTCAAAATACCGTTAGTCGTTATGTTTATTTTTAAAATCTGGTGTTATATAAAATGACGACGAAATACTTTGAAGGTCTCTTTTGCAAGGGAGAAACATGAATTTGCGCAGAAGTTCTTATGCGGCGGCAGAATGCAAATAAATTACAAAAGACATTATAATGATGCAGGACTCGTAACGGGTTCTTTTAGAGAAAAAGTGTTTGAGATGGTTAATCAATATTTCCAACTTTTCTGAATGTTCGTATTCATCGTCAACCTGAGAAGCTGCCTCAAGATTGCGCAAAGGAGCCGTTAAACGCATTTCGCGACTTAGCTTAAGAGTTTCTTGGCATTGCCTATATCTGCTCAAAAAATTCACAAGATGCGACCAAAGACTGAGCTGTTTGGATTTGGGCAGAACCCATGAAAGATCTTGGTCGCTCAATTCAGAATCTTTCATAAAAACCCTAACAAATAGATCTTATGAAACCGATATTCTAACAACGAACTCGCAAATTTCAGTTGGATCTCTTTCAACAATGAAGAAAATAATACTCTGCGCATACATTTTAATAAGCCAATCATTTAATTCTAATTGAGACTTAAAATTGTCTCGGTGAATATTGAGATCTTTGCGTGAACATGATTGTTCTGGTTTTGACAAGTAAGGCGGACAATTTGGAAAAAGTGAGGGAACGGCAGTTTCCGTTAAACGAATACGTTTTAGAGGACGACCAAGCTCATTGACTCGCAGAATTTCAGAATATCGGAAATGTCTCGAGCAGACATGCGAAAATTTTGTGGGCTGCCAGTTATCACGAGGTATACTCTTTACCCAAGAATTAAATAGCGAAAACTCGTTTTTGGGAAATGAAAACGCAGAAACTTAGCCTTCTTTCGCGATATCACTGTCATAGTTCGAAGAACAATTAAGCACACAACAACGACGCGGCATTTTGAAGTAAACTAACTTCAAAAATATAAAAATATCACAATAAATCAAGTAATACGAAAAGTAATATAAATAATATATAATACTGATAAAAAATTATAAAAATATCACAATAAATCAAGTAATACAAAATGTAATATAAATAATATAAAATTTTAATAAATAAATTATTAAAATATCACAATCAATTATATACAATATAATAAGGTAACACAAAAATATTTAAAAAAACTAAAACGAAACTTAAATGACTAAATTCACGTATGGTATCACTTTTGGGAAAACATTTGAAACCACGAAACAAGAACGTTCATATTTTAACACTATATTTTTCTATTTCAATATTTTCCTAAAACGACACCAATGCTTGCTAATTAAATATATAAAGAATAACAATAAAAAATATTTTTAAGCACAAAAACACCCACAAATATTATATTTAACCGGCGTCGCGAAAAACTCTTCTGTCAATTCTGACAACGCGAATGGAAATGGCTCAGTCCATAGGCATGTACTCAGACAGAGCCAAAATCTGGTTCATGGCTTGTCAAACCACTACATCCAGGGGGTTTTGCCCTCAGTCACTTTTGTTGCTTGAACTTCTACTTGCCTGATCTCCGTATGTGTGCTTTTTGTTGGTTGTGGTTTGTTGCTAGCGTGGTCGTATATTCCTGGGTCTGAGTTTATCCTGCAGTTTTTTCTCCCGTGTCTGAGTTGCACTACGTCTATTTTCTCATCGTCTAGTATGAGCTGGTTCTCTTCAGTTTCTGGTTGATTTGGGTTTTGTGGATTTTCCTTTACTATGATTCGTTGGTTTTATAGTGTTTGTCGTCTTTCTCCTGTTTATATGTTTTCTTCAATTTGATTACTTGTTTCTGCTTCTGTTGTTGGCTGGTATTCCTGATTTCCTGACATCAATACTTGTTCCTCCTCTCTATATTCCTTAGTTTAGTTGTTTGTTCCTTCTTCGTTGTCCTTGTTTGCGTTCGCCTGTGTCGGCGTCCTCGGCACTGGTAGAAAATTATGGTTCCGGATTATCGATTGAAAAAGACTCTAACTTCTCAAAAAACCTCGAAAATATCTTAGTTAGTAATGATTTTGTGGTTGAATGAGCATACATTGTTGCTTATCATCATTTATATAATAATTTTTAATTTTTAATTTGTCACTTAATTACTTAACCAGTGTCTAACTATTTCATACAATTCAAAGTCTCTTAACTATTTTTTGTATATAAACCAATTTCTCAGTGATCCTTTAGCGCTCCTCTCGACCCACCGCTATCAGCAGGCGACGCCGCACCTCTTCGATTGCTCACATGAAGTTGCCCTCAACCCCATTGTGGTACTTCGGGGGCGAGGGGTTTCTGGTGCTGGTGTGTTAGCCCCCTTCTTACCGCGATTCCTAGCCCGGTATTCCTCCAGGGAGATAGGCCGTTGAGTCGCGCAGCACTTCCTCTAAAGACACCCGTGTTGTCTCCGACACTACGAAGTGGCAGTTGTTAATCTAGTTGGCGCTTGGGTCTTAGTTCATGGGTTCTGGTAACCACTTTCAACTGGGTGCTCCAACCAACATCGATAGGTTACGAGAACCGTGTTCGGTGAGTTTGTTCGAACTCTAGTTGATGGGTTTCTAGAACCACTTTCAACACTATGTCCCTTGAAACAGATAGGTTTTTAGAACCTTTTTCGGTATGGATGTTTTGAACCGAAGTTGATGGGTTTCTAGAACCACTTTCAACTTCCCGAGTTCCCTTAAACCGATAGGTTACCAGATCCGTGTTCGGTATCTCGATCACTTACTTCCTTATTGGTGCTCTTCCTTCCTTGATTTTAAGGTTGGGCTCCGCTCTTAAGGATGATCCTCCAGCGACTGGTGATGTTCCTCAAATTTTCCCTACATTTTATTCCCTGAAACCGGGATTTTAATCCGTTGCTGCGAGGTTGCCATGAGTTTCTAAATTCCTCGTAGTGTGCCGTAGACCAGTCAAGTTTTTAAGAACTGACCATATACGTTGTTTTCGTTTCGACATGTGCTTCATTTTGACGTTTCAGTCAAGGTTATGACAAGGAAGTGTTGTGAAAGTGTTTAGTTACATATTTTTTATGTTTTTGGGTTCCTTTATGTGAAATATTATAATTTTTCAGTGTCCAATGTTCAGGTAGTGTTGTGAAATCATTTAATTGCGTATATTTTGCTTTTAGATGGTTTTTTTAAGATTTATTTATGCCGAATATCATAACCTTCCCGTGTTGTTGTGATAATGCTTGGTGGTGAGTATGTTGTGAGTTTGTTTAATTACTTACGTCTTATGTTCTTCCTTTTTATGCGACGTATCATACACTTCGGTGTTGATGTGGTTATGGTTGATGGTATGTATGTGAGTTTATCATCTCCACTAATTTCATTCCTTTTTAGGGTGACGTTTCATAAATTTTTTGGTTATGCTCTGTATCACAACAGATGTGGTAGTGTTGAGTCATAGAATGTCATTCATAAAAACAAACTGTAAAGTTAAATAGGTTATGCTAATATATAAATGTCTTTAACCAAAAAATACATAACAAGACAAAAAGTCATTGCTACTTTTGTTAAAAAAGAAACTGCGCTCGATGAAATACAATGAATCGGATGATATCAAGGAATATTTCGTAAAGTTCGATACTAATATACATGTGTTGAAATCGGCCGGAGCAAATATGGAAAACTAAGATATCATTGTCTACTTGCTGTTAACGTTGCCTAAATCGTATGACAATTTGGTTACTGCGATCACGACGATGGATCAAAGAAAATTACGTGTTGATATGGTGAAAAGTTATCTTTTGGACGAGTACAGTAAGAAGAATTCGAGTGAATCGAATGGAAAATCGGTATCATCAGCAATCCATGTGAACATTACCTGTTGAGAAAGTGGACAGGTAGGTCATACGAAAACTCAATGTAAGACTAAAAAGGAGCAAAAGTATTCGAAAAAAGAGAAGAAGAAAAATTATACGACGTTTGTGCGTTGAGCGCTGTTTGTTAATACGCAGATGATAACGAAATCATATCGGATGAAACAGGCGCGGACATGGAAATGGATTCTAAGAATTATAGCGTCTTCGCTACTAGATCAACACCAGGCGATGTATGTGAATATACAAAGGATGATGAAATCATATCGCATGAAATAGGCGCTGCCACGGGTTATATTCTATGAGATGGCGACAAGCCTCCTTGGTGACTCACCTGGCCTTTTGGCCGCGAAGAAAGGTCGTGGATGGGCGCCACTCGTATTGGACGAGTCACCTTCGCGCTACGCGGTGGAAAACGAGAAATCCCGTGGTCGCGTTCAACAAGGGAATTCAATATGTTCTGATGCAGTCAATGAGAAAAGGCGTGTTACTAAACTCTTTTTTTTTGCAAGCTAAACAATATCCACACAAATTCTTCAAAGTTTATATCACTTATGCTGTTTCATAATAAACTTTTGTAATAGTTAAATGACCAAACCAACCAACCAAAATTGAAGTACTGTATCAACTCTGATCCATACTGACTGTAGTATTTGTCAAGTTAAACCTAATCTTGTTGTGGTATGAAAGCACATTAAACAAAGTCAAGAATTCATCACAACAAGAACTTGGCTTTGGAACATAAAACGATGTCTACTCACATGATCACACTGCGAAACTTTCGAACGTTGATGTCTTTGAAATGTCGATGATTGATGATCGTTTCAACGTCTCAATTTTTGATATCTCAATCTACATACGAATGGTACCATTCACTTTCACTATGAATTCCAATTACTGTTCTTAAATAGTCTTTATCTATCACACTTTCGTGTACTACACTATAAAACCTTTTATTCACTTCTTGTTTATAGCTGAACAATTATATAATTATTAGAACAATTGTTAAACAATCAATTAATGATTTGAAAATTGTGATGTCAACGTGTCACATGTTGAAACCCAACTGAACTAACCTTTCCAGAAGAACTTCGAAGGTTAAGTTGTTACTTATCAAAACTCTTTGGTCATCAATTTTTTCCAAAAACATTGATCAACTACGCAGGCATACGAGAAACCAATCCAGCATACTTATAAATTTCTGGACGCAACTCTGCCACGAAAAGTGATCGGTTCCTGCGACGTAATTGTGCCACCAAAACTATTATCTTGTGGACATCGATTATAGCCATACGACACATCACATAAGACGTACAAACATAAATTCATTGTAGGATTAGTCTACTTTTTAAGCAGAATTTTTCTTTAATTTGCTTTCTATCCAAGTCTTTGCTCAATTACACTGTCTATAATTTCGGCATTGAGTTTACCTTCAGGTCTCTCTCTGTACAATTCTTTGCTTAATTATGCTGTCTTTCTTTTAAATTTCTTTCTATTTAACCTAATCTGGCCGTCTCTGGCTCCTTCCCCGAATGTCTCTTGACTCGTTCTTTAAAACAAATATATGGCTTTCTCTCATACACCAAAATTTCCCGAATTTAATTCAGACTCGATTCATATTGTATTGCAACATTGCCATGCACGAGCTATGAAAACTGACACAACACGCCATCTCGTAGATCCCGCGCAAAAAGGGAAAACTTGTGTATGGCAATACGGCTGTTTTGTACAAAAAACCGAGTAACGACTTTTAGTTACTAGGTGGACAAGTGGTTTTTTTTTGGGGAGAGCTGTCAATCAAAAAGAACGGAAGTACGGAAGAACAAAAAAAGACGCAAAAAATCAGTGCAAATTAAACGAAAAGGAAGACAATTAAGAACGGCAAACGAAGTGGACTCAGCCCCATCAGATTCCGGTGCCAGTAAAGAAGTGTATCCACCGCTCGGTAAATTCGAAGCACCAGGAAGGTACCAGCAGCACCACCACGCTAAAAATTTTTTACACTGGTGTCAGCTGTTGGGTACATTGGAAAGTGATGGCAACGTCACCGAACTCAACACGTAACATACAAGGGGCTGACCTCGCAGCCACTAACATGATTGGTGAGACCCTGCAACAAATACAGCAAGCAGTGAATGAATTAGCGACATCGATGACTGGGATGAGACGTGACATAAATGGTTTGAGCGAGCGAGTGGCCAACGTGGAACAAAGTGGCGAAGAAGTATTTCGACGCCGCCTGGAAGCACTAGCCTTGATGCAGACCCCGACAGGAAGGGAAAATACCTGTACGATACCACCACCGGAAACCATAACGGCTCAAGAAGGACGACCCGCGATATCCACAGCTGCACATTCCCTGGAAAGTGTGGCAGACCTACGACCTACTGGAGCGAACTCAGGACTACCAGCCCAACCGACCTGTTTATAGAACGAAATCCCGTCGCCAACCGTACCGACCGGCTTACCGACGAGCCGCGGCAGGCATGCCGAGATACTTCGGAACATGAGGAATGAGTTGGAACATCTTGGAAATCCATCAATGATCGAACCACCACTTCCGCTTTCAACGTTGGATCCCATTACGACGCACCAGACACCAACAACATATTTGAACGCGGAACTCTTTGGAGTACCGCGCACTACGATGAACCGTCAACCGAGTACGCTTCTGATGGCTGGACCCTCCCGACTGCCACCCGCGAGATCGAGCACCCAGCCATTCGCCCCTTGGAACGCACAGGAGGAAGTACTCATGGAGTACGACGGCAGTGTCCCGTGGCAGGAGTTCCAAGTTCACCTCGAATCTGTGTCCCTATTGAATTCGTAGAGCGAAGAGATGACTGTTGCGCGACTGGTCCCTAAGTTGCGGGGTCCAGCACTCAGTTTAGAAGCCGCATTGGGACCAAACACTCGGAAGAATTATCGGCAGCTCACGTACCTATTAAGAAATCGGTTTAGCACGCAGAGGAATAAACAGACTGCGCATAGTGAGTAACGGTGAAGGAGTCAACGCACCGGGGAGTCGTTGGACGCATATGCCAAGGAGATAGTGAGACTGACGCTTTTGGCCTACCCTGATTGGCCTGACTCGATTACCGACCGCTTTGCCTTAGAGCAGTTCTAAGACGGCATAGCTGATGGAGAAGTACAACTAGCCATTTGCATCCGAACACCATAGACGACAGCGGAAGCCGGTTACTTTGGCCAGACGTATTTGGACCATCGTGCAGCAACGAGAAGTGCTCAGAGGGTATTGCGGACTTCCGTCGCCACGATAGATGCAGAAGACTCCAACGCAGACGGCCCAATACACTTGCAGCGTCCCAAAACACAGGCCAGTCGGGAAACGCCTTTCGATCAGCTTAGAGGAGCCCAAGTTGATCAAGACCGCCAAACCAAAGGCTCCCACGACATCAAGATACAGCGGCGCCGTCGTGAGGTATAACACTACACGTAAGTACGGATTCATCCAGAGGGCAGATGGTGGAAACGATGTCAACGTACCCCAAAGCTCCCTTCGAAACGGGAATTGGAACCACGGAATACCATCTCTTAGTGCAGGTGAGGAAGTCGAGTTTGAAATTAAACAGTATGGGCAGAAAAAAATGGCGGTCAATGTCACTGGACTAAACGGTACACGTTTACGCGGCAGGCAACTCGCATCTCAGCGAGGCCAACAAGAAGAACGGCCAGCAAACCGACGACCTGGAGAACGCCCCACGAAAGAACCTCAGTACACGCCAGCGATTTCAACGACAAGTAACTGATTCACCCACCTGCCCGCAAAGTGAAGAATCGGACGATCATGGACTGTTACCGTTCCAAGAAGAAAAGAACTCGTCGTTGACTCCACGGGGCCAGGGCCAACTGAAGACAACTGCCCCATCCTCATCCGCCTCACGAGGTCCGCACCGCTCGAATTGTGCGTCCAGGGCAAGCTCAACGGAGTCTCAGCGCGCATGCTCATCGACACAGGAGCCACTCACTCAATCGTCCACCCGAACGCCCTCCCCAAGAAGATGTTAATGAAGTCCATCCGACCAAGTGGGGCCATGATTCGCAATGTGACCGGAGAGTTATCGTCCGTAGTAGACATACTAAAGGTCACAATCCACCTACGAAAGCTCACCTTACGCCATGCAATGTGCGTCGCGAATATCGACCACAATTGCCTACTTGGCATTTACTTTTTACAGAAAAACCACTGCTGCACCGACTTTGCGAAAGGAGTGTCAAAAGTGAAGGGTATGAGGTCAACTTCATTGACTTATCACCTCAGCAGCAAGGAGCCGTATTATGTGCAACTACCCACCTGACCAACAGAAAAACTGGAAATTTCACCAACAATGAGGTCAAAGAGCTCTCCCAACAGCAAGCGAAGTTGTTGGAAGTTCTCGTTTCCAATGAGGATGTTTTCTCGTCATCGCCAACCGATCTAGGCCCCACGTCTCGACATCAACACCGGATCGAAACTGGAGACGCAACACCCATCAAGCTGTCGCCACGACGCCTACCGTACGCCCGTCGAGAGGAGGCCGAAAACCTATTGCGAGAGATGTTGGAGCAGGGCGTTGCTACACCTTCTGAAAGCCCTTGGTGCTCACCAGTCGTCCTAGTGAGAAAGAAGACCGGCAAATTAAGATTCTGTGTGGACTACCGACAACTAAAGGAGGTAATAAAAAAAGGCTCCTACCCCCTTCCACGTATTGACCTGATTTTGGAAGCGTTAGGCGATTCCGAATGGTTTGCCACTCTCGATCTACAATCCGGTTATTGGCAGGTGGAGCTGGAAGAAACTGCGCGGGAGAAGACAGCATTCAGTTTCGGACGGGGGCTTTATGAGTTCAAAGTGAAGCCCTTTAGTCGATGCAATGCACCAGCAACGTTCCAACGGCTGATGGAACGAATCCTACACGACATCCCCTATGAAGTCTTCTAGGTTTACTTGGACGACGTTCTGGTGCATGCGAAAACGTTTGAAGAACTTTTAAGCCGACTTACGTTGGTTTTCGAAAGACTGCCGACAGCCGGTCTTAAACTGTCACCAGCGAAGTGTGAGTTGTGCCAGAAATCCGTCAAGTACCTTGGACACGTGATATCCCCAGCTGGCATAGAACCAGACCCGACCAGAGTCTCGGCAGTAAGCGAATGGCCAACACCACTGAATCAACGCGTCGTCCGGGTATTCATTGGACTATGTGGGTACTATCGACGCTTTATTTGTGACTTCTCTCGAATCGCACGACCTCTCCATAAACTCATGGAGAAGGGTAGGAAGTTCCTATGGACTGAAGACTGCGATGATGCCTTCCAAAAACTAAAAATTCAGCTGGTAGCTGCCCCAATCTTGTGTTAACCACGTTTGGACCTGCCATTCCTTGTAGATACCGATGCCAGCCAACATGCGATGGGGGGGGGGGGGGCAGTGCTGTCTCAGAGCTTCGAAGACGGAGAACGTGTCAGCGAATACTACAGCAAAACGTTCAGTAAAGGGGAACGGAACTATTGCGTCACCCAGAAAAAGGAGAAGATCCTTCTTGCTGTAGTTAAGGCGGTCAAACACTTTCAGCCATACTTGCTAGGCAGACATTTCGTGCTACTCACCGACCACGCCTCCCTTAAGTGGTTAATGAATTTTCGAGAAACAGAAGGCCAGGTAGCCAGGTGGATACAGCGACTCCAGGAATACGAATTTGATGTCACCCACCGTCCCGGCGCGAAACATAATAACGAAGTCGCGCTCTCATGGAGGCCTTGCAGCTCTTCGGAATGCCGCTACTGTGGCCGACTAGAAGAACAAGACGCTATCCGCGTACGTCTCGTGGGCATTGAAGATAGTTTCTCAGTTGAACAACTGACGGATCCTGTTTTGGGAGTAATTTACCAATGGCTTGAACGAAACGAAAGAACGGACCGCGAAGCTGTTTGCGGATTGGCTCCACTCTTCAAGCCTACTGGAGTATGTGGATCACTTTGTTACTCTGCAGCGGTAAGGTGTGCCGCCACGTATCCCAGACGCTAGATGACCATCACCAATTGTTGGTGCCACGAGGGCGTGTCAAAGATGTCATCGAACTGGCCCACAACAGTCCTACCGGTGGCCACTTTGGGGTGCTAAAAACACTACAAAAGGTGAAGCAGCAATTCTACTGGGTTGATTGTACTCGCGACGTCGAGAACTACTGCCAATGCTGTACTACTTGCCAGGCACGGAATGGACCACGAAGGAAGCAACGATCGAGATTCCAAACGCACGACGTAGGAGCACCATTTGAGCGGGTCGCCATCGACGTATTGGGCCCATTACCAACAACGGAGAGAAGTAATCGATACATTTTAGTGCTGACGGATTACTTCACTAAATGGCCGGAAGCTGTAGCGATTCCCAATCAGACAGCAGAATCAGTAGCAGAGGCGCATGTTCAAGAGGTCTTTACTCGATTCGGAGCACCCCTCCAACCTCATACCAACCAGGGTAGAAATTTTGAGTCGTCCGTCTTCCTCGAAATGTTGCGTCTCTTTGGCATTGACAAGACACGTACGAATCCGCTACACCGCCAGTCCGACGGCATGGTAGAGCGTTTCAACCGGACCATCCTCAACTATCTATCAAAATGCGTGGATGAACATCAGACGAATTGGGATATATATCTACCCTTACTTCTGATGTCATATCGGACAGCAGTGCACGAGTCCACGAAGCAAACCCCAGCAATGCTTCTCTTCGGCAGGGAGTTAAGGATGCCGACTGGATTGTCTTACGGCTACCCCCCAAGAATCCAGTTGTCCACTAGCCGGTACTTAAGTGAACTCAACGACCGCATGCATATCATCCATGATCATAATCGCCTCGCACTCCGGACGTCAAGCCGCAGAAGGAAAGACCGCTATGATTTGAAGGCAAATACATCGACGTGGTCTGGCTGTACACCCCCAAGAGGAAGAAAGGAAGGTGTCCCAAATTACAACGGGACTGGGATGGCCCATATGAAGTCTTGGAAAAGCAGGGAGTCGTGATCTACCAGATAAAGAAACGCAACGGGACGAAAATCATCACCGTCCACTGAGACCGGCTTATGCCGTATGTGTCCGAAGAAGACGAGACGTAAAACAACAGCCTAATCACCAATTTGAAATGGGTCAGTCGGTACTTTGACCTTTAAAAGACGGGGGCAGTGTAACGCGACATTGCCATGCACGAGCTATGAAAACTGACACAACACGCCATCTCGTAGATCCCACGCAAAAAGGGAAAATTTGTGTACGGCAATACGGCTGTTTTGTACAAAAAACCGAGTAACGACCGTTAGTTACTGGGTGGACATGTGGTTATTTTTGGGGAGAGCTGTCAATCAAAAAGAACAGAAGTACGGAAGAACAAAAAAAAAACACGCACAAAATCAGTGCAAATAAAACGAAAACGAAGACAATTAAGAACGGCAAACGAAGTGGACTCAGCCCCATCAGATTCCGGTGCCAGTAAAGAAGTTTAACTACCGCTCGGCAAATTCGAAGCACCAGGAAGGTACCAGCAGCACCACCACGCTAAAAATTTGTATACAATATTAAAACATTTTGTCAGGTGATTAACATCCTTTAAACCTTCTAACTTTCGAACTTTCTTCCCACGACTTACGAACGGAACTTCCGCGATCACCATTCTCTCCTTTGCTTACCCGTATTTCGCGATATGCGTCGAACCTTTCAAAATCATCCCGACTCAACTTTCCCCTTCTCTATGCCGCGCCGCGTCGACTCTTGCCAAATCTTCCCGACTCAACTGTCCCGTTTTCTAACTAGTGCCGAAGCTTCGATGTCGCAACCAAACTCACTCCGCCAGAAAAAATAGGCTCTTTTCTCGTTGGGGACCCCTTATATTCTTCTCGCCCTAACGGGATGTCGAATTCTGACGGCTCCAATATCTCGCGTGTCCTCGAACGCACGTGTCCCGAGTCACGTACACCTTTTTGAACACGATCCCAGACACATTTCCCGGTCATTCAACTCTGATGAATGGTTGAATTCTCTAGCCAGGAGGCTCCCCCACCCATAAGTCGAACTTACCCCACGCTCGGACGTGGTTAAAATTGCTACAAAGTCAATGATCGAATTCCCTAGTCGATCATTGCCCCTGAGCGCGTGCCGACTCCAATGTCCTACTCTCAGCCGTACTCGAAGGGGGCGGGGTCACCTCATCACCGATGGTCATCTTTGATTGATGCCCCACGGGTGATCAGTCGCTTACGCGTTCCAACTGACACGCCGCGCCTTGAGATAGGCAATCATGCCATTTTTTCGTAATTTCGGTTCGCCCACGCGACTGCCTAACTCTAGGCGAATTCTTATGGAGGTTTCGCAGACGTGACGTGCGGAAATATACGATCATTAATTTCTTATATGATTTTTGGTTTTCTGTAAAAATTGTATGTATTGACTTTGCTTTAATGAATTTATGGAAACAAATTGATATAAAGAAAATTATACATTTATAATTTTGTTTAGAAACAAAATTTTCTGAAATTTTCTTATCCGGAGCCTCGTTCTCCTTTCATTTATGAGATATCCGCCTTTGGGAAAACGCTTTCGCAAGGCCCAGAAGTCGCGATTAACACGAACTGCTGTTTCACAATTTCACTTTAATTGGGGATAAGTCCAACGGATTCTCTTCGTAGCGAATACAAGGCACATCCAAATATCATTGTACTTCCAAAATTGCGTTGGACATTGCTGTTCCTTCAGGTTGTTCCTCGCTAGAAATACTTCTCAACACATCTTAAATATGCAGCTTCGTCTTCTCTGGTGGCTCTGAGGAATAACCCACTATTTGGGGCAATGGTGACTTGGATGGCGTCTTGTTTATGTTGGTCACACCCATTTCAGTTAACTTTTTCCTTATTATAGCTGAGGAAGCTGAACTCTTAAGAAACCGCAGCTTGAATCGAGGACCCAGTAGGGTTGATATTGCAATTGTAGTTTTCTCCTCCAAATTTTCACATCTCGTCTGTGTATAGGCAATAAGCTTTGTTTTTCAAATCTTCAATTATGCCACGGCAGTTACCACCAAATAAATCTTGCTCCACGACCGGATCTTCCAGCATCCTCTTCAAAACTTTAACTAAACCTCTGGTCAAGATTTTTATCTTTCCTCCAGATACATTTGTTTCCCCGCTCATTTCCGATGTTATTTAGTCGAACGGCTGCAATACTAATTGTTTGCATATATTCCATTCCTCCAAGGGTAAAGTTATTCATTCCTCGTCCAGCAATGCCATCGTAGTTTTGATGGCTTCTTTCAGTTCGACGAATCCTTCCAGCATCTTAAAAGTTGAATTCCATCTTCCTCGGGGTCTTGTTCGGTATGTTCTGCTGTTGGTAAAGTACCAACTTTTCTGTAGCCTTCACACTTCTTTTATAGTGGGACACTATAACCTTAACCTTAACCTGGATCTCACCATAGATTGGGCTTTATTTCTTGAAGTGGGTCCTCCTACAACCAAATTGATTGGGTGAGCGTAACAACTAATGTTTCTGCACTGCAACTTTCCAACAGCTGTTGTCATGTTACTGGCATTGTCCGTAACTATAATTAGGACCTTATTACGCAATCTCCATTCACTTAATATTCTATGAATGTATTGCGAAATATTGTCGCTGGTGTGACTTCCAGATAGATAAGCATACTCAAGCAGCATTGTCTGGAAGTTAAATTCACCATCCACGTAGTGGGCTGTAACAGCCATATATACGTTGTTGACGCTAGAAGTCCAAATATCGGTAGTCAGACACACTCTCTTCGCCTTTGAGACGTATTCTTTTTTATACGCGAGGCATGTCTCGTAAAGTGTTGGCAAGTAATTGTTTGCCAGAAGCTTCCGATTGGGTAAAGTGTAAGAAAAGTCGAGAATGTTGAAGAATGCACGGTAGCCCTTATCTTCCACAACTGAAAATTGCCGCTTGTCATGGATAAAAATGCCCATCAACATATTGTCAATTATTTTTTTTCTCATTTGGCGGCATTATTTTTTCTTGAATATTAGGTTGAAATAATTTGGTGCGCTTGTCGAGTATATCTCCGAAGCGGTTCGTTTTCTCGGTCTTGAGCACTTCCGCTGGGTCCAGGAACAGATTCGCTTCCTTGGTGTTGTACGATGCTCCTAGGTCCGAGGATCGGCTCAATACGTTGATGATCGCGAAGTACTGGGTTAAACATAGCAGGCTTTGACGAGTGGAATTGCACGGCTGGATGCTTCCTATCCATATGTCTCTTCAGATTTGATGATTTATAGCTTAGCCTCACTTTACATATACAGTCGACTCTCGATAAATTGAAACTCAAGGGGCAAGAGAAAAATTTCAAATTACCGAGATTTCAAAACAACAAGAGTTCAAATAACCAAGAGGAGGTTAGGAAAAAATTCAAATAACCAAGAGGGTGCCTAAAAGTACGTATGTACAACGTGGTCTTTATATAAAATGTCATAAAACAGGAAGAATATGGAAAAATTAAAATTATATATATATAAATGCTTACATTGAAAAGAAGTCCGTAATTTATTTTTGGGTTAACGAATTCCATCTAGCATTGTCTAAGGAGTTTTCTATTGTGATGAGAGCAGAAAAGAAATCGTCATTCGTTTCCGTCCTGAGAGCGTATGAGGATTTTCCAATTTTGAATTGTGCCCTAGTCTAATGGTGGTAGTCTTGATGTCATGTTAGGAGGAATATAAATCAACTTTATGTGATCTAGTGGTGGTGAATTATTGTGTACTGTGCAATTGTCCAAATACAGTAAAATTTTACGTTTTTCCTTCTTCATTTCGCTGTTAACTGAGATCAGGCATTCATTCATTCAACAACTCTGTCGTCATCCATGATTTTTTGTTTGAGCGTTAAGTTATTGGGAGCGTTTTTATTCCTTTGCGAGGGTTCACATCTGTGAATGAAATCGTGATCCAAGAAAGTGAGGGTAAGGTGAGTGGAAGAGAGGAGTGGCCAGTCGACCAGAACTCTCTATCCCGATGTGGATCCTGAGATTTCGTTTTCTTAGTGTGTGTGTGTCCGAATTACATTCATCATTCTGGTCGTGGATGTTGAACGAGTACCATCTCTTGTTTTTTGAGGTTTAACAATTTTTATGAGTTTAAATCTAGCAAGGAATATAAATTATCTGCTAGAGAATGCAACTACATCATAAATTTGTATATTAATGCACTAAATTTTCAATTTTATGAAAATCATAAGACACGTATTCACAACTTCACCTCACGAGAGCCAAACGAAAATGATATCTTATGATTGTGTTTGTGAATTATACCGAACTTTGGCTGTCTGGATTTCGCGATTTCATCCACAGATGTGAAACTTAGCTTTGAAGCAGCGTGGCTCCACAGATTTGCCAAGAATGAGCGATTTCAACTTTTCTGATCCGTCCATGTTATAGGCAAAGAGGACAGTTCTTCTATATCTGCTTAGTTCTCATACATGACACTTCGTAGAAAGGAATAGCCCAGATCGAACTATATTTTCATGTGGGAACTTTATTTAAAACACGAAATAGAAATTATCCAATGACTGACGCTAGGGATGTCGAAAAAATATCGATATATCGAAATATCGATATTATTTGTTCCATGTATCGATATTTTTAAGCGATATTTGATTTTCCGATATATCGATATAAAATTCTTACTATCGAAAAGGTATGAAAAAACGATATTTTTTTTCAGACCGACAAATATAGTACTTATACCTGAATAAGGAAAAATTAATATATATATTAATATTTTGAGAAAAATAAAATTTAACTTTTCAAAAAATATGTGATTAACGTATGTCAGGATTAATATGCTATTTTTTGGAACGCGATCATTCTTTTATAAATTGAACCGATATATCGATACATAGATTTTTTTTTTTCAAACGATAACGATATTTTTTTAATTTTCGACATCCCTAACTGACGCTACTTTACTGTACGACAAAAGTATGATGAATGAAGAATGAAAGACAAAGAGAAAGGTAAATTGAAACGTCAAATGTGTGTAGCGACACATGAAGTGTGAACACATTAAGTATGAAGCGCTGTTCAGTTTTCCAACACACTTTTCATCTTTGAATGCCTGAGTAGCATCAGGAAGCCATTTATAAAAAAGCCCGGTTTCGTCTGTTTTGAATACGTTCCTTGGATCAAAGCCGTTCAAAAGGCGTGTTCTTTTGGAAATCGCTATCGAGTGCAAATTCAAAGTTCCAAAAAAGACAACTTTAACTTGCACTCGATAGCTGACAAATTTTATTAACTTCATGTTATATATATGTAAACATTCATAGATTTTACTATGCTTCTTTCGATTCGTAAGTACACAATTTAATTTTGTTTCACTTTATTTTAATTTTGTAAGTATAAACCACGTAAGAGTTTTAATTGAATTTTAATTTTTGCCGAATTTCCCAAAAATTTGAATCTTGCGGGAAGGGAAATTTAGCGTGGCGCCATCTACATAACACTAGATCTACCTTCTATCGCGTTGTAAAATTTTAACCCAAGTTTTATCGGGTGTTAAATTTGCACGAACAGAATATATGGGATTTGACACTTCTACATCACTCGATGTCCCAAAAGAACGCGCCTAAAGATTGATTAAGTTCATCAATCCATTCAGAACAAAAGGAATTGTCCACACTGGCGCTTTCTCCACAGATTTTTTTAAATGTGATCCCGTGCTGGGTTTTAAAATTTGAGAGCCAGCCCTCACGTGCTGCAAATCCATCAATCCCGAGAGTCTGAGCAAAAGGCTCAGCTTTTTCCCTCAATATGAAACCACCCACTGGAATGTTTTGTGATCTACAGTGACGAATCCACTTAAGTTAAAACTCCTCCAAGTGGGGAAATTCACCCTGACGTGATCTTTTTCGACCTGCACTTCAGACACATCCGGTTATTCGTTTCTTATTTTTTAGAATCATGGATAATTTTGATGGTGAGTGAAATATTAAATTGCCTCTCAAAATCCTTTTTCAGTGTTCTTTTCTGATTCAATAACACGCCGTTTATCGTCAATTGAAAGACCAGAAAATGCGGTTTAAGTTTACTTTAAATTTGAACGAAAACTAACACCTCTAACACGCACATAATCCGTGCATCGAATCCAGGGTAGGGAAAGAAACGACAGCTCTGCGCATGATCGTACATGATTAAACGAGTTGAAACTTATTTTTGCCGTCCGCCAAATCTTGAAAAGAATTGCAGAAGCAACTAATCTTTACTCTTCGCTGATCTGGCATTTTTAATTAAAGTTATATGTAACGTATCTGTTTGCCGTTTTTGATGTAATGAATTATTTGGTAGTTCACCCGCTTATTTATATCCGGGTTTCTAACATATTTCTGGAAAAATCATTACATTTCCGTTGGTAATTAGTGACAATTCTTCGGACGGCGAGCGAACCATCAATATTCATTAATATTTATTGATTGAAGAAATTCGTTCACGCCTTTGTTAAAAAATATTAATAACACATATACGACACACATACCAAAATTGTTCGTCCTTTGCTCATTAGGCGCACCAATAAAATAGTAATAAAATAACTATCGAATTCTTCGGACAATTTATCGTTCATTAAAAATTGGTATAATAAAAATCTATTTAAGGCGTACCGAAGGGAGAAAATTTTATTTATTCCGAAAAAATTAAATACAAGGTCATATGTGACTCTGAAAAACCATATCGTTTTGAAAACCGCGGTTTTTCAAATGAGTTTCGAACAGGTAAAACCATCATATATCACTTGCAGTTAGTCGTAACCCGTCGCTGCGATTTTGTTGCTAGTGATTTTTGGAACATAGTTATTTTTCGGAACAGAATTATTTTTTGCAACACAGTTATATTTTGGAGCAACGTTGTTCCTAGGAGCTACGTGGTTTTCAGCAGCAACGTTGTTCCTAGGAGCAACCTTGTTTTCATTAGGAACGACGAAACATACGATAGAAATACATGCAATAAGATGCCTACAAACGATCATATTTCTATGATGTTTCATCATATATTTGACGAAAAAATATGATGAAACTGTACACACGGCATAGGACGAAAAAATATGACACATTTCTATGATGTTTCATCATTTATATGACATAAAAATATTTCATATTATATGATCGTGTGGACGGTTCATCATATAAATGACATATAAATTTGTCATATTTTTATTTTCCATTTTCGATGGAAAAGAAAAGTATGACGAAAATATATAATGAAAAGAAGCGCTAGTTTCAAATTTTATCTGTCTTTTGGAAATAGTTTTTCACTTCAATATTTCTTTGTGTGACAAAACTATATTATTGTCATGCATCAGGTAATTTCTTGGTAAATAAAAAGGAGTGTGGTAATAAGGAAAAACACTTGAAGGATCAGAAAAATTTTAAATTTTCGGTTTCATCTTTTATGTAAAATATTTATGGGAGGGAACATTTAGTTCAACCCTTAACCAGATACCTTGAACTTTTGTTCAAATATATTAATTTTTATAAAACATTCTTTAATTTTTCTACTATTCATTAATATACGTTGGAATTCCCAGATGCCAGGACAATTCAATGAATATGAAATTCATGAAATCATACAAATCCATTGGATTTTCCTGGCAATCAATGGAAGTGAGTAGTGATATAAAAGTAGGAACCCGACACCTGACAAGTTCAGTAGGAAAAGGACTTCAGTATAGACCACCGTGCAATCTAATCAGCATGTGGGCCAAAGAGAAAGTAAATAGGCTTATTTCGTTAATGGAAATCCACCGTTGCCTATGGTGGAAATCCACCGTTGCCTATTTGAAATACAATCTTCGATACAATCTTGAAATACAATAAGCGTTTGACAGCTTCACAGAACATTAGAAATATATGTCATATGAAATTGTGTCGTGTGTACAGCAAAAATCGCTTTGTCATATTTATTCATCATTGAAAGTTAACATCATATTTTTCGTCATATTTTCAAAAACGTGTGTGTACAGTTCATCATATAATATGTCATAGATCTGACATGACACAAATATGTCCTATAATATGATGTATTTTTCTATGATCGTCTGTAGGCACCTATAAAGGAACCAACCTAATGCAATAAAGGTGCCTACAGACGATCATAGGAAAATACATCATATTATATGAAATTTTTGTATCATATCATACGAGTATCTATGACATATCATATGATGAACTGTACACACACGTTTTTGAAAATATGACGCAAAATATGAAGTAAGTTTACTATGATGAACATATATGACAAAGCAATTTTTGCTGTTCACACGACACAATTTAATATGACACATATCTCTAATGTTGTGTGTTGTTCGAAGTCGTCAAACACAGATTGTATTGCACGAAAAATATAAGTTAGCAAATTGCAAATAAAATGAGTCATGAAAATAAAATTGTGTTCGATAATTATAAATAAAATATAAAAATCATAATTGATTTTCCTAATTACCACACTCCTCTTTATTTACAAATAAATCACCTGTTGCATAAATATCACTTAGTTTCGTCACAAAAAGAAATATTGAAGTCCAATACTGTTTCCAAAAGTTAAACAGTAAAAATTTAAAACTGGTGCCTCTTTTCATCATATTTTGCTTTACCATCGAAAATGGAAAAGAAAAATATGTCATATATATAATGAACTGTTCACACGATCATATAATATGGCATACATATATGACACATATATGAAGAAACATCGTAGATACATATATGTAATATTTTTTCGGCATATTCCGCGTGTACAGCTTTTGAAATAGTTATTGTAGACGAAATAGAAAGAACGTTTTTTGAATTTACATTATAATATCTTTAAGAAAGGTGTGATATGTAACTAATAAATTCTAATAAATTTAAGACTAAACTGAAAACTATGATAATCTTTCTATCTGACGTATCTATGTGATTTAAAACATGTATATGATATAATTTAATTTGACACCAAATTTTGAGTTTATTACAATAAATAATATATATTTGTTCTTTTGAGTTTTAGAAAATTATACATCCTAAAGTAAGGGAACTCAAAAATAATACAGTGAAAAAAGTTTAAATTCCGCGCGCAATTTTCCAAAATATATCCCTTCAAGTCACTCCGCACATACTTTCCCACACAAAGGCAAATATACCAGCACCACATACGCTCTTATCGGATTCGGCTTCCATATCGTTGCCAAAAAGCGTTTCCTTATAGTATTACTTATTCATTGAGCACGTCGCTTCGGTTTCGGTCTGTGTTTTATAGGGATGTCGAAAATTTAAAACATATCGACATATATCGTATCGATATGTTTTGGAAATATCGAAATCGATATTTATCGTTTGCAAAAAAAATACCGATATTTCAATATATCGGTTCAATTTATAAAAGAATGATCGCGCCTTAAGAAATAGTATATTTATCCTAACATACACGTTAATCAGTTAATCACATATATTTTGAAAAGCTAAATTTTATTGACGTGATAACGTCTTATAAATCGATGGCCGGCTGCACAAATGAAAAATCGTGACTCATTGTCACGTTCCGCCTGAGGTGAGCGGACGAATGAGAGATTCTCATACGCGTATTAGTTTGGATTCATGAGAGATTCTTGAATCCACACTAATGCGCGTATGAACGACACTCTCATGAATCAAATCTCATACGCGCATTAGTTTGGATTCATGAGAGATTCTTGAATCCACACTAATGCGCGTATGAACGACTCTCTCATGAATCCAAACTAATACGCGTATGAGATTGGATTCATGAGAGATTCGTTCATACGCATAATAGTGTGGATTCAAGAATCTCTCATGAATCCAAACTAACACGCGTTTGTACGAATCTCTCATTCGTCAATCTCTCATTTGTCCATACGCGCATTAGTGTGGATTCAAGAATCTCTTATGAATCCAAACTAATACTCGTATGAGATTGGATTCATGAGAGATTCGTTCATACGCATATTAGTGTGGATTCAAGAATCTCTCTTGAATCCAAACTAATACGCGTATGTACGAATAAATAAATTGTTAATACATAGCATATTGTTACTTATAATTAATCTGCATAATTTAAGTAAAAAAATTTATTGAAAAAATTTACAATTTCAATTAGCTCCTTCTTTGTATTATACAAAATAATGATAATTCAGTGAAAATAATTCAATTCAATTTATAAAAGTAGGCAATTTTTCATCAATGCTTTCTTATGACGTTATCACGTAAAATTATCGTCCGTAAACCGACTTTACAGACAACCAATGTTTTTTTTCTCAAAATATTAATATACGAGTACATATATTAATTTTTCTTTATGGTAAAAGTAATATATATGTCGTTCTGAAGAAAATATCGTTTTTTCATACGTTTTCGATAGTAGGAATTTTATATCGATATTTCGAGATATCGGAAAATTAAATATCGCTTAAAAATATCGATATATCGAACGAATAATATCGATATTTCGATATATTTTCGACATCCCTAGTGTTTTAGTTTGAAACTAGCTGCTGTTCGAGTAACACCTTAATTGTTCTGCTGTAAAATTTGGTACTATATATGAGAATAAAGTCGATTATAAGAAGAGTTCACAATTGGAAGTAGGAATGCCATATGAAAATTAATGTTTACACGAAGTATTCTTATGTTACTAATGAACACGTGTAGAGAGGAAAAGAAGAGGCGAAAATAGAATGAAACGAAGGTAAAAAACAATAATCAACCACATTTTTCAGTAGTGTCGTGAGCATAATCAGTTGCCGCATACATAGGGTTCGGTTTGTTGCGGTGAACAAAAATAAAAATTGATTTTAATACGTGAGTTCCAGTTCACAGTTATTTTATCACCTATGTTGTGATTTGAAAATAACAGTGACGTTCCGGAAGCTCAAATCTCTGTGATATGAAATCTCTCCCATCTCTACAATGGAGTTGTAACGCACAATGCAAGCCTTTATGCCAATAAGAAGGCTGACATTCATGTGAATTCCCTTCACAATTTCAAAAGTACAAAACGGCCAATTGAAGATGTTTTGTAGGTATGTGAAAGATTTGATGTCAATTCGTAGTCTAACAAAATGTGGTTATCGCATCGTTTTCGAAGCCAATACAGCAGTTCTATCGAAAGACTGCGAAGAAATTTTCATTGTGAAATATGTCAGTCGATTGTACGAAGTGGAATTTTAACTTGATCGAGATGAGTTTACTGGAGTAACGTAAGACAGAAATGTTATCAACTGAGTGCAGTTGGGTTATCTCAGTTGCAACGACATGAAGAAAATAATCGATCGAAATATGGTAAATGGCATGGAAAAATAAGGTGTCAACAAAAAGTCACCCTTTTGTGAGCTGTGCGTATTTGGAAACCGGATCGCCATTTCCACGTTAACTAGAACCACGTTCAAATCCAGTTATTGAACTAATTCAGACTGATGTTGCTGGACCATTTCCAATTACATACGACGAATCGAAATATTTTGTTACATTTACTGATGATTTGTCAAGAGCTAAAATGGTGTACTGTATTCAACGGAAAAGTAATGTATTTGAGAAATTTCAATGAATTTTAGAAGCGTTGGATGGATGCAAAGATGCAATTTTTAGAGCTGACATTGGAGATGAGTACATTCCACTCGAATTAAAGCGCTATTGTAGTGACCAAGGCATTCAATTGGATTATACCGTGCCCCATAATCCTGATATGAATCCAATTGTGGCCTTGACTAAGCTTGACTAAGGACGTACAATTTTAAATGCCAGCGGTTTGAGCAGGAAGTTTTCGTCGGAAGGAATTATGGCTGCTAATTATTTGAAAACAAAACACCGGCAGTAATTTGCTGTGGTGAAACCGAATTTAGCAAATCTTCGAATTTTGGTCCGACATTTCACAATCATATACCGAAAGAAAAACGATCGAAGCTTGATGAAAAATCGTCAAAGTGTATCATGATTTGCTATGGATCGCATGGATCGTATCGTTTGTGGAATACTGGAACAAACAAAATTATTTATGGACGCATCGTTGTGTTCAATAATGAATCAGTTTTGAATCGTCCCAATATGGAATTCAGAGGCGAAAGAAAATTCTCGGAATGATGAAATTGCCAATTTTAACGACGATTCAGCGCTTGGCCACGGTGTTAATTTGGACGGCAAGATATTTTCCACGGTACAAAAACGGATCGTATCGATGACAACGAAGAAAATATCAACGGTCTTCATTCGGATCGTTTTGCTAACAGCATGAACAATGGAAACGATGCTAATGTGGAAGACATCGGTGACATCATTTTGCGTCGTAATACTAGAACAAGACGACCACCGAAAAGATTTATGCTGTAATCACAACACGGGCTATCGGCCAGAAAAATAGCCCGTAGTTTTCAGTGGGGTGCACAAAACTGCGGCGTAAGCTATCGGCTATAAAATATTTTAAAGCCGGCTTAGCGCTATTTTCTAATTTTCTACCCGTAGCCGCGGTGCAGCCAACTCAATACTAATAATATTCAGGTTTGTGTTTCATTTTCATGTGTTTTGAATGACACATATTTTCATTCTGGTGGGGATTTTTTTAATCAAAATTATTAAATTAATAAGACGACCACCACGATTTCTTATTAATTATTAACTTATATTTTGGTGGAAAATTCAAAGTTAAAAATTCATTTTCATATGTTTTGATAACTGTAAGTGTGACGTCAAGCTACAATAAATTTATAGCTGCAATTGTGTTTCTAAGTTTAAGCTCACCATAGCTGGCTACCAGCTATAAAATATTTGCGATATTTATAGCCCGCGTTGTGTATACAGCAATAGAATCAATAATATACAAAATGATGCAGATTACGCTTTATCTGCAATGCGATTGGTTGAAAACGATCCGATTTCAATTGCTGAAGCAAAACAAAGAAGTGATTGGAAAGAATGGGAAAAGGCGATCAATCAATAATATTCATCGCTGATAAAAAACAACACTTGAACTGTTTGTTTTACCAGCTGGTGGGAAGGCTATTTCCTGTAACTGGGTCTACAAATTAAAGCGAAATTCGGAATGAGTTAAGAGCACTGGTTGAGTTACAGCTGAGCGTAGAGCATATGATAGAGCACGAGCGTATTAATTAAAAACACTTTTTTTTGAGCTAACTATTTTAATTTTATTTGTCTCTAAATATTCTTACAAATAACTGTTGAGAGCACGACCAAGGAGCTTTTTTACACAAGAGCTTAAGAGCTTTACAGAATCTTTTAGTAATCGAGAGAGATATTGATCTTAAGAGGTTGAGCGAGATAATAATTTTTTACGAAATACGAAAATTCGAAACCGACTAAGGCAGGGGTTCCCAAAGTATGCGCCGCGGCGCCCTGGTGCGCCGTGAAAAGTAAAGAGGGGCGCCGTGAGACGATCCTCTATCATTATTCGAAACTATAAGTATTTGCGAGTATCTGTAAAGTAACAATATTTTAGTTTAACTTGCAACAATATTTTCTTGGTGCGCACCATTGTCGCAACATTTAAGCTCTTATCAGCTCAGACAAATATTGTCTGGAGTCGATAAAAATTATTTATGACCTCGGCTCTAGAGGATATTATATCCATTCTTTGTTGTTACTGACCGATTCGAATATTTGGATCGGATAAATTTTCATTCAGTTAAATTCTTTCGAACAGATCATATTGTTAACTATTTGAAAAATGGACAGTGCTTTGGAAAATAAAAAAACATCAACTAGTGGTGGTGGACAAGCAAAGAAGCGAAAGTACCGGAAGTACGATGATAGCTATTTGGACTTTGGTTTTACTTCAGTAGAAATAAACAATGAAGAAAAACCGCAATGTGTGCTTTGTTTAAAAATACTATCATCCGAAAGTATGCTTCCGAGTAAGTTAAAGCGACATCTTGAGACAATTCATCCAACTATGGCTGAAAAATCGCGTGATTTTTTTAACCGGAAATTACAAAATTTAATAAAAACAAAAAATGTGTTCACTCAACAAACGTCAGTACAGAGTAACTCACTGTTGGCATCATTCAAGGTAGCATACAGGGTGGCAAAATGCAAAAAACCTCATACTATCGCAGAAGAGCTTATTCTACTGGCTGCTTCCAATATGGTGAATATTATGGTGGGAGAATCGGCAGGACAATTAATTTCCAAGGTACCCTTATCTAACAACACTATCAGTCGAAGAATCCATGACATAGCTGAGGATCTAAATTACCAATTAATAGAAAAAATTAAAGGCAAGGATTTTCGTTTGCAAGATGATGAGGGTACTGACAGTAATAATGATGCACATCTTATTTGTTACGTACGCTTTCTGGCTGATAATATCATTGTCGAAGAACTTTTATTCTGCAAAAGCATAACTGAAAGTGCGAAGGCCCAAGACTTGTTTGAAATTCTTGAAAAGTTCATTACAGAAAATGGTTTGGATTGGGAAAAGTGTATCGGTGTGTGTACTGATGGTGCTCGATCCATGTCTGGCAGGTATGGAGGAATGCAAGCGCTTATTCGTAAAAAAGTACCGAATGCTATGTGGACCCATTGCATCATCCATAGGGAAGCTCTTGCATCAAAGTCAATGAGCTCCTAATTGAACCAAGTACTAGAATGTGTCATTGGTGCAGTTAACTACATAAAAACTAGGCCGCTAAAGGCCAGACTTTTTAAAAAACTATGCATAGATATGGGAGCTGAACATACGGCGCTGCTGTATTACTGTTATTTACGATGGCTTTCACGTGGAAATGTCCTATTTCGTGTGTTCGAATTACACGAAGAAATTCGCACTTTTTTACAACCAGAAAGTCATGAGCACGCCAGATACTTTGCTGAACCAGATTTTTTGCTAAAAGTAGCGTATTTGTCCGATATATTGGATAAACTAAATAAATTGAATCTGTCTTTGCAAGGCAACAACACGCACATTCTAAAACTATTGGAGAAGATTGCCGCGTTTAGAAAGAAACTGCAGTTGTGGATACAAAAAATGAATGAAAGTGTCGGTCACAATTGCTTCCCGCAATTGTATAAATATGCGGCATCTAATGAACTGGTTGTTTCACAAGACCTGATGGACCTTTTCAAGGAACACCTTTCAAAGCTTATCGAATGGTTTTCGAAATACTTTGCAGATGATGATGTCGAAAAATTTGGGTGGATCCAAGATCCTTTCCATGCACAAGCCCCGCCAGAATTAACATCACAAGAGGAAGAGAGTCTCATAGAACTCTCTTGCGACAGCAGCCTTAAAACTAGATTCACCAGTTCCGATTTGGTGGAGTTTTGGTTATCCGTTCAAAATGAATATCCAAATCTAACTTCAAAAGCTTTAAGAATTTTCATTCCGTTTGCAACATCATATTTATGTGAAGTTGGATTTTCAGCTGTAGCTGCAATCAAGAACAAATATCGCTCAAGGATCAATGTGGAGCCAGAAATGAGAGTAGCAGTCTCAAGTCTTATTCCCCGCTACGAAAAACTGTGCGGAGATCACCAAGCTCACCCGTCACATTGATTAGAATGAGTAGCTTTTGTAATTGATTTTTGTTTTTTTAAGCCTCTCTAGTTGTTTTCTGTTTCAATTCTGAATTTTTACTGTATGAATATAATAAAAAAATGAATTTCATATTGCAGATGTTTTATTTTTTGTGCCTATCTACCTAACTCCTATGATTTTAGGTACCTTTGTGTTTCGTCTGTATCTGTATCTTCAAATAGCTAGCTAGGGTAGGGCGCCGTGATAATGTACTAGACTTGTAAGTGCGCCGCGGGCTGAAGAAGATTGGGAACCCCTGGACTAAGGGATCGGTCATCAAAGGGAATAACGACCAAAAATACTGCCTGGAGTCAGGCCAAACTCATTTTGCTGACTCCAGACAATATTTAATGGTCAGATAAGAGCGAATGTCACGACAATGTAACGCAGTTTGCAACATTGATGTAACATTGGAAAAAATATACTTTTCTACGCAACATTGTCGCGACGTATCGTCACAGAATGTGACATTGACAAACCCAGGGCCGCCTGGTAGCGCATGGTTTTCCAAAAACACAGGGTTTTATTTATTAATATTTTCAGTGTTAAGTTTAGTACAAAGACAAGAAAGAAGAAAACTCGAGGAAAAATATAAAAATAAAACTAAATAGGAAACTAACGGAGAAAAAATATATCAGAAAAAGGAAAAAAGAGAAAAAAAACAAAAATTAAACATTAATTAAAATCATAAAATAGTAATATAAAGCAAGGTAGGGGAAATATCAGTTAGACATAAAATGTATTGCTAATACAGTTATTCTTATGCAAAACATGTTCATTCTACTACTGTGTACGACCGGATCAGGGGAGGTAATTAAGTGCGAAACGCAGGAAACGCGAACGAGGCGAACGACGGAGGTGTAGAGAGTTTTGTATGCGTAAGTTTTGTATGGATAAGCGCGTTCCTTAAGCCGGTGCCAGACGATGCGGCGAACATCTTCCAACGTTGGACGCTTGATGGTTCGACGCATCATGTGGCCGTTGCACGAATGACATGCGTCCAACGTCGAGCGTCCAACATTCGTGTTGGAACATGTTCGGGCGGTTGGCGGAAATATGACACGAGTCAAAGGAAAATTTGTTGACTTTGACACCATGTTTGATGGTTTGCGCGAATGTTTGGGACGCTGCCACACGACAATTTCAATTCGGACCGGCTTTTCATTGTTGTGTCAGATGTTCCCATACTACGGGGTCTGGAACAAGCGACGTTTATGAACCTACATGGTTCGCATTCCATGCAATAGATCGCATCATATGATCGACAGGAAAGAAAAAACCATCTTTCAGCTCAGATGTAATTTAATTTTATATATTTTATTTTTTAAATTTAAGATATTTTATAATAATTATAATGATATACATATATCATGTCGATCAGTTAATGTAATCTTGCCATTCAACTGCTGCGGTCATTATGAAATATTGCGGAAACTCGTTTCGAACATCCCGTGCTTCTTGGGATGGTTTTCTTGCTGTCTTAGAGAACGGAATAAGTGATGTATTGCCGGTGTATTGACGCCATGTCCCTGGTAGTAGTTGTCCGCCCGCTTCATGATCCAAGCTTCCACTTGGGGTATATATTTGCCTGGATGTTTTACTTCGCCGTAAAAAATTATAAAGTTGTACACAAGTCATGCAAACCAAAGCTGCTTTTTCAGGTTGCAGCAATATTTGTGATCTAAAAATTCGGAACACAGAGGCTACAATGCCAAAAGCGTTCTCCACAATCCTTCGGGCGCGGCATAGGCGATAATTAAAAATCCGTTCAATGCTGTCTTTGATATGATTACCCACATATGGTTTCAGAATAGAGGTACTTAGAGGAAATGCGTCATCACCAACCATAATATATGGAACGCTTTTTTCTCGTCCTGGCAGCGGTTCGCTTGGTGGCAGCAACAGTTGCCCACGCATCATTTTACGGTAAAGTGATGTGCATGCAAAAATCCCAGCGTCGTTCATTCGTCCTTGAGCTCCAACGTCAACAAATGTAAAGCAATAGTCTGCATCAACCAGTGCTAAGAGTACTACGCTGAATGTTTTTTTATAGTTATAAAACGTGGATTCGCTATTAAATGGGGCTTGCAGCAAAACATGTTTTCCGTCTATTGCCCCCACACAATGAGGGAAGTTCCATCGCTGACAAAATCCATTCTCAATTCTTTTCCATTCCCCTTCTGACTGTGGTAACTAAAAATTGAAGGAAATATATATTTTTATAGTACGCTTAATAAAATCTATTTTGATATTTGAATTAGAAAAACAATATAGTTAAAATATATATATTTTTGGTTTTTAGGTAGGCCCTCATGAGGACTTCTCAAAGGATGAGACTTCTCAAAATGAAGCAGCAGTAACTACTGATGCTGAAAACTTTGAATGGGATGAAAATTAGGTTGTATTCAGCCCAACAACCCAGCATAGTGTGGAAGTTGTCACTGAAAACCCAGGAGGTGCAAATTTTATAATGCCACAGGTCGCTCCAAGAAATAATCGGGGAAGAGGAGGCGCAACTACGGTAGAAGCCAATATTGAAAGGCATTTAAAACACGCTACTGAAGCGTTGACTAGCATCACTAAACAACAACCAAACAACAAGTAAAAATCCACCAGATGAAGCAGATTTGTACGGGCAGCTGTTGGCTGCTAAACTTAGAAGGTTGCCGAAAAGAAAGCGGCTCATCTTGCAAAACCAAATAGATAATTTGGTTTTTGAAGTGGAACTGAACAATGAGTTGAATAGTACTAATAATTACTATTCCTCTGCAACTAATTCCTCTCCAAACACACAAGCTTCGTCGAGCTCGAACTCTGTACCTTCCCCGCAAGCTGAGCTTGTGGAATATTTTACATTTGACCCTAATAATACTAGTTCAACGTGAAGTGTTTATGTAAATATGATAATAATATACTCATTTATAGGTTTATAAGACAATAAATATTTTTGCCATGCAATTACTCACCCGTATTTCATCCTTAAGTGCTTCGTTGAGGGCTTTACAAACATCTGGGATAATGTTGCTTATGGATTGATGAGATATTTTAAACAAATATCCTAGGCTTGTGAAAGAATCGCCAGTGGCTAAATATCGCAGAGTAACTGCTAGACGGTCTGCCGCTGGAATAGCTGGTCTCATATTGGTGTCCTGTTTTGTTATTTTGTCACCAATTTTGTTCAGAAGATAACTGAAATCTGCAATTAAAAAAAATTTTCAAATTTCCCTGAAGGTTCTATCACCAAATCCATCAACATATCAGAACCACTGTACCTAAAATATTTAGCTTAATTTAATAATTCTGAAAATTCATGCATGTTTCCATTGATTTACTTACACCTGTCTACTCCTATTCAGTGAAACCATCCACCACCTCCTTTTGCGTCGTTTATCGCGCTCCCTTTGGAGTAATAAGTTACAACACGACAACACTGTTATGTATGCTGACACAATTTCAGCACCTCTTTCCATTTTTTTCTCAAATAATTGTAATGAATTAATAATAATATTTAATTGACATATGCCATCAAAAGTTTTGACATAACTGGCGAACGTTTGAATCAAATGTGGTTGGCTCCAATTCGTCAAACGAATCGGCCAGTCTTTGATTCAAATGTTGGAGTCAAACGTTTGATTCAAACGTTCGCCGCATCGTCTGGCACCGGCCTTAGACCACCTTCATATGAAGCCCAACATAACACCGGCTTTCCTAATCACGAAGCTTATGTGTTCATGATAAGCCTCGAATCAAAGTGGACACCCAAATCAAGGACGCGGTCCACTGAGAAAGTGAGAAAATGTGAGGTACACAGTTTTTATTGAACGAGAAAGTGTAAGGTATAAAGTTTTGCTTTTGGTGAGGGAGGATGTAAAACGAACGCGATAAGTCCGGTTGCAAAGGTGGGAACGAATTGTATTCTTTAGTATACTTTAATATTCAGTCATTGAGATTGTGATCTATGGGGATCTCCTTATTTCACAATCCTCTCTACTCATTTAAAACTGTCTTTACAACCGTACAAATCTTAACAAATCCTTTCTCAAAACTCTATCATTAATACGAAGTTCTCTTTACAATCGTTTAATTCCTAAAAAATTCTCTCTCAATAATACAAAGTCCTTTTTATAATCGAATAACAAATTCTCTCTCATTAATACAAAACTTTCTTTACAGTCGTATAATTCTTTAACAAATTCTTTCTCAAAATTCTATCATTAGTACAAAACTTTCTTTACAGTCGTATCATTCTTTAACAAATTCTTTCTCAAAATTCTATCATTAATACAAAACTTTCTTTACAATCGTATAATTCTTTAACAAATTCTTTCTCAAAATTCTATCATTAATACAAAACTTTCTTTACAATCGTATAATTCTCTAACAAATTCTTTCTCAAAATTCTATTGTGCGTGGTTCGTCTCTCCACTTTGGGGCCGTACGACGTCGAAGATATTCTTCTATTGTGATCGGGCGTGGTCCACCGGTTGGGTCCTGGGGTGCGTCTCAAGTTTGCCTGCTGCCTACTAGGGCCGTTCAGGTTCAGACTACTTGGTCAGGTTACCTTTTGGCATAGAACCGTCTGGATCTGGAAGAGAAAGAGAGTAAGTCGTCTGGGGAGTCTACCTGCGCTTGAGTCTTCGGAGGGTATTCCTTCGTTTAAGTCTGCGGAGAGTCTTCCTTCGCTTGGATCTGCGGAGTCTTCCTTCGATTGGTTCGTGCAAAACGCCTTTCAGGTCTCCGTCCTGCAGCGGGGGTCTTCCTTCAACGGCTGGCCGGTCTCCTGTGGCAGTCCACCCCTGGCAGGTGTCTCGTGCTACTCAGCCCGTTTGGAGTTTTCGGGTCGCTGTTTATTCCATAAGATTGCTGTCTTAGCTATTTTTACTCGCTGTATTGGCTATCGTTCAATTGCAGTTCAATAGCCAGTGGTAACTGGTGACCCTGATATTCCCAGTCAGTCACTTTACACGTGCCTTCGTTAAAATCTCCAGTATTCAGTCCGATGCCCTGCAATTGTTTTCGTTTGGTCCTATGGTTCAACGTCCCTAGAAACCAATTTGCCAATTTAATAATTTCGTTGACCCTGAAAAATCATTCTCGTATGCTGGCATAAAACTGCAGTCATAATCATAATAATGCATTCATTCTCGCGTTCGAAGTTGGTGTCGTATTTTCTGCACGATCACCTCGTGTAGTGTGGGAAGCAGCTGATGCAGGGCTTTTCATGGGAGCTTTTCATGGGAGTTTTTCCTGGTGAGTGTGCTTCTCAGGGAGGGGTGAGAGAGAGGGGGCAATGTTGTCATCCGGTCAGTTGTATGATTATCGTCGCGCGGTTTGGATGCCTTTGCGTATATCAGTGTATATTATTGTGATTACTGATTGGTACGCACATTATCGATTGATCCTTCGTTGCTTTTATGGTGATTGATTTCGGTATTTATTGGTTCTGATGGTGTTGTTTCATTGGTGGTGCATTGTAGTGTTACTCATTTGTTAGTTATTATTGATTGAGTATCGTACATTATCGATTGATCATTGGTTGTTTGGTTCGTGGTCGTTTTCGTGAAGCTTTGGCCTGTTCTAGTTTTAATGGATGGATTGTCGGTTATTGGATCAGGCATATCGATTGATCACCTGCTCTGAATAATGTAGGTTTGTTTTGTGCTCTTGATTGATTTTGTGTTCACTTTAGGTAGCTTGCGCTTTAGTACAATCAAGCTATGAGGAATACTGTCGAATGCTCTACTCATGTCAGTACAGATAGCTTCGACGACTTCACCAAGATCTAGAGCATTGATGGTGTATGAGGTAAATTGCACATGGTTGGTAATTGTTGATCTACCCTTTAGCAAACCATGCTGGTGTGGAGAGATGAAGGCTGAGAGGAAAGGGTAAAGCTTTTCGACGAGGCTTTTTGACTTCAACGAGACTTATGCGCTGCAAAACTTGATTTGAAGGTGCATCAAATGGAAGTAAAGGGAGCGTTCTTGAATGGCGATCTTTCGGAAGAAATATATATGGAATTGCTCGAAGGGTTAAAGAAGAAAAACATCGTTTGCAAAATAAATAGATTATTGTATGGACTATAAACATAAAGTCTCTTAATAGTTTAGACAACTCTTTATTATATTAATACTTCATTTAATCGTGACTCAGTTACATATATTTTACATATAGCCTAAGTTGCACGGTAGCGTCAGTTATATTTCAAAATGATGTCAGCAAAAGAACTCCGTCTCGTAGTGTGGTTAACATAAGACTGACTTAAACCAAGCCAAGCGCATCGGACAAAGAAAGACGCTTTCTTATCAGTGCGCCAATCTTTGCCCGACGTTTGCACATATATTAATACATAAGTCTTACTAATACTAATCCAAAACTTACAACTAAATACGGCAGAGGGCCGCAGTACAGTAGGGTGACATAAGGCAGAAGGCATGCCACATTGGATAGGCCAGTACATAAGACTACAACTCGGCCGTCCTACACACAAATTGTCCTCAATTTTTACACATATATATCATCAGTAATCATACAGTCTTTCAATTTCAAGACCAATAAGTGTTGCCTTGCGAGACTCAAACACATCAGGAGTGACGTCAGTTAGTGGTACAATCCATTTTTTCAACTTATTGGCCTCTAATACCCCATCATAAGGCATCTGCGTTATTTGACATCCATCTATGTCCCGTATTACATATCGATCATTTGGTAATTTCTTATGAATGACATAAGGGCCTCGAAACAATGGCGCAAGTTTCTTGTTAGATCCAGCAGAATGATCAACATTTCTTATGACAGTAAATTCACCCTCATTAAACTCAGGGGCAGTGGAATGTGACTTAAGGAATTGGTTCATATTATTTTCTTGAGACTTCCGAATATTGTCAGTGGCTTCTTGCCGAAGTGCATTAAGATCATAAGTAGTTCCGTCATCTTTATTGTTTAAGTATTCTGTAAGTTCATCAATCTTTTCCCCACGTTGTTCGACGCCAAATAGTAGGACGGAAGGACTGAATTTAGTGGAAGAGTGGATAGTATTGTTAAGAGCGTATTCTACCTCAGACAAACAAGATCTCCAGTCATCATGATCAATCGGATTGGATAATTTGCTTAATATGGGACGTAAGACTCGATTAACTCTTTCTACCTGACCATTGGCCTGTGGAGAGGCGGTAGCATTAAGTACGTGTTGTATATTTCTTTTTTCTAAAATGTCATTAAACTCAATGGAAGTAAAACAAGTGCCTCGATCACTCACTATTCGTCTGGGTCGGCTATAGTAAGAAAAGTATTGGCTTAAGGCACGACAGGCTTCTTTAGAATTGGTTGAAGTCGCCGGATATAGTTTCACAAATTTGATAAAGCCATCAATAACAACTAATAGATATTTCTTCCTAGACTGAAGGGATGGAAGTGGGCCTAAGTGGTCAATATGTATGGTGTCGAAGGGAACCGAAGCTTTTGATATATTATATAAATTACGTTGGTTCTTACGAGCAGGTGCAGAATAGATAATACATTTAAGGCAGTTCCGAATAAAATTCTGAACCCTGTTTTTAATCTGCTTAAACCAATAATTCTTTTTGATTTGACTACAGGTCTTGTCAGTACTTAAGTGACCAATTTTCTCATGGGTTGTCCGAATAATGTTCTCTATCATTTCCTGAGGGACATAAAGTTGCCTAATGCCAGAAGGGGATTTACGGAACACTAATCCATCTCTTAATTCAAATTCATCGACAGGACCATTTTCTAGATCCGACCTAAGTTTTTCTATCTCAGGATCACGACATTGTGTTATTTGCAATAAGAAATCTAAGTCAGCTTCATCATAAGTGGCGGCTACCTCGATTCGACTTAAGGCGTCTACATGACTCATAGCAGTGCCGCTACGGTGCTGTAACGTATAATTATAATTTTCCAAGAATAGAGACCATCGGGCTATTTTTGCTGAATGAGATCGATTCTTCAGTGTTTCGGCAAGCGAGTTACAGTCGGTTACTATTTTGAAGGGTATACCTTCAACATAAGTGTGGAATCGCTTAAGGGCGTAAATTATGGAAAGAGCTTCTAATTCATAACTATGAAGTTTGGCTTCACTAGCGGAAGTAGTCTTAGAAAAATAAGCAACCGGGTGGAATTTTTTATCATCTTGTTTCTGCAAAAGCATTGAACCGAATCCGAGGGCACTAGCATCGCAATGTAATTCAGTTTCCCGTTTGGGATCATAAATGGAGATCCAGAAGCTTTCGCTGTAATAACTTAAACGATTGAACGCAATTGGAATTAAAATCATAAGGGGTATCTTGCCGAAGTAACGAAGTTAAGGGTTTGGCTATTGCTGAGAATGATTTTACAAAACGTCGGAAGTATGAAAATAAACCTAAACAACGTTCTAGTTGTTTTCGGTCATTAGGCATAGGGTAGTTTCTTATGGCCATCAAATGCACAGCACTTGGTCGAATTCCTTTAGAATGAGCACAGTTCCCTAAATAGTCCAGCTCTGTATAAGCAAAATTACATTTTTTAAACTGAAGTTCGAGACCATGCACTTGCAGAAGACGTAAGGTTCTAGCAATTACCTTAAGGTGAGACTCATAATTTTCGGAAGCAATTAAAATATCATCTAAGTATACCACAAGTTGTTGTTCTCGAATAAGTTCTCTAAGTACATTATTGATATAGCGCTGAAATACAGAAGGGGCATTCTTAAGGCCAAAAGGCATCCTTAAATATTCATACTGGCCATCAGGAGTTACGAAAGATGTATACTTAATAGAGTCTTCATGCATCTTAACCTGATGACAGCCACTCTTAAGGCCAATGAGCGTATAAGTTTTTCCCACCTAAATGTTCCAAGCAATCATCGATGAGCGGAAGAGGATAATTATCACGCACTGTTATCTTATTCAGAGGGCGATAGTCAACACATTTGCGAATTTCACCATTTTTCTTCCTCACAAGCACAAGGGCAGAAGCATAAGGAGAATTACTAGGGCGTATTATATTTTTTCCTAGCAGGTCATCTACAATCTTTTGAACTTCAGTCCTCTCAAAATGTGATAGTCGCCGAGGACGACAAAAAATAGGAGTATCATGCTGAAGACTTATTTTCATCTTAAATTCATCATCGTTCAGTTCACCAGAAAGAGTTTCATTATAATTTTTGACAATGGTTTTCAGAAGAGCCTCAGTTTGTATATGATCTAGCAGAGGCCTTAAGTGAACAATCAATAGCACATAACTGACTTAAGGCATCATTAACCGAATGACCGTCTGTGTTTGTTAAATAAATAACATTTTAAAATTCCGGACTGAGGTATGGAAAAGAAAGCATAGACTAAAGATGCGATTATAGATGCAATGTGAGACATGTGAATATGACTATCAACTAATTTCATATTCTCTAGATACATTACCACATTAAAAACGATTGCCATCTTAAATTCTTCTCAGATTCTTCATACCATCAGCTATGAAGACGGTTGTTTGATGATCCAAATGGTCGTGTATCTTGATGTCTCAAATTTATTAGCAAAATAAAGAAGTTTAAATACCTGGTATCAGGGAACTCCAATTTTAATAGAAAATCACCAGAAGATGATTCCAATTTTTAGAAAATCACCAGACAGCGACTCCCAAAGTTTATCTTCAAATTTTTAATAAGTCACTATCTAATGATCCCTCTTGTAGAAAATCATCAAAAGATGATTCCAGAATAAACCACTGTAAAGAGGTTCCACAAAATAGAAAACCACCGTTTAATGACTCCGTGAATAAATCACTCTTCAGTGATTCCCAAAAATTATTATAAGTCACCAAACGATGATTCCATTTGGAAGACAATACCTTCCATAAAGCACTAACACTTCCGATTAAGCAAATAGTAATCACCAAAGGTGATCCCAGAATGTAGAAAAGTGTTAGCACTTCCAAAGTAGAAAAGAATCACTTCAACGAAAGTAACTCTTCCAAAATATAAACGATTAAATTCACAATAAAGCACTAACACTTCCAATTAAGAAAAATGTAGTAGATCACCAACTGTGATCCCAAAATATAGAAAAGTGTTAGCACTTCCAAAGTAGAAAAGAATTATTTCAACAGAAATAATTCTTCCAAGATTCGATAAATATTCTTTCAAAATAGAATAGAATCATGTTCAATACATGATTCTACCAATATTCATCATAACTTTAGAATAGAATCATGTTAATTACATGATTCTACCAATATTCATCATAACTTCACAATTTAGGTGTTTCCAATAAGTATAATTAATTAACTTTAAAAAGATCACCAACTCAATATAGATAAAATATTGAAGATTCGCAAGATTCTTTAAAACTTTAGAAACAATCAGTACAACTCGGTTTTTAAACAGTATTTTCACTTTTATAACTGATTCCCTGGTAAGGAAAGTTTCTACAAAGACAACTTCTGGAATTTTATCTCATATAATTTTTCGCGATCGCGACCGTTCGTTGTTTTTAACAAGGAGCTATTATCAAGACTCTAGTTCGAGAAGAACTCTCTATCAAACTAATTTTTGTAGATCTCATTAAATCCCACCACTCCCAGAAATGCCTACTATGTCCAAGTCAAATCATGACGCCATCCAAAAGTGATTAGATGGCAAAACCTAATCTGCTTTGAAACTTTTGAAACATTAATTGTTGGGTCAACATTACCCGGAACTTGCGACGCAGAAAACAATCTCCGACCACCCAAAATCGCCGATCATGCAAAACTAAGCCCTTGTAATATTTCCAGGGAAACCCAACCATTGAAAATAAACAACATGATATACTTACTTTTGAAACATTTTTAAACATTTCCGCCCGCCTTCGCTGATCCAAGCAGCGAACCATCTTAACTTGAAATATGTAGTGGCGTCAATTTAACGATGGGTCTAGTAAATGTAGAAGTACCAGTTTTGACTGACACCACTCGAACAATGTTGTCTGGACCAGGATGAACTTCTGTGATTCTGCCAAGAGGCCACTTGCAAGGTGGATATCTATCATCGATGATTAAAACCAAATCACCTTTACCTAAAGGCTTAGTATTCCTGTTCCACTTGTAAATTGCCTGATGCCTTTGTAAATATTCTTTAGACCATTTTGCCCAAAAACTTTGAATGATTTGAGTGAGATGCTGCCATTTAGATAGACGTGTGGTAGGTACATGTTCCAGACCTGGTTCTGGTATCAAATAGAGAGCATGTCCTATCAAAAAATGACCAGGTGTTAGTACACTCAGGTCATCTGGATCATCAGTTAATGCACACAATGGTCGAGAGTTCAAAATAGCTTCGATTTGAGCAAGAATTGTTGAAAGTTGCTCATAGGTTAAATTTTTATCCCCGATAAGTCGTTTGAGGTGATATTTCATGGACTTAACGGCTGCTTCAAATTTGCCACCAAAGTGTGGCGCTGAAGGAGGGTTAAAAATCCATTTTGTGCCATCTGAAGCTATAAGAGATGCTATTTTTCCGAGAAATACGGAGTCCTGTGCGAATAATTTTTTAAGGTCACGATCAGCTCCTTTAAAATTGGTTCCACAATCACTAGTGATAGTAGCACAAATACCTCGCCTTGATATAAATCGTTTATATGAAGCAATGAATGCATCGCTGGTATAATCAGTAACAATTTCCAAATGGATGGCTGATGTCGAAAAGCAAACAAATACTGCTATCCAAGCTTTATATAAACGAGATTTTCCTTGCCATGTTTTCAACGTAAAGGGTCCAGCATAGTCTACGCCAGAGTTAAGGAATGGTCTGGAAGGAGTAACTCTAGAGACCGGAACTTGACCCATTAAGCTTCGTGCGTGTTCACGTCTTTGTCTAATACAAGTGACACATTTAATAATAAATGATTTAACAGGAGCTCGTCCACCGACTATCCAGTACTGTTGGCGCAAGTAAGCCAGAGTATCTCGCGTGGAACCATGCAATGTTTTGAAATGGGCATCCTGGATCAATAAAGTAGATATATGCGAATGGCGTGGCAAAATATAAGGATGCTTGGCAGTTTCACTCAACATTGAATTATTCAATCGACCTCCGACTCGTAATAATTCATGTTGGTCAACAAAAGGGCACAGTTTTCGAAGTGAACTACAATTTTCAACTTCATTTCCTTTTGCAAGACTTTGAAATTCTTTGTGAAAGTGCTGGTTTTGAATGCATCGTATTAAGAAATTTCTCGCGAGACTCAGTTCTTCTGGTGTTAGTGGAGATTTCAGTGGAGGAGCTGTTTGTTTACAAAGTAATAAACTTATTCGTTTACATAAAGCAGTGATTCGTGTTAATTTATTCCAAGACGAGTAGCGTTCTAGTAAATCCCAAGGTTTGTTAATTGATACATGGTGTGATAAGATTGGCTTTTCTTCCAGATTTTTATCAGCTGTTGATAAGATTTCATTTAACGGCCACTCTGTGGAATCCTTTGTAAGCCATTCTGGTCCCGACCACCAAAGCGGAAATTTTTCCAATTCTTGCGAAGATAAACCCCTGGTTGCACAATCTGCAGGATTACTTTTTCCATCAATGTGATGCCATTGTGCTGTTGGTAATAACTCTTGGATGACACAAACGCGGTTATGAACAAAATCTTTCCATTTTGATGGATGGGATTTGATCCAAGTGAGAACAATTGTAGAATCTGTCCACAAATGACAGGGAACGCTGGGAACATTAAGTATTAGTTGGCAATGTTGAATCAATTTTGTAAGCATAACCGCAGCACAAAGCTCTAATCTTGGAATGGTCATTCTTTTCAATGGTGCAACTTTTGTTTTCGCGCATAAAATATGAGAAGATGTGACATCTTCGAAAGACGATCTGACGAAAATTGTTGCAGCCATGGCTGATTGGGAAGCGTCGCAAAACCCATGAAGCTCGATGTGAAATTTTGATCGACATCCGGTCCATCGAGGAATCTGAATGACTTCTAATCCTTCAAGATTCTTTTGCAATGCGATCCAGGAAATATTCTGTGAAGACGGGAGCTTTTCATCCCACCCAAGCTTTACTGCCCATAATTCTTGCATAAAAATTTTAAGTTTTATGAAGATTGGAGACAATAGTCCTAACGGATCAAACAGTTGCGCAATTTTCGATAGCACTGTTCTCTTTGTATTATGCTTGGGTGAAATGAAATTAAATTTGAAAAAAAATGTATCTATTTTAGGTGTCCAAAATAACCCCAAAGCTCGAACTGTATCATCTTGGAGCTGTAGTGTGTCCATTGAATATTTATCCTCAACAGGAATGTGATTCAATATGTCCGGATGATTGCTAATCCATTTTTTGAGTGGGAACCCGCCCGCCATGCATAAGTTCTTTACTTGTATAACCTTTTCCTTAGCCTCTTCGAAGTTATCCGACCCTCCGAATATATCATCTACATATCGGTCAAACGTGAGAATATTTACTGCTTTTGGGAATTTATGCCCTTCGTCACTGATAAGTTGAACCAAAGCTCGTAGCGCGAGGAAAGGTGCACAAGCCAAACCGTAAGTGACGGTGAGTAGTAAGTGACGGTGAGTAGTAAGTTGATATTCCACTGTCTGATCCCCTTCATTCCATAGAATTCGTTGGAAATCCCAATCGTCACGATGCACATTAATTTGCCGATACATCTTCTCTATGTCGGAGGAGAAAACATATCGAAATCGTCGGAATCGTATGAGTACGTCAAAAAGATTAATTTGCAATTTAGCACCTGAATGAAGTAGATCATTAAAAGATTTGCCACCAGGCGATTGACATGAACCATTAAAGACGACTCGCAGCTTAGTGGTAGCGCTTGTTTCTCGAAAGACACCATGATGTGGTAAATAGAAAACAGACTTTGGTTGATCACGAATATTAGGAACTTTCACCATGTGTTCCAACTGCTTATATTCGTCCATGAATGATGAGTACGCTTTAAAATAGTCTGGATTCTTTTGAAATTTAGACGTTTGGTATCGAAGAGCACGTTGGGCAGGGATAAAAGAATCACCCAAAAGTTTAGGAGACAGTTTAAATGGTAATCTTACGATGTACCTTCCACTGGAGTCTCTGCTATGTGTCGAATTAAAATAGGTTTCGCATGATTGATCGTCAGAAGAGAGAGATGGCTTACGAATAGGTAACTCCTCTTGCATCCAAAATTTTCCCAATAGTTTGGTTAATTCATTATCAATGGAACAATGCAAGACTGAAGCTATGTCTTGGTTTCCTGAGTTTACCGGACCTGATAATACCCAACCAAATTTAGTAAGTTGTGCTACAGGTGAGTTGACAGGTCCTTTGATTACGGACCCTTCTAAAAGTTGACCATAATAATCTGCTCCGATGATAAGGTCAATAGTTTTTTTTGACATAAATTCTGGATCTGCTAGTTGCAGGTTTTTCAGATGATCCCATGAACAACACTCTGTGCGTTGAGTATTTGGTACAAGTGTGGTTAAGTTTGGTAAGACGAAAGCTTTAATTTCAAACAATATTGAAGAATCAAAATGTGGTTGCGCTTTTAAAGTGACGCTTCCTTTAGGTCTTCCAATCTGATTAGCTCCAACTCCGGTAAGTAATATCGAAGAATAAGTTCTTGGAAGACGCAATTTTTGAACGAGGCGTTCGGAAACGAGTGAAATTTCAGATCCTTGGTCTAAAAGTGCCCAAATATGTTCGGTGTCCCCATTTGTATTTTGTATAGAAATTTTTAGAGTAGCTAATAAAACCGAGACTGGTCTTGCGCTTATGTTGACCACATGGTTAACTTGCTTTTCGGTGGATGATTTCGGTGGGTTTGGAGGTTGTTTTGGTGGTTGTTGAGGTTGAAAATGTAGTAGCGAATGATGCTTTTTAGTGCATTTAAAACACCTCCTAGTTGATCTGCAGTCTGCAACCTTATGCACGTTGAAACAATTGAAGCAAAGGCCCTTTGAAGCGACAAATTCACGGCGTTGAGATGTTGTTTTATTTTTAAATGAATCACATTGAGATATGAAATGTGGCAAAGAACAAAATGCACAAGTTGTTGCCGTCGAAGTAAAATGAGATCGTGCTGAGGAAAGGAAAGATTTGTTTGAAATCCGTTGATGGATTGAAGCTTGAGAGCTTTCGAATGATTGTAGCGACAGCAATCTGGACTCGATAAATTCCTTCAGTTGTGACCAAGTTGGAGTGGCTTTGGATGCACCCAAGTGAATTTCCCATGCTTTAATCGACTCAGGATCCAACCGTTGAATCATCATAAAAACAAGAAAGTCATCGCATTGATGAACAGGACAATTTAATGATTCAAGAGTTCTATAAACCTGTCCAAATGACATATACAAATGCTCAAGCTCACCCGCGCAGTCCTTTGTCATTTTCTTCAAAGAAAAAAGTGATTTAAGTGCAGCATTGACTAGTCGGCGTTCATTTTCGTAGAATGAAATGACTGCTTCCCAAGCTCGGTTAAAATTGTCTGCAGTTAAATCGGTGTTTTTAAGGAGGAATGCAGCAGGTCCTATTAAACTAGTCTTTAAGTATTGAAGCTTTTCGATTGCTGATACTGAAGGATTTGAATGGACCAATGATATGAACAATCCCTTAAACGAAAGCCAATCAGTCAGATTTCCATTAAACTTGGGCAGGTCAATTCGGGGAAGACGAGGTTGATGGTATGAGACTGGATTTCTCGAAGAAACTGAATCTTTAAGATGTGTTGCTGAAGAGTCAGTCAACGTTGTGTGCGAAGAGTTTTCTCTAAGCAAATCCTTCATTTTTTCAACCATGTTAAGATATGTTTGATAAGTTTTTGTGTAGTAATCACGGACAAAATACGAACGCTCATAAATTTCTCGCCGAACCTGTGAATCAACCTTTAACATGGCATGTTTGATTGCTTGATCGTTGGTAGTAAATTGATGCCACTGTTCGTGAATAGCATCAATCCGAACTTGAATGCGAGTAGGCGATATTTTATTTCGATCAACATTCAGAAGATCTGCTAATGCATTTTCAATAAAGGAACGCGTTGTTGTTTGCAGATCAATTCGTTGATGAATATGATCAGCCCTCATGATTCTGTATAAATCAACTTTCCCAAAAATTTTGAATTAATAAATTGATTTCATAACCTCGCCAATTGCTCTCAATCCAACCTCGATCCGGCTCGAAGGACCAAAAAATGTTAAATAAATAACATTTTAAAATTCCGGACTGAGGTATGGAAAAGAAAGCATAGACTAAAGATGCGATTATAGATGCAATGTGAGACATGTGAATATGACTATCAACTAATTTCATATTCTCTAGATACATTACCACATTAAAAACGATTGCCATCTTAAATTCTTCTCAGATTCTTCATACCATCAGCTATGAAGACGGTTGTTTGATGATCCAAATGGTCGTGTATCTTGATGTCTCAAATTTATTAGCAAAACAAAGAAGTTTAAATACCTGGTATCAGGGAACTCCAATTTTAATAGAAAATCACCAGAAGATGATTCCAATTTTTAGAAAATCACCAGACAGCGACTCCCAAAGTTTATCTTCAAATTTTTAATAAGTCACTATCTAATGATCCCTCTTGTAGAAAATCATCAAAAGATGATTCCAGAATAAACCACTGTAAAGAGGTTCCACAAAATAGAAAACCACCGTTTAATGACTCCGTGAATAAATCACTCTTCAGTGATTCCCAAAAATTATTATAAGTCACCAAACGATGATTCCATTTGGAAGACAATACCTTCCATAAAGCACTAACACTTCCGATTAAGCAAATAGTAATCACCAAAGGTGATCCCAGAATGTAGAAAAGTGTTAGCACTTCCAAAGTAGAAAAGAATCACTTCAACGAAAGTAACTCTTCCAAAATATAAACGATTAAATTCACAATAAAGCACTAACACTTCCAATTAAGAAAAATGTAGTAGATCACCAACTGTGATCCCAAAATATAGAAAAGTGTTAGCACTTCCAAAGTAGAAAAGAATTATTTCAACAGAAATAATTCTTCCAAGATTCGATAAATATTCTTTCAAAATAGAATAGAATCATGTTCAATACATGATTCTACCAATATTCATCATAACTTTAGAATAGAATCATGTTAATTACATGATTCTACCAATATTCATCATAACTTCACAATTTAGGTGTTTCCAATAAGTATAATTAATTAACTTTAAAAAGATCACCAACTCAATATAGATAAAATATTGAAGATTCGCAAGATTCTTTAAAACTTTAGAAACAATCAGTACAACTCGGTTTTTAAACAGTATTTTCACTTTTATAACTGATTCCCTGGTAAGGAAAGTTTCTACAAAGACAACTTCTGGAATTTTATCTCATATAATTTTTCGCGATCGCGACCGTTCGTTGTTTTTAACAAGGAGCTATTATCAAGACTCTAGTTCGAGAAGAACTCTCTATCAAACTAATTTTTGTAGATCTCATTAAATCCCACCACTCCCAGAAATGCCTACTATGTCCAAGTCAAATCATGACGCCATCCAAAAGTGATTAGATGGCAAAACCTAATCTGCTTTGAAACTTTTGAAACATTAATTGTTGGGTCAACATTACCCGGAACTTGCGACGCAGAAAACAATCTCCGACCACCCAAAATCGCCGATCATGCAAAACTAAGCCCTTGTAATATTTCCAGGGAAACCCAACCATTGAAAATAAACAACATGATATACTTACTTTTGAAACATTTTTAAACAGTGTTAAATAACAATTCTTTTACTTCGGAAGAATCAATCTGAAGTGCCGTTGAGGATTGTACATTTTCAACATCATCACTCCCAAGTTGGGTCTTTTCCAAATTCAATTGTTTAATTAAAGCAGCCACATGTGGTTTTATAGATACATTATTTTTATTTAATAGCAACAGTTTGATTTTTGAATATTTATAAAAGGTATAGCATAAGTGAGTATGTAACTTTGGCATCAAGTCTTGACCTATAATCATAGCATATGAGGAAGTGTTATCTGGAACAACAATAAACTGATGCCTGACTTGAACATCGTGAAATTTGATAGAACAGCTGATTTTCCCGGTAGACATAATATTTTTGTTCCCAAGGCCGCGGTATCCGGAAGGTTTGTAGGGTTTCCTGAAGGCTGAAGGTACTAGCTTTTCGGACAAAAAGCTTCTAGGACTGCCAGAATCAAATAAAGAGACCACATGTGAATGCTTATCATAATTTGGACTTAAGGCAACACTTACCAGTTGTAAAGTTCTAATTTTACGACAAATGGTTTCATCAGTGTCCGAACTGTCATCATCAGGTTGTACGGAAGGGCGTTGCTCAGTAAGGGCAGCAGTTCTGGAAGGCTTGCTTGGACAATCCTTGTAGAGGTGTTTCAGCGAACCATATCGGAAGCAGGAACCTTCAGGTCTTCGGGGCTTAGGGCACTGGCTTTGGTAATGTCCAAAACGTGAACAATTGTAGCAACGCACCGTTTCTTCATTCATTCTACTGGTGGAAGGTGGAGGAGTCACTGTTCGGCCTATGTTGGTATTGATTGTAGTTCGTCTCACAGCAGGCGGAAGATGTCGTGACGTAAGAGCAGCAGTTGATGGCGTATGGCGGACAGAAGAGGGAGGTGCTATTTTCCTTTCATATCTTTTAACTAACATCTTAAGTTCGCGGATATTATTAGCACTATACAATATCAGGGCTTCACTTGATGCATCACCTATGCCTCCTATTATGATATCCACTAGTTCACTCTCGGGGACGTTTCCATGAGCAGCAATTTCCTGCATTTCGATGATATAACGATGGATCCCCTCGGAAGGCCTCAGACGTCGGGACGGCAGTTGATAATATACTTCATCAGTTGTGTGTGCATGGCAAAATTCATCTAACAGTGCTGTTCTCAATTCACTATAAGTGTGCACTGCAATAGTGCGAGCGTAGACTTTGGCTGTCCCCTGAAGAAGCCTCCTAGTGCCAACAAATTTAGCTCTTTCATCGAAGTTAAGTATGATGAATGCATCTTCTAAGTCATCCATCCATTTTTTTACGTCGTATGTATCATCACCGGAAAAAGGTTGCACCATAGACTCGATCATGCTGATGTCTACACTAGTGGTCTGAGTTTTATGGTATTTGCCGTCTTCGTAAATCGCTTATTTCTTGCTGCAGTCGGAGTATCTCCTTTTGCTTTCTTAATTTTTTTAAACACGTGTCAAGCTCCTCCTCAGTGGCCTCGGGCAAATTTGATGGTCCCATTATTGCAGCAGACTCGGTAGCTTCTTCATACTCACTAGCCTCAGGACTTAAAACACCACTTGTCCCAGCAGGTTCGTCCATTGTAGTTGTATGCGCTTCGTATAACGTACGTTAGCGTCAGTTATATTTCAAAATGATGTCAGCAAAAGAACTCCGTCTCGTAGTGTGGTTAACATAAGACTGACTTAAACCAAGCCAAGCGCATCGAACAAAGAAAGACGCTTTCTTATCAGTGCGCCAATCTTTGCCCGACGTTTGCACATATATTAATACATAAGTCTTACTAATACTAATCCAAAACTTACAACTAAATACGGCAGAGGGCCGCAGTACAGTAGGGTGACATAAGGCAGAAGGCAGGCCACATTGGATAGGCCAGTAAATAAGACTACAGGACTGAGCAAGCATCATTCAGCTGTACTTAGAAATTCAATAATTTCATGGGCAAAATCGGATTCAAACGTTGTGTGAAAGATCGTTGTTCGTATGTCAACGGCATGAATGGCATGAAATGTTATGAGCCGCAGTATGTTGAATATTTGCTAATCGTTTGTAAAGACCAGCGAAAAATTATCATCATCAAAGGTCTGCTGCACAGGGAATTCGAGATGACAGAGATTGGAAAAGAAAAACCGCAATTGGGTGTACACATTGAGCAGGATGACGAAAATGGAGTGATTTGATTGAGTCAACAGCGGTATTTCGAGGACGTTCTTAAGAAATTTGGAATGCATGACTGTAATGCTAGAACAATGCCAATGGAAAAGGGACTCAATTTGAAAAGGGCAATAATTACGAATTGCCAGATATTTGCGCTGCTGTGAATTATATCAGTTGATCAAAGTTTCGCCGAGAGACCGGGTGAAACAAAACGGATGAAGCACATCGTAATTAATTACCATTTGGTTCACAATCAAATCGACATAAAAAAATTGAACTTAAATTCAAACCAAGCACTGAACAATTGGCTGATATAATGACATTTGCACCACCGTGAGGTGGCCACAAAGAATTTGGTGCTGTACAGGGAGGAGAATGGAGTAGAGCTGGCATTAGTCCAGGAACCATGGCTCTCAGGAGACAAAATCCGAGGGCTTGGGTCAAAAAAGTATAGTTTACTGTATTCAAGGAAAACAGGTAAAAAGAGGGCGTGTATAGTAGCAAAGAGATCACTAAATCTCACCTCACTTTCACAGCACAGCACAAAGGACTTGGTGGTGGCAGTACTAGAGCAAAGGAAAGAGGAAACCAGCTCCTAGCCTCAACGAACATGCCATACGAAGAAGGAGACCCCCCATTAGCAGCGGTCCGGGCCTTTGTACAAGAGACCGAAGCAGGAGGATTGCACATGGTGATGGGATGCGACGCGGCGCGAACGGTCATCACGTCCAATGGGGGAGCAGAGACATCAGCAGAAGGGGTGGGTCAATTTTAGAGTTTATAATGACTACCAACATAAAAATTTGTAATCGGGGTGACAAACGCGTCTTTGCTAACAATGTTAGGAAGGAGGTAATAGACCTTACATTGGCCACTAACAATATCAATTTAAACGTGGGAAACTGGAGAGTTTCTAGCGAGCACTCTTTTTCGGATCATGGGAGTATTCCTTTCGATATTAACCGGAAGGTTCAGGTAGGAAAACCCTACAGGAATCCAAAGAACACGGACTGGAATAGAGTTTCCACCGAAGTTGAGAAGGTAATAAAAACAAGAAACACACAGTGTTTCGGTACCTGCCTTCGCACGGTGGCCGATCTGGAAAAGTCCGTAAAACAACTTTGCGAGATCTTGCTAAAAGCCTTCCGGAAAACTTGTCCCATAAGAAGAGCTCGAAAGGAAACCAATTTGTGGTGAAACAAAGAGCTCAAGCAACAGAAGGATGCAACTAGAAGGCTTTGTAACAAAGTAAAGAAAAGTGGAGAGTAGGAGGAATGGGTTTATTATGAGCGCAGTTTTAATGAATATAAGGGTAAGATGAGAAAAGAAAATGGGACTCCCTGGTCGACTTCCTCAACTCTATAGAAGACATGAACGAGGCCTCAAGGTTCACGAAAATTCTTTCCAAAAACGTCATAGTCACTGGAAACCTGAAGAGACTGTTGTGGTTTTATTTTTTGTATCTGCTCTCTAACAGATTTTAATTTACCTTCCCTTCTATAAATGTTGAGGGTAACAAGGTGTTCCATAACTATCCGAGATGAAACAAAGTCTTTTAGTTTAATTGTAAGATTTTCGATTGTACACTGTTCATAAACCTTATCCTAAATACTCTATATAAACCAAGTAACTATGAATACTTTACATAAACCAAATAACTATCAATGGTTCATATAAACCAAATAACTATAAATTCAAATGAATATACATTCTTCATTTCAACTACATCTTATCTCGTTATATAAACCAAACTCTTATTTAAATCCGGCCTTATCGTACAAGCTGAACTCTGAATTCCTTATATAAACCAGATAAAATTAGATTTCTCATCAAGTTCTAATTTCCAACTTCGGACACGAATCAAACCTCAACTAATTTTACCATTGAACTCTGAATCATTTATACATATAAACCATGTAAATTCTTAGTATAAATTCTTAATCGGGGCGATTCTGGCCACACTTAACAGATTCCGTTAATTTGACAGCCCATGTAATTTGTTGTTGGATTTCGAAAACTTTAGTTAAAGTCGAAATTGGTATTCTGGTCGCAAAAGTTAAAGGATTTTCCGTTAAAAATCTGTTAAAATTCCTTTAACTTAAAGGGCGCGAAATTCGTCGACTTTAACAAAAGTTTTTGTCAGTTTGACGTTTCTTTGTGAAAATTTAAGAAAATTGAATACGATGAATTACATTTTGGCCTACAGATTATTAAGAATACGCCGCAGAATTGAAAAGTAAGTACTTACTTTGGTTCTTTTTTAAATATTTACTAATTTTATACTCATTATAGGCGCAGATATATAAGAATTCTCAGGGAATTAAGAGCGAAAGCTGAGCCGTTCAACTTGCCGGATGCTGCTTTTAAAAAAATGTTCCGGCTCACAAAGCAGGCAACGAGGGATCTGATTGAAAAAATACGGCCTTTTTCAAGGCCTTCAAGGTTTCCATTTGAAATACAAGTGAGTATTTTTAATTTTATGTGTGTTACAAGATTTATATAATATTTATGATTGTAGGTGTTTACTGCCATACATTTCTTTGCGCAAGGTTCCTACCAAGCATCCATTGGTAGGAATCACCTGCTGGGACTCTCCCAACCTAGTGCTTCCCGATCAATTCGTAATGTGACGAATTTGATTGTGAACCACTTGGCTGCATCATCGATAAAATTTCCACAGAGCCAAATGGAAAAAGTCGAGGCTCAACAAGGGTACTTCAGCGATATTTAATTATAAAAAAAGAGTGTAAATGAATTTTAGTTTTTAGATTCTATGAGAAATTCGGGATGTCTCAAATATTGGGTGCCATTGACGGCACACACATAGCAATTGGCTCCTCCCGAGATGGATGATAATGTCAGAGGCAATCTCTACATCAATCGGAAGGGATACCACAGCTTGAATGTTCTAGCAGTGAGTACAACATTATAAAAATGTGGTGTGTGCTAATAAGTGGATTTTGTTTGTAGTGTTGCGACTCAAAAATGCGTATAAAGGTGCCTACAGACGATCATATTTCTATGATGTTTCATCATATATATGACGAAAAAATATGATGAAGCTGTACACACGGCATATGACGAAAAAATATGACACATTTCTATGATGTTTCATCATTTATATGACATAAAAATATTTCATATTATATGATCGTGTGGACGGTTCATCATATAAATGACATATAAATTTGTCATATTTTTATTTTCCATTTTCGATGGAAAAGAAAAGTATGACGAAAATATATAATGAAAAGGAGCGCCAGTTTCAAATTTTATCTGTCTTTTGGAAATAGTTTTTCACTTCAATATTTCTTTGTGTGACAAAACTATATTATTGTCATGCATCAGGTAATTTCTTGGTAAATAAAAAGGAGTGTGGTAATAAGGAAAAACACTTGAAGGATCAGAAAAATTTTAAATTTTCGGTTTCATCTTTTATGTAAAATATTTATGGGAGGGAACATTTAGTTCAACCCTTAACCAGATACCTTGAACTTTTGTTCAAATACATTAATTTTTATAAAATATTCTTTAATTTTTCTACTATTCATTAATATTCGTTGGAATTCCCAGATGCCAGGACAATTCAATGAATATGAAATTCATGAAATCATACAAATCCATTGGATTTTCCTGGCATTCAATGGAAGTGAGTAGTGATATAAAAGTAGGAACCCGACACCTGACAAGTTCAGTAGGAAAAGGACTTCAGTATAGACCACCGTGCAATCTACTCAAAATGTGGACCAAAGAGAAAGTAAATAGGCTTATTTCGTTAATGGAAATCCACCGTTGCCTATGGGACCCGACATTTGTATTTGAAATACAATCTTGAAATACAATAAGCGTTTGACAACTTCACAGAACATTAGAAATATATGTCATATGAAATTGTGTCGTGTGTACAGCAAAAATCGCTTTGTCATATTTATTCATCATTGAAAACTAACATCATATTTTTCGTCATATTTTCAAAAACGTGTGTGAACAGTTCATCACATAATATGTCATAGATCTGACATGACACAAATATGTCCTATAATATGATGTATTTTTCGATGATCGTCTGTAGGCACCTTAACATACGCAAATGCCAAATTTCCAGGATCGGTTCACGATGCTGCGATATGGCGTGTGAGTGAAATTCGAAGCCACTTCAGAAACCAGTTCTCTTCGGTGCAAAATCAAGAATCGTTTTTGATAGGTACTGACTTCTACTTTGAAGGATTAACGGAAAATGAATAAATGGTTTTCGTTTTTATTTAAGGTGACAGTGGATTTCCTTTGGAACCCTGGCTGCTAACACCATATCAGTCGACAGTTGAGGGTACATACGAGCACCACTACAATCTGCTCCACAAAAAAACCCGGCAAGTGGTGGAGAGATGTTTTGGGGTTCTGAAAAATCGCTTTCGGTGCCTGATGCTGCACCGAGTGCTGCATTATAGACCGCGAATGGCAGCCCGGATTGTGTATGCGGTAATGTGCTTGCACAATATATGCATTGAGCACAACATTCACGATCCACAGGATTCTGAAGCAGAGGTGGATGTGAATGAAAGTATCACAGAAACTACACCGCACTGGCACAATTTGGGGGAGCAGGTACGGGAATCCTACGTGAATACTATTTGCTCTGGATGCAACCAATAAATTTTAAAACAATTGATTGTTTTGTTTTATTTATTTTGATTTAATGTTATACTTAACTTATAACTTATAAAATAACTAGTTAAATGACTTAAAAACTACTTTTTTGTTGAGTTAACTCAACCATGCATTTTGCAATAGTTGCCATCGATTGTCCCATTTCTTTTATTCCCGTGTCAATGGATTTTAAAATTTTTCGATTTTCTTCCATGTCCATTTCGGCGAGTCTTACAAATTTGTCGTCTGGAAAATATGGTTTAAAAATGTGAAATTCTATAATATGAAAGTATTTACCAGTTTCCAAGTTACTTCTACGTCTTTTTCGGTTTCCCCTTGTAGCTGTCGACGGAGTTTCGGCTGGACTTGCAGGTGCTGACTCTGGTTCCACAACAATTGTTCGGTTGAACCACAACTCGTCGTCGTCTTGGATCGTGTTGTTCTCGTTTAGTTCAACTGGAGTCGATTCCAACAACTCGCCAGCGAAGCCGAAGGATGGCTCCGTCTGCTGTCCAAGTACGCTCAGGTCCGTGCCCCAACACGATAGGGCACGTTCCTCTAGGTCCGTCAATGGCTGTATGTCCAAGGGTCCACCACCTGTTCTTCGACTCTCGACAGTATTATGGCGTTTTTTAATTATGGTCAAATACCGCCAATTGTCAAATACTTTTTTCCACTCGAGGGACTTCCTCATTGGACCTTTGAGAGAGTTGAGTTTGGAGGTCAACTCTTCCCGCATCTTGTTCACCGACGAGTCCGTGGCTTTTTTCAGCCGCATCTCCTTACATTGTTCTAGGAACACTACATAGAGTTCCTTTTGGGCGGCTGTGACTCGTCCACTACGTTTTTTAGCTATTGAAAATGAATAAAGCAAATTAACAAATGGACTCAATCATAGATAATTTATACTTACATAAACGGACCCAAAACAGTCAAGCACCGCACAGGACAATCCACAAACAAAAATTTGTAATCCCGTAAATATCAAAATATATCAAACGTTTGAACAACACAAAACAATACTCACTTTCCAATTTATACTTACGATTAGTTTTCTCCATTTTTTGTTGATTGATAAGTTTAATAATATAAATAATTAATATAGTTTTAATAACCCACTTCTAATTTATTTTCTTTAAGTTTATATGTTTTCGTTGTCAAAATTGACAGATTCGTTAACAAACCGGTTTCGAAGTTAAAACTTGTTAGGAGTTAACGAATTCGAAAATAAGTTGTGCCCAGAATACCAACTTAAAGAATTCTGTTAAAAACCAAATCCTTTAACTTTCTTAACAGAATTCTGTTAAGTTAACGAAAGTGGCCAAAATCGCCCCGAATATTAACTAAACAAATACAAAACACTCATATGAATCGAATCCTAGTTCCCAAGTTCATACTTCGTACTTCACGTCTTATTTTGGTTTTCCGTGATTTTTTTTCCTTGAACCTAGTTGATGGGCTTTAATAACCACTTTCAACTTCGCGGTTACCCAAAAACCGATAGGCTGCAAAACCCGTGTTTGGTTGGTTAATTCGGACTTTAAACGATGGGTTTATATAACCACTTTCGCTTTTGACGTCCACCAAAAGATCGATGGGTTGCTGGAACCGTGTTCGGTGATTGATTTGAATCTGGGTTGATGGGTTTTTTAACCGATAGGCTTCAAGAACCTTTTTTCGGACCCTGTTGTTACTTTCTTGTACTTCTTTCGGATATTATCCTTAGTAGGTCAGTTGTAACAACTGATGATCTTTCTTAGCTTTCGCCGGCTTTTTATATATCGAAACCGGGAATCTCGTCCGTTATTGCGATGTTGTCATGTGTTGCTAAACTCCTTTGAGTGCGCAGTGGCTCCATCGTGTAGTGACCAATTGAGTTTCTTAGAACTAAATTTTCGGTCGGTTTTGGCAAGAGACAGTGTGTAGTTGTCTATGTTTGTTCTATATAATTTTAAGTCTTTTTATGCAAATTTATGTGAACGGCGATGTTCAGGTAAGTTTTATGGAACAAGCTGATAACTAATGTTTGTTTTTTTCTAGGGTTATTTGTTTTGAAGCACTTCGGTGACTGTGTTGCTTGCTGGTCAGCATGGTGAAATGTGCATTATGTTTTATTATGCTTATACATACGTTGGGCTGTGACGCATTGCAACTGTCATAAACATCACTTCTAATGTTGGTTTTATACCGGGTGGTGAGTAGAGTGACATGTTTTTTGTGTGCTTTTTTCTTTAGGTTATCCGGTGTTATGGGTGATTCGTGTTTATGGTATATGATTCGTGTTTATATTATGATGACTATAATATTATGCTAATCTTCCTTCTTTTTAGCTGGTGCTGCGTGTCACAACATTCCTCCGCCTTTTAGAAGTCCTCCCCGGGGTTAGTGGCGGTTTCTGTGGTAAAAAGAAATACTACAAATTTTGTAGTTTGGGGTGTGGCGGTTTTTGATCTTAATTAAATAGTTTCAAACGGTTGTTGTGTACCCGACGCCTCTTATTTTTTTATTAAAATTGTTGTATTGATGGGGTTATTTATTGCTGTGACTCGTTACGTCCCTATCCAATGTTGAATCAGCTTGCTTCGTCTGGCCGCATTTCTGAGAAGCACTTGATCTCCAACATGGATTTTGATTGGATTTGTGTTTTGGTCGTAGTACTCTTTTGACTGATATTTGCTTTCTTCTATATTCAATTGAGCTGTCTCATGTGTTCGCTGGAGCTTGTTTCGGAGGTGTTAGCAATAATTTTCGTGGTCGTAGACTTATTGTGGGGCTTTCTTCAAATTGTTTGGCAGAGAGGCGCAGAAACCAAACAAACAATCCATTGGGGTAAATTTTGTGATCGTATGTATAGTGTTATTCCTGACGAACATTGCAGCTCGCAGATGTTCGTCCCAATTGGACTGGTTGCTGTCCACGAAGTTCCTTAAATAGTCGACTAGTGGGCGGTGTGATCTTTCTAAAGCTCCATTAGATTGGGGATGATACAGTGTGGTCTCGATTTTCTGGATCTTGAGCCAGAATGTCTCTGAACATTTTGGAGGTGAAGTTTGTCCCTTGGTCGGTTATCAGTTTTTTTGGTATTCTGTATCGACTGATAATCTCATCCACAAATGCTTGCGCTAATGTTTTTGTTTCCATGTTTGGAATGGGTACTACGTCCATGAATCGGCTGAGGTCGCCCTCGAAGCTTAGAATATATATATTCCCGTTGGTAGTTTCTGGAAGTGGACCTACAATGTCCATATAGACCTTATCGAAGGGTTGTTTGGCGGTGTCTATAATGACCATCGGCTCTCTCTGCTCTCTACTTAATGTATTTAGTTGGCATTTTCTGCATTTTCATATATATTTTTTGATATTCCTCATCATTCCCTTCCAGTAGAACTCGTTCTTCAAGCGATGATATGTTTTAAGAACCCCTTGGTGTCCTCCTAGAGGGGCGTCATGACAGTCGCGTAGCATCGTCTGGATGTCTTGAGGGTCTGTCAGGATCCCTATCTGTGGTTTCTCCTGTTGGGATAGGTCCTCCTGTGGGTTTTGCTCCATTGGCTCTCTTCCTGGGACAGTCTCTTCTCCGGTTTCTGAGGTTTGTTCTTGCTGCTCTCTTGCGTGTGTTCGCGTGGTCACCATCACCTCGTAGGGAATTCTACTTAGAGCGTCCGCGTTGCCATTTTTGCTGCCTTCCTTGTATTCTATTTCGAATGTGTAGTCGGAAAGCTTGTGCCACAACCGAAGTATTCGGCTTGTCGGATCTTTAACCCTAATCGCTCCTTTCAGGGGTTTGTGATCGTTGAATACTTTGAATGGTCTGCCGTATAAGTAACATCTGAAGTTCTTCACTGCCCATACGATTGCAAAAAGTTCCCTGTCTATGGTCGAATAATTGTTCTCTGCAGTATTCAATGTACGACTAGCGTAGGCTATCGGTTTCTCTTCCTTGTCCGAGCCTTGTGCTAGAACTGCCCCAAGAGCTCCTCCACTGGCGTCGGTGTGGAGTTTAAACGGCTCTCTGCAGTTTGGGTATCTTAATACCGGTGGACTGATTAATTTATCCCTAAATGCGTTGAATGCTTTGGTGCAATTTTCGTCCCATATGAATTTTACGTCTTTCTTCAAGAGGTTATTTATTGGTGCCGCTATATTAGAGAAATCCGATATAAACTTTCGGTAATAATTTTCTAATCTCAAGAAGGACTGCATCTGTCGGACTTTTTTGGGGGTAGGGAAGTTTCTTATGCTGTTCACCAAACTCGGATGTGGTTTTACTCCTTCCGTCGTGCATTTATGTCCAAGGTATACAATTTTATTTTTGAGAAAATTGCATTTCTCTGCGTTTAACTTAAGGTCGTGTGATCTCAATCGTTGTAGTATCGCCCGTAGTTTGGTTTGATAACAGCTGATCCATTAGGTTTCTGCCGTATATTACAATATCATCCAGGTATACGAAGCACTGCAGTCTCTGTAACCCAGTTAGTACGTGGTTCATGAGACGCTGGAGCGTTGCTGGTGCTCCTCTTACGCCAGCAGGCATACGCTTAAAGGCGTAGTGTCCGTAAGGGGTGCTGAACGCAGTTTTGTCCCGATCTTCTGGTTTCATGGCAATATGGCGTGGTCGAGTACTGAGTAGTACCGAGAATTTCCCAATTGGTCCAATTCCAATTTTTCTCCCGGTAAGTGGAACACGTCGTGAAAGTCCTTAATAATTTTGCTCATCTCTCACCTTTCTTCCGCATTCAATTCCGATTCTACGCTTATCAGCTTCCTTACTTGTATTTCTCTTTTCGCTTGTTCCGTTTTCATTATGTAACAGCGTATGCTTTTCTTATTTACGTGTTCTGTATTCTTTACCCCTGCTGTTTCTGCTGGATACCTCGTCATTCGTATTGTTAGATTTTGGATATTTGCCTTGTTATTACACTGAGCGTTATTTTTCCGTTTTAGGTTGCACTAGTGCATATACTCCTGGTGATATTTCCTTTCCTTCTGTAAGGGGGGAGGGGGGCCCGTGGTATTGGTTTGCAGACTAACGAATTTTAATGGTCTAGCTGGTATTGTAATATCTCTGGGTTTTTTGACTTCTTCGTTTGGATGGGTTTACTTAGCATGATCTTGGTCAGATTTAGGTTTGCTCTTCCTGGCACACTCTGTTGCTTGGCTTTCCATGCATGTACTTATTTTGAAGAGGTTTGCTAAACCTTCCGGTATTTCTTCTGTCAGCATGTTGGGGTTTTCTGTGGTTTCTTAACAACATTCATAAAATCATTCACAAAATCAGGATTGGTTGGGACGTCCAAAGGTGATATTCAAAATTAATAATACATATATTTTATTTCCTTGCAATTTATTTTCCAGAACGGCGGAAAGACTTCCTCTAACTTAGGGTGTTGTTGAGCTTCCTCTTACTTCCTTGTCTGCTTGAGCGTCTTGTTGTCATGTGTTGCTAAACTCCTTTGAGTGCGCAGTGGCTCCATCGTGTAGTGACCAATTGAGTTTCTTAGAACAAAATTTTAGGTCAGTTTTGGCAAGAGACAGTGTGTAGTTGTCTATGTTTGTTCTATATAATTTTATGTCTTTTTATGCAAATTTATGTGAGCGGCGATGTTCAGGTGAGTTTTATGGAACAAGCTGATAACTAATGTTTGTTTTCTTCTAGGGTTATTTGTTTTGAAGCACTTCTGCTGACTGTGTTGCTTGATGGTGGGCATGGTGAAATGTGTATTATGTTTTATTATGCTTATACATACGTTGGGCTGTGGCGCATTGAAATTGTCAACGTGGACATAAACATCACTTCTAAAGTTGGTTTTATACCGGGTGGTGAGTAGAGTGACATGTTTTTTGTGTACTTTGTTTTTTAGGTTATCCGGTGTTATGGGTATGGTAAGTGATTCGTGTTGATATTATGATGACTATAATATTATGCTAATCTTCCTTCTTTTTAGCTGGGGCTGTGTATCACAACAAGACCAAAGGGTTCGTGGACAGGGACGAGCCGGAGACACTAGAGATGCTCATGGGCAACACACTTCCCGGGCTGCCTGACAACATGGGGCGAGGAAGACTGCTCAAGTATCATGATTAGTCCAAAGGAAATAACTATAAGTGACACCATCACCAAGGAGAAGGTAATATGGGCGGTGAAAACATTCAAGTCATTTAAGTCTGCGGGGCCGGATGGAATCACACCAGCCATGCTGCAAAATCCGATAGGTCGCATAGCCCAGGTACTGACGAACATCTCTCAGGGCTTTTTATTATTAGGATACATTGTAATGTTTGGATATCATTATTTAAATATTAATTTATTGCCTTTGCATATCTGCAAATTGGCGTACTCACTCGTGCAGTGCTGCTCGCTTGTGAGATAAATATAAACAATTTATTTAAGGTTTAATGGTCTTGATAAGACTGATTTATTCGGTACAATCATATAGTTTTTATACAAAATTTGACCCTTTGTTTATGATCCCCACCAAGTGCATTTAAAGAATTTTCCTTGTCATTAATCAATCATAACTAAGGAATGTATGATTGACCTAATTCTAGCTAATTATGCTAACTTATCCAAAATAAATACAAATACCCTAAAAGTAGGCAACTTACTAGCTGCAATTAACTTCAGGTGTTTTTCTTACTAACAGCATTCTAACAATTATTCTATATAACAATTTATTCTTTTTAGTTCCTAACAATATGCAATTTATAATATCCTTACATCCCTTTCCTTTTAATAAAAAAAAATTTTTTATATTTATATAAAAATTTTTTTTTTGTATAATATGCTTTCTTATTCTATTACAATGATCTATATTATGAATGCTTGACATTATTTTTGTGGAATGTTTTGATTTTGTTTTTAATTTTAACACTTATATTTACTCCTTTTATATCTGTAACCTTAAATGGACCTTTGTAAGGGCTATCTAATTTTCTCGTATTTTCATTTTTTAAAAAGACATAATCTCCAATTTTTATTTTTAACGGATTAGTGACTTTATCATATTCTTCCTTTCTTTTATTCTTCGATATTTCCAATAAGACCTTCGCTTGTTCATGTGCATGTTTTAATCTTAATGTAAGTTCTTTAGCATAATCTGCAATGTTATATACGGGTGAATTGTTTTTTACTATGTTCGTTGGTAAATTTGCTAATTTCCCAAATATTAGTTCATATGGTGTGAAACCTGTGTCTACATGTGGTGTTGTATTATAACAAAATGTGTAGTAAGGTATCCATTTATCCCATTCATGGTCAGTGGCAAAGGATAATAGATATTGCTTTAATACCCTATGATTTCTTTCTAATGATCCTAAAGATTCATGGTGATACGGGGTTGAAATTTTGTGTTTAATATTTAGCAATTTTGTTACATTTTTAAAAATTTCATTAATAAACTCTGTTCCCATATCGGTTTTGACAGTTTTAAAGAATCCATATTTTAGAATGATTTTTTCTGTTAAGGTCTTTGCTATAGTCAGAGCTTCTTTATTGGCAATAGGAATTGCTTCTACGTATTTGGTTAGTTCACACTGAATAGTTAAGATGTATCTGTAGTCGTTGACTAATGGTAAGGGTCCTACCTTATCTATCGCTACAATTTCGAAACTGTTTGTTGGTGTTTCTGTGAGTACCATTTCTTCTTTAACATGTCTTGTTATTTTATTGCGTGTGCAAATCTTGCAATTATTAATATGAGCTTTTACCATTTTGTTAAGTTTTTCCAAATATATCTTTGTTTTATTCTATTAATAGTTCTTTTAACTCCTGAGTGGCCACCTTGTGGAGAATCATGAAATTCTTGGATTATCTCTTTTTGTTTCTTATAATCATATATTCTTTGTGGAGGGTTATACATTAATACTTTTAAATTCAGTTTTCCTTCTTTAGATTGCAATCTATTAAATTCATTCTTAAATTTTTCTATTGTATAAAGTTTAAATAATTCACTATCAGTTGCTAGCGCTAGTTCTTTTATATTAGAATCTTCAGTTTCTTGAATGAGCTTCTCCAAAAATTGACCTAAGTCATTATTCGGATTATCACTTATTCTCCATATTACTTCATTATTTTTCAGTATAACCTCCGGCATGCCATTAATTTCTTTAAGCTCAATTTTCAACTTTTGGACATTTCGCGTTTCTGAGATGGAAGTGCATTCCCAAGAATGGAGTTGATCAGGCTTCTTCTTTTGAGAATGTTTACTTTCCACGATATAATCATCATTTTTCTTCGACATGTTTCGCGTAACTACATTAATTTCTCTTGGAATCATTGCTTTAAGCATATCTGAGTTTATATTTATGCGTGATAAAGCATCTGCATTCGTGTTTATTTTTCCCTGTTTATAGACGATATCGAAATCATAGTCTATTCTAACCGTATGCGCATTAGTTTGGAAGACGGATTTTTGTGTGTAAATAAGCTTACTAAAGGTCTATGGTCAGTTACTACAGTGAATTTTCTTCCGTAAATGTATGGCCTGAAGTAATTTATGGCCCAGTGTATAGCTAAAAGTTCTTTTTCAATTATTGGTTTAATAACTTCATGTTTGTTTAAACTACGGCTTGCGTAAGAAATGGGAAGGTCCTCACCAATATCACCTTGCGAAAGAATTGCTCCTTGAGCATATTGCGAAGCATCAGTTGTTAAAATAAATTTTTGATCAAAATTGGGATATTGTAAAATAGGAGATGAGATAAGTTTAGTTTTTAAAAGGTAGAATGCTTCTTCACACTCTTTGGTCCAAGAAAACGTGACATTTTTTTTTGACAAATTATTCAGCGGTTTTGCTATTCTGGCAAAATTTGGTATGAAGCGTCGGTAATAATTGCACAAAGCAACAAATCTTCGAATTTCACCAGAATTTTTAGGAACCGGGTAATTCAGAAATGTGTCACATTTTTTTGGATCTGCGCGTATACCATCGTTGGTTATAAGATGTCCTAGGTATGTCACTTCCGATTGTAAAAAATTACATTTCTTCGGGTTTAATTTTAAATTATATTACCGAAATTTTTCAAATGTTTTAATTAAATTGCTGTTATGATGTTTCAAGCTACATCCAAATATTATGACATCATCGATATATAAAAATGCCTCTGAGTCTAATCCGGCTAACGCAATTGAAAGCATTCTTTGGAAACTGTTCGTTGAAATTTTTAAGCCAAAAGGTAATCTTTTAAATTGGAAGTGTCCTTTGTCAGTGGAAAATGCTGTGTATGGCTTTGAATTCTTGTTAAGAGGAATTTGATGAAAAGAATCTGACAGTTCAAGGGTTGTAAAGTATCTTGCTCCGCCTAACTTATCTAGTACATCTTCTAGTCGTGTCAATGGAAATCTATCATCAATAATCTTTTTATTCAATTGTCTAAAGTCCACGACTAGTCGCCATTTCTTATTAGCATCGTCAGACTTTTTAGGAACAATGAGAAGTGGTGAGTTGTATGCACTGATGGACGGTTCTATTATGTCATTGTCTAGAAGTTTTTGTACTTGATTTTGAATTTCAGATTTCTGTGTTTGAGGTAACCTGTAGTTTTTGATATAGACTGGAGTTTTATCATGTACTGGTATATTCTGTTCATAAAAGTTATTGCAGGTTAATATGTCACCAGGAAGGTGAAATATATCTGCGAAATTTTTACAGATTTCTAATATGTGAGCTTTCGCATGCTTATCATCAATATTGATGTTAAGTTCTTCCAACAGTTTTGTAGTACGACTTTTGTTTTCTTTTGCTTGATTCATGGTACATATATGATATTCATTTAGCGGTTCGACCTCTATTGTTAGCTTCTTAATCACTTTATCCTCTTCCAAGGTATTTAGTATTTGTACATGAGGTATTCCTTTTGCTGGAATTATCGTATTTGCTAGAAAAATGCCTTCATCTATTTCCTGACTGAGTACAATATTATCCGTATCTACTTCTATATTTAACGGGTGAATTATTTTTGATCTGGCAGGAACCCTTATATCTTGGTACTGTGGTAATTTCGTTTGAATTGGTATCATCGTTTCGGTATTATTAATGTATAAGGAAATCATAAATGTTTCATAATTTATAATACTTTTTGTCTGTATCAGGAAATCTCGACCTATTATTCCGTCAGTCAATATTGGGAAGTCATCGTCAACTACATGTAACTCTTGATCAAATTTTTCATTGTTGATATGGAATGTTGAAATGATGGTGCCTAATGAGTTCATGTTTGTGTTCGTGATGCCTGTAATGGCGCATCTCTTATTTGTTTGTATACTTTCTTTATTGGCTACACATTCATGTTTAATAATTGAAATATCTGCTCCTGTATCGATTAAGAACGAGTTATGTGTCTGATTTTTATTTGTTTTAACCGAAATAAAGTTTGTTAACTTTGTGTCGAAATTATATATTTTAGCTTTATCTATTGTTCCCCCGACTCCTTGGGAACTACTTCGTTAAAACGTCTTTTCGCTCGTTAGTACACTGATAGCCAGTCAAACTTTCTAGCGCTACAATTCACCGTCAGATTTCAATCGCCAATAGCTACGAGGCTAATGATGCGATAACAACTATTAAGGTCACAATGGATAGAGAATTTCTGTACGTGTTTATTGTGCAGCATTTGTTTTGCGCGTGTCGTCATCGGGCTAGTTCACTTACGCATGAATGTTGTTAATAAGCGATGCGTAAAATTATAAATTAGTGTAGCGTGATAACGCGATCATGTAGGACGTTCATTTGGGAGTCGCTGTAAGGAGTTTGAGAAGAACTACTAGGACCTAATGTGAAGCAATAAAAATAATCGCCGAAGTATAAGTGAAAATCGGTATTAAATCGAAAATTGAAAAAAAAATTAAAGATATCGTCGCATATGAGTCGCAAATATGGGCCGAGTTGAAGAAAACCCAAATCATCGAGAGCTTGATTTAAAACGAATTAAAAAAAAAACTAGTTTCCATTGGCGAGCAAATGTCAGACCTGCGCCAGCTTTAAAGAAAAAATGAAAAACGTTCCGAAAAAATAAACTTGTGATTTATCTTTCCTATCATCGTATTACTCTATACAACCATTGTATAAGAGACATTGATTTAAGAACATACTAGTAAGAAACACTTATTATAATTTTATCCCGAATTATTCACGGGAAATCTACGGCGCGGACCTTGAATGGGCCTTTCGTTTTTTTTTAAATATTTTTAATGGTCTTTCATGGTTTCTTTTGACATTAATAACTTGCACAATTTTTTCTTCCTTTGTTTTCCAATATTGGATCTTCAGCTTTATATTGGGTTGGAACAAAAGTCATTGCGTTTTTTGTTATGATTTTCAAGATACTTTATTTACATAAATAACAAACATCAATCAATAATATATTGGCCGTTTTGTTCAATGACCTTTTGCCATCTTTCGCTCAACTTCATTATTCCTCTTTCGTAAAAAGTTTGGTCTTTAGACGAAAAAAAATGAACCAATTCATTTTCGACTGCCTCATTAGAATCGAATGATTTTCCATTCAAATGGTTTTGAAGTGAACGGAATAAATGATAATCTGACGGCGCAAGGTCAGGACTGTACGGTGGATGAGGTATCACTTCCCAGCCTTGTTGAAGAAAATGTTTCAAATTCAAAAATACCCGCCAAGTCAAAAGGGTACTTTAAAATTGGTATCGAATTAATAATCAACGAACGCAACCAAGTTAGAGTTGTCAAAAATAGGAAAGGAAATAAACGTGACTGAATTTTTGGCAGAAGTGGTTTTTCATTTAAGTTGGCTCTAAATAGCAAAAGAAACAATAATCTTAACAGGTTATGGGCCCAGGAACGTTTTTGTTCAATTTAAAGTTTTAGAAAAAGGAAAATTGTGCTCGATTACGATGGATTTGGCGAAGCACATTACGAAGCTCTCAGGTGCGACCGATTGGCCGATTTGGAAAAGAAAAATTAGAGACCTGATTGATTATCACGACGGTGCACTCGACGCGTTGGACGGAAAGATTGTCAAACCGGAACCATTGCAAGATGGTGCCTCAACAGCAGAAATAAAGATGTACAAGGAGCAGAACCACTTTTTTCGTAAAGCCAACAGCTTTGCAAAATCCATGATAACCACTGCGGTCACGGACTCAGTTTACCAGAAGATCATGGATAAGGAAACAGCCCATGATACGTGGCAAGCCTTGAAGAATCAGTTCGAAGCAACAGCAAAGGACCAGGTTTTTAGAATATGCAACGAGTTTTTCGCCTTTTCTTGGAATGCAGGTAATGATGTATCAACGCACATAGCAAAATTACGTAGTCTCTGGAATGATCTAAATCAAGCTTTGAAGGCTAAAAATGAAAATGAACTCCCAGACTTAATTCTAGTTTGTAAAACGTTACATATTTTGCCAAAAACCTTTGAAACGTTCCGTCACAGTTGGATGCTCTTGACAAAAGAAGAAGAAAAGACTTTCGATGAATTAACTAATCAAATTGTCATGTTTGAGAGGAACTTCAGACCAAAAGAAAATGACGAAAAGGGGAGCCAGGAGGCTTTGGCTACCACAGCTAAAAGAGAGCATCGTCAGGATTCAGGAGCATCTGGTCGGAGATTTGATACCTGCAACTACTGCAAGAAAAAGGGGCACTGGGTAAGGAACTGTATAAAATGGAAGAAGGATGGACGTCCGAAGCCGAAAAGCCAGGATGCTGAACAAGGAAACTGTGCAGAACCAACGTTGACTCTCGTTTCAGTTCACAATGACGTGTTTGCAGCAGAGGCAAGCTCAGATCTCGACTGGTGGATAGACAACGGTGCAACTAAACACGTTGTGAAGTCTGCGAAGTATTTCGAATATTTTGAGAAGTTTGAAAATCCTAGTTGGATCAGAGCAGCTGGAAATGAAACCTTGTCAGCTTTGGGCCAGGGCACAATCAGAGTCAAAACGATTGTCGATGGAAAAACACTTTTATTTTTCTTGAAAAATGTGTGGTATGTTCCCAAAATAACAAAGAATCTTTTTTCAGTTTTGGCTGCCCAGGACAATAATCCAAGTAGTCGTTTTGAATCGTCAGCAACAGAGTGCACTCTCAAGATAAAAGACAAGATTGTCCTTGTAGGAGCCAGAGAGGTCGGAGGAACACTGTACAGAGCAGCGATCGAGCCCATTCTTCCAGAACGGCACGTCGATGTCAACGTTGCAACCTCAGATACTTCAATTCTCAACCTCTACCACGAGAGGTGGGGACATCAGGATAAAAAACACGTCAAAGAGATGCTCAAAAGAGAAATGGGCATTGATGTCAAACTTGAGAGTAGCTTTTGCGAGCCTTGCACCCTTGGGAAGGCACATCGATTGCCATTTGGAACGAGGAAAACAGCAACGAAGCCAGGGGAATTGATGTCAGGTGATGTTTGCGGCCCATTTGATGATTCTTTCCAGAAGAAAAGGTACCTGGTAGTTTTTAAGGATCATTTCACAAGGTTTCGATACGGGTACATCGTTAAGCAGAAATCAGAGGTCAAAGACGTGCTGCGACACATGGTTTCTCATGCTAAGCAACAAGGGCACACAATTCGGGAATTCCTGAGCGACAATGGAGGAGAATTTGACTGTTCAGAAGTAAGAGAAATTCTTCAGGAAGCTGGTATCACTTTTCGGCTCACCGCTCCCTATACTCCAGAACAAAACGGTGGTGTTGAGAGAGAAAATCGTACCATAGTCGAAATGGCGAGAACTTTCAAGTATTCTAATCCAGAAATAAAATTTCCAGAAGCAATTTGGGCGGAGTTAGTTAGCACAGCAGTCTACATTCTCAATAGGACTGGAAAATCTTCCGTGAAGGGTCTGACCCCTTACCAACTTTGGTTGGGCAAAAAACAAAGAATTAAACATCTCCGAATCGTAGGATCGACGTGCTATGTATACATTCCATCCCAAAAAAGGAGAAAAATGGACAAAAAAGCAGAAAAGGGGTACCTGGTGGGCTACGACGGCGACGAGAGATATCGTATTTACCTACCAGAGAAGCATAAAATAGTTGTGTCGAGAGACGTAAAATTTCATGAAAAACTCAGTAATTGTGAATCAAGTGTCAAAATACCTTTCCAAGATTCTGAATCTAAGAACATCGTCGAAGACAAGGAAGAAGAAGAAGTGAGTTCACACAAGAGCGAGGTCGAATACAAGGAAGAAGAAGAAGTGAGTTCACACAAGAGCGAGGACGAAGACACACTTCAGGAGCAAGACTTGAAAGAAGAAACAACTGAAACAGGAAGCGAAGTGGATTACGAAACCGCAGGAGAAACATGCCTTGACGAAGAAAATGACAAGAGAATAACGCGATCAATGCAGTTAAGGGATCGATCGAAATTAAAGAGACCACAACATTTGGTTGCAGCAGCTGAGAATTTTGTGCTGGAGACTCCAGTTTCCTTCCATGAAGCCATCAACAGTAATATCGAGTGGAAAAAGGCAATGGACAGGGAAATTGATTCCTTACATCAAAATGAAACTTGGAACTTGACTAGACTCCCCAAAGGATCGAAAGCTCTCCCGTGCAAGTGGGTCTATCGGGTCAAAACCAATCCCGACGGAAGTATTGATAAATACAAGGCTCGTTTGGTCGTTAAAGGATTCGCCCAGAGACCAGGGATTGATTACGACCAAACTTTTAGCTCCGTTGCAAGAATGGAAACAATCCGCTCAGTGTTGAGTGTTGCAGCCAAAAATAATATGTTTCTGGTTCAGTTCGACGTCTCGACTGCCTTTCTGTACGGCGAATTAGACGACAAGGAGATTTATATGCAACAACCTGAGGGATATGAGCAAGGACAGGGGCTTGTTTGCAAATTGAACAAGAGTCTCTACGGGCTTAAGCAAGCGCCGAGATGTTGGCAAGAACGCTTCGGAGGTTTCCTACAGAAACACAATTTTCAAGTTAGCAAGGCGGATCCATGTCTTTACATCAGGGAAAGAAACGGTAAAAAGATTCTACTCGTTGTTTACGTAGATGACGGACTCGCTGCAGCAACAGATACTCAAGATTTAGAACAATTATTGAACGAATTAAAATCAGAATTCAAAATAGTTTCAAGCAAGGCTGAATGCTTCTTAGGACTCGAAATCAAGAAGCAAGAAAACGGACTCAAAATTGGTCAACAAGGTTATGCCACGAGGATTTTGGAACGTTTCAGGTTTCTGGATTGCAAAGCTGTTTCGACCCCACTTCTCAAAAGTTCGAAAATTCCGACAGCAGGGAAAGAATCAGAGACAACTGCGTTCCCTTATCGTCAAGCCATCGGAGCTCTCATGTATCTCATGCTTGGAACTAGGCCAGACTTGGCTTTCAGCATCGGATTTCTTTCAAGAACGCTTGAAAATCCTACAAACGAAAACATTGCGCAGGTGAAAAGGGTTTTTCGCTATATTTCCGGAACTATCAACCTTGGTATAGTCTATCAAAAACAGAAGAAGGGAATCCTTGAATGCTACAGCGATGCCGACTTTGGTGGTTGCACAAAAACCGGGAGATCTACTTCAGGGATCATCATCATGTTTGCGTCGGGAACCATTTCATGGAAAAGTCAAAGACAGGCAATGGTGGCCATTTCTACTACAGAGGCCGAGATCGTAGCAGCCAATGAAGCTGCGAAAGAAATTATTTGGTTAAAAAGATTGTTTCAGGAAATCGACAGGTTGGACCGAGCCCCGATTCTTCAGGTTGATAATGCTGCTGCCATGAAGTTAGCTCAAAACCCGGAATTCCATCGTAGGACCAAACACATAGCCAACAAGCATTTCTTTATCAGAGAAAAAATTGCTGAAGGGAAATTTGGGATCCAACAAATCTCAACTGAGGAACAACTCGCTGATATGATGACAAAGCCAATCCTCAGTACTCGTCTCCGAATTCTTTGTAATAAGATTGGACTCTCCTAAAAATAGAATACACAGAATCATTGAATTTTCAAGTTTGTCAATTAAAATGTTATTTTTGAATTCTCACAAGGGAAAGTGTTGAAGAAAATGTTTCAAATTCAAAAATACCCGCCAAGTCAAAAGGGTACTTTAAAATTGGTATCGAATTAATAATCAACGAACGCAACCAAGTTAGAGTTGTCAAAAATAGGAAAGGAAATAAACGTGACTGAATTTTTGGCAGAAGTGGTTTTTCATTTAAGTTGGCTCTAAATAGCAAAAGAAACAATAATCTTAACAAGCCTAACGCCAATAATTTTTGGCGAGTGACCAAAGATGTGTGTGGTCTAGCGTTGTCGTGATGGAAAATAACGCCCTTACGATTTGCCATTTCTGGCCGCTTCTCCTTAATTTCTTTGTCCAATTCCATAAGCTGGCGACAGTAGACTTCTGAATTGACGGTTTCGTTCCTTGGCAGCAGCTCAAAGTGAACAATTCCTTTGAAATCCCACCAAATACTCAAACACCAAATACTTCTTTTGATGAATCTCCGCTTTTGATGTCGATTGCGCAGGCTCATCTCGCTTGCTCCATGATCTTTTTCGCACGACGTTATCGTAAACAACCCATTTTTCATCGCCTGTTATGATGCGCTTTAAAAATGGATCGGTGGTGTTACGTTTCAGCAATGAATCGCAGATGGAAATGCGTTTGGTGAGATGAATTTCTTTCAATTTGTGGGGAACCCAAATGTCGAGTTTATTAATATACCCAAGTTCTTTTAAATGTCTTTGAACGCTTGTATGTGATACAAGAAGCTTCTCTGCGATCTCTCGCGTCGTACTCCGCCGGTTATTTTCAACCATTGCTTTTATTTCGTCGTCGTCTGCTTCAGTTGGCCGTCCAGAACGAGGTGCATCTTCGAGATTAAAATTTCCGGAACGGAAACGAGCAAACCAATTCTGACACTGGCGTTCTTTTATTGAGTCCTCACCATAAACTGCACATAGTTTTTTACGAGCTTGCACTGCGTTTTTACCTTTTCTGAAGTAATAGAGTAAAATGTGACGAAAATGACCGTTTGGAATATCCATTTCAAATCAATATAAAACTATAAATGATCGACAGAACTTAAATCTTTTTCTACTGAATAACTAATGAAATGTCAACTGTTAAATGCCACATACGGTCGGAAGTTTGCAATGGTGAAAAACTTGTTAGCATCGCTACAACCATCTAGCGTAAAAAAAACGCAATGACTTTTGTGCCAACCCAATATATCTAGTAATTTTCTTGATACTGTAAGATTTTACAAAAATTCTTTAAGCTATTTTATTAATCACATTACCTAATAATCTTGGATCTTCAACTTTAACTATCTAGAAAATTTCCTTATGCCTTAAGATTTTACATAAATTCGTTATGCTGCGCTTACACCGACCGAAATCAAGTAGATTTAGTGAGATGATTTGATAAATCTCCGCGCCCGTTTACACCGCCAGTGAGGAGATTTAGTTTGACACTTCACCATTTTTCTTGTGAAATTGTAGTGTTTTGTTGTTCTGTTTTGGTTCCAATCTATTACGAAACTTTGTTGGACAATAGTCCATGCTTTATCTTGTCTCTTCTGATTTTTTTTTTATTTACACTAAAATACATTTTCAAAATCAAAAATCGTGCCACATAATGAAATAAAACAACCCGCACAACAACGAATTGAAATCACATCGGAAACGGCTAAGGGGTACAAAATTGTGCTCAAAGACGAAAAATTGCACAAACGATTACCACTAGATGGTGCCACTGAGGCAATTTAGTGCGGATTTGAAATAAATCTACTCCCGAGAAGATTTGGCAAATGTATGGTAAATCCTGTAGGTTCAGGTCCTGTTCAGCAAGATTGAGGGCTAAATCTTATCAAGTCGCTTAATCTAGTATATTAAGTTCGGTGTAAACCCCGTACTAAGGTATTTGCCATCAGACTGACTGAACTCGCTTCCTTTGTGGAGGAATCACCAAGCCACCCTGTTGATGAACTGAGTCTATGTGCTCAGCTCAACAACAGATAACAAAAACCCGCTATATCAACGGGACTAAGGAGCGTGGAGATGATTCGCATCAATCGAATCATCTCAATGACCATCAGTTGCATTTTTGGCTACAATGAGTTACGTGACCAACCTGAGATTTCAATCTGCTTTTTCGACTGGCGAAGTTCTTTTGGACAACCACCTTAGAATTTCTTTCCGATAAGTACGTTAGACTTTCTCCTGGATAACCACGATATAGTGTCTTTTGGATAACCACATTATAGTGAAAAATAAAAATTTTAAAAAGAAAAACGTTGTGAACTGAAATTTCATTCTTCCTCATAAGTCTTATATACTTTGTCATATTTTGTGTGCAAGTGAAATCATTTTCATATTTTTATGAGAACTTTAAGCAACATTTTTCTTTTGGTCCTTCAAGTGAAATAATTCTAAAATTTTTCCAAGTGCACATTTTTTGGCCTATCAAAAATTAACGAGAACAAAAATTTAACCGCCACATTTTCTAACATTGGGTCTTTCGAGCCGGATTTAGAGACACTTTCTAAGGTCAAGTGGACAATAACAATTTCTTAATATTTTCGGTGAATTCATTCAAGAAAGTGACAACCCAAAGCATTGCCGAGCACTTTGGACGTTGTGCTACTTTGATGCCAAAAGTGAACATTGGGTTATAATGTGGTAGCAGCAACCAGTACTCCAGTAGGAAACGCTGATGCCCCGAACGATTTTGCGGTTTGCTCAGCCAAACATTTTGTGTTGTGGTGTCCAAAATTTCGTGCATTATCTACCTCGGAAAAGGTCGCTTCTGTCAAAAAACTGAGGTTATGTTTCAAGTGATTGGGGAAGCACAAGGTGCAGGACTGCACAAACAAAAACAGGTGTCAAAAGTTCACTTCGAAGCCAGGAACAATTCGCATTCACCTGCGATGTGTGTTAAGCAAACAATGAGAACCTTTTCCACCGAAAATCCTGAGCTAGTACTATCTACCATTCCCATTACCATTACCCTCAACGAACACCAGTTGAAGCACGAGCATGAATAGATCCAGGTTTATTTCGGCAAGACTATATAAAGGACTGAATATTCTAAAACAATCATCTCGCATTCCATTAAACGAAATTGGGAACACTTCTGGTGGAACCACAAAGGGTGTACACTTGTTAAAACTCCAATCTAGATAATCTGAGTAATCCATTCTAAATCAAGCATTCATTCTGAGCGAACTGACAGCACATCCACCCTTGATAAGCATGGAAGCTGCACATTGGCCACATCTTGAGAATTTAGAGCTTGCAGATCCTAAGTAACGTACATCAAATCGAGTTGATATTTTGCTTGGAGCCATTCCTACTAGTGAAATTGTGCAATCCGCAGTAATATAAGGAGACAGCAACACTCCTATTACCCAATCTAACATCTTCCGTTGGATAATTAATGGTTCAGCCCAAGCAAGTTACCTTTGTCATCTAAGATAGTGCAATTATGGATCAGCAGATGAGGAGTTAGAAACCTTAGTTACTAAATTCTGGTTTCAAGAGGAAGTCATCGAGTCCAATGTGTTAAAATTCAGCCTTGACGAGGAAGACTGTGAAGCTCACTTCAAAAGAACACACACTAGAGACAAAACTGGCAGGTTTATTGTGAGATTGCCAATTAAATCTTCACCAACGTTTCTTGGAGACTCATCTGTAAAGGCAAAGAGGTGTTTGTCGAGCATGAAAAGAAGACTAGAGAATAATTTGGAGTATGGTACCGTATCTGCCCTTGTGTGGTGGTAAGCCATGGACAAGGAGATCAATAAACAGATGCTTGGAAAGGTACAGCGACTAGCAACGATAAGAATAACGGAAGCTATTAAGAGCACACCTCTTTATACGCACAGAGCTTGAAACCGTTAGACCTCTTTATAAAGGGTCTGGCAGCCAAAGCAGCCCTCAGGTTGAGGGCAGCAAAACAATGGAGGCACACAGATCTGGGTCATGCTAGTATACTGGAAGAGATGTTGAAAATGGGAGGCACCGTGGAAGCCGGAACGCTACGACAGCACACGGACTATATGGTGGCAAGGCAATGGTTTGGGGAGGAGTCAGAGATCGATTTTACATCCTGAACAGAGGAGAAATAAGTGTTTTCACGGCCGGCTCAGTAACTGAAATGGGGACTGGAGTCGGCCTATACTTGGAGGTACTACAAGTAGGAGAGTCACATAGACTCAGTAAAGACTGTAGTATACTGCAAGTGGAAATCAACGCAATAGAGAGAGCACCAAGACTAACACAGCTGACCAACGAAGAAATTCTGAAAGTCACAATCTACTGCGACAGTCAAGCGGCTCTTACATCACTGGAATCTAAGACAATCAAGTCAAAAGCAGTAATAAGTTGCCGGGAAGCACTGTCCTGGATCCGAGACAAAGTCAGCCTTTGTTGGGTACCCGCACACAGTGATGTGGAAGGGAACATACGGGCGGATAAACTGGTGAGAATCGGAACCGAAATTCACAGTGCTGAAGAAGCTAACTCCACAAAGCCACAGATGAGATTGTTGAATGGGGCCATAGACAGGATAATTCGGGAACAACACAGCAAGAGATGGAGCAACAGAGATGACTCCATCAACTCAAGGTAACTGTGGCCCAGAATTGATGAGACAAGAACGGAGGGCTTTTTAAGAGCAACAAAGACCTCGGTGCGGACCATCATAATGGTCAATACAGGACACTGTCCGGTCGGGAAAAACCTCCAAAGGTGGGGAGTTAAAATCGACAGTCTCTGTAAGGAGTGCGACGAGGAAGAGGAGACTGTGGGACACCTTTTGTGCTCCTGCCCAGCTTTAACCGAAAGTCGGCGGCTCATACTGGGAAGAGATTCCTTCAGAGGGATGGGGGATGTAGGAGTCTTGGATGTCCTACAAGTAAGGAACTTTGCTCAAACGGGGAAATTGCTCAGAGCAGAGGACAAAAGGAAAAAGCGATAGGAGAGGAAGGGGTTTTTCAACAAATAAAAGTTAGTCGTACAATCAGTGTGAACACTTAACCCTGAAAACCTAACCTTAACCTATGCTACCGTAAAATGGGGCTACTTTGGACATATTTTGGTAGTTTCTTGGTGGTTACTTTGTTTTAACTTTAAAAACTAGTATTTTTTTTCTTCAGAAGAACATTGTGTCATTTGACTATTGAATTCATATCAAATATAAAAGCCAACTACGCCCTAGAATTTTGTATATACATTTTTTTAATTGTGAAAGTTGTGGGGTGGGGTTTCTTTGACAAGGTACTGAAATGCAACGTAATGTCAAAGATATAAAGCACTAAAATTATTTTATTTTGTAACAACAATACATAAAGCTAAATAATAATTCTTAATTTATATCGTCGCACACCAGCAGGAGTGGTTGAGTCTTTGTTGCACATACCACAAATCCAATTTTTGCATGTGATGAAACATAAGTCCAGTCAACAGTATGATGGTTAAATCAGGACTTACACTAACAAAAATGTTGTTCTTCTTTCTGCCTTAATGTCCTTCTTGTGAGAAAGATCACTGGGAGAAATCAATTTCGCAGGCGACACAGACGAAGTTGATGGAACTGATGTGAAGGTCGAGCAATTCTCGATAGCTGAGATAGGTCTAGCAACTGAGACATCGTTGTCGGCGTCTTGGCTTGTTACAGATGTCTGTGTTCCTGGTTTAAAGATGACATTCTTTCCTCTTCTGTGACGAATTCTTTCAGAGTTATAGCCCTTTGCCTCTCTTATAAACTCCGTTACGCTGCGGCCCAAGACACGGGCAGTTTCTTTTGAGCAACACAACTCAATCCCTGAACTCTTCTCCTGCCACAAAAGTTCACGCGAACTTCATTTCGCACACATTTAAGCCGTATTTTAGCGCTCTGTTAAAACTGTTATAGTAACCGTTAATGTCAAAGTAGCCCCTTATAATGTTGTTGTACTTTATAATGACTTCATGAGGGAATATGATAGTCTTGATCATATGAGAAGAGCACCAGCAAATTCTGCATAGTCCCCAATTTATTATCTTCCTCATCACGGAGTTCTGAGAGAGCAGAGTATGACTTCCAAGCTACGAGTTGTCTTAAATGGATCCAGCGAAACTACTTCTGGCGCCTCTTTGAATAACATACTTCAAAATCAAGAATCTAACATGACATCTCTGATGTTCTCTTGAGGTTTAGAAGGCAGAGAGTTGTATTTACTACAGACATAACAAAGATGTTTAGACAAATAAAGGTATATTGTGACGATTGGCACTTGCAGAGAATTTTTTGTGTAGATGAAGAAAAGAGAATCATCCCTTATCAACTAACTACTTTAACTTATGGGACAAGAAGTGGTCCTGGCTATGAACTATTACTGCAACTAGCCGGAGATGAGGGTGAGGAATATGCACTAGCAGTTGAGTCAATCATCGGAGGAAGATACGATGACGATATCTATGGTGGAGGCGAGTCAATTAAAGAAGCCATAACATCAGCAAGTCAATTAATCTCATTATGTGCAGCTGGAGGTTATCCTTGAGCTAAGTAGGCGAGTCACGCCACTCGTTTTGGACGAGTCGCCACATAGAATCCGTGACAAATCGAGAAATTCGCACAGCTGAAACAATGAAAACTGCTGCGGGGGGAGTAAAGGAAAGCTCTATGTCATGTAATACATTCGTTTACTTATTGACTGAAAATCTCCCGGAACATCCGGCTTTTACAATTTCCACACAATTTTATACCTTTCCTCAAGATCCTTAGACCTTTCCTGTGTACCCTAATCTTAGCCTGGCGCTACAATTCAGGTTGCGATTCATCTGATTACAATTAAATTTAAGCCTCATTTATCACCTGCAATCTAAACAAATAATCTGCTAAGATGATATTCTCTACTAATCTACAATAAATTTCGTACATATTCTAATGTGTTGTGGTTTAATTTTTGTTATTGAATTCAGTTAGATGTCGAAGGTTTACAACCCATTTGATGAATCAAAGTCCTACTGTCTTTTTGAATGTGGTTATTTAATTGAACATTATTAACACCTTATTCTAAGTTCCTTACATACGCCACTTAATTACAAAATCTCAATATAATCCAATTTCTTGGTCGCTCCTATTAATTACAAGATCTCTATAACAACCAAATTCTTGATCATTCCTAAAACCTTATTCTAATTCCTTTTCATACGCCAATTAATTACAAAACCTCTATATAAACCAAAGTCTTGATCCTACTAATTTCTTTTCGTACGCTAATGAATATAAACTCGTTTTACAGAAAAATTCCTAAACCTATACATAGCCAAAATTGCCGACTGTTAGGCGGATTTAAATTCGTGTTTTCCAGTGTATTTTTATATTTTTATTCTTGTTTATTTATTTTTCTTTTATAATTTTCTCATTTATTTTTTTTTGTCATTTATATTTTTATTAAAACGCTTCTCCTTTCTATATTTAAGTCGCTCATTGTGCAGCTTCTGCAACTCCCTACTGATCTTTAGTCGTTGCTCCTGCCCTACGGCCAAAAGCAGGCGACGACGGACCTCCTCTATTGCCCGGCGGAAGTTAGCCTCTTTTCCCGTGCGATGTTTTGGGATACGAACGTTGGGCTGAGGGGATGGCCGTGCGGTCTCTCGTCTGGCTGAGTTCCGGGCGCGGTACTCCTCCAATGTGGTAGGCCTAGGGCCGGCCCCCGAGTCACGCAAAGCCTCCGTCAATGATTTCCTAGGCAATGCCGGCACTGAGGATGGACCAATTTATTAATTTGGTTGACTAGGAACTTAGTTGATGGGTTTTATCAACCGCTTTAAACTTGGGGTTCTCCAGAAACCGATAGGTTCCAGGAACCGTGTTCGGTTGGTTGTTTTGGACGTTAAACGATGGGTTTATACAACCATTTTCGCTTTAGACGCCCCCAAAAGACCGATAGGTTGCTGGAACCGTGTTCGGTAGATTATTTTGAAATTGGGATGATGGGTTTTTTCAACCTCTTTCAACCCCAATTCCTTTTAACTGATGGGCTTTACGGACCACTTTCGGCGCTAGTTTCGCTCACTTGTCCTTTCTTGGATATTCTCCAAGTCAAGTTTAGCTTTGACAACTGACACTTTCCCTAGCTTTCGCCGGCTTTTTATATTTTGAAACCGGGAATTTCGTCCGTTATTGCGATTTTGTCATATGTTGCTTAATTCCTTTTAGTGTACGGGGGCTCCTTCATGTAGTGACCAGTTGAGTTTTGTTTGACTTCGACAAGTGACAGTCGGTTTTGGCAAGTGACAGTGCGCAGTTGTTTATATTTGTTTTACATAGTTTTATGTGTTTTTATGCAAATTTATGTGGACGGCGATGTTCGGGTAAGTTTTATGCTTAGATTATAGAGAACAGAATATGGCACGATGACAGATGATCGTATCATTTTAACGCAACCTAACAAAAGTTACTACCACACTTGAATGAAATGCATTGACGTCGGAAAATTTCTGCACACGACCATGACACAAGCAGAATTGGACACAAATAATTAAGAAACGCAAATCTATTCTTTTAGAAACATTTATTTATAATTTTTACTTATGTTACATGTTCTTAATTATAAAATAAACTATTTGGGAATCTCTCATTTCAGTATACAATTTTATAAAAGTTTTATACTACTACTCCACTGCACGGATTTGACACGAATTTCACAACCGATGCGTCATTTACTATGTTCCATATTTTCAAACTTTAAATTTAATTAGAAAAACGATGTTTTTCACTTTGAAAACAATTAAAATAATTAAAGAAAATATTGAATTTCACATAGGATACAAATAAAATACTTTCTTTCTCTGAAGGATATAATTTTAACAATTTTTCCGACAATTCACTTCGTGTTTTTCCTTTATTACTGATATATTTTCTTAAAATGAAAATGTCACTTCACAAGACTGTTACTATCACTCTAGTGTACTTCACTTTATATTATTTTCAACAAATTACTAACTTTTTTCAATGAAATACTATAAAATTCATTAAATTTTGCTTTGTTTTGACATTTGATGTTCAATTTATTTACAAACACTACCCCTACCACAGATTTTCATTTGATCTGTTCAATTTATTTACAAACACTAGCCCTACCACAGATTTTTATTTGAAAAACGAGTTCAAGTTCAATTTTCGTACACCAGTTGGCTCCCACGCTAGCTGAAAATGAAAAACGGGTGTGACCCAAGATGAAAAAGGTGCGTGGTTATGCTTTAGCAAGCAAATTTATTTTAAATTTTCTGAAATGAAATCTAAAGAAACAAAAAAAAACTATGCAGGGGACCATTGCAGGGGTATATTACACCTATTGTGAATACAAATCTAGCTTAAAAACCTGTAAATTATAAATTGAATTTTTTGATGACATAAAAGAAAATGTGCGCCTGAGCTGGTGGGTTGCGTCTAGAAAAGGGTTTCAAGTTCACCATTAGCTCGTTGGTACGCTGATGTCGCTGCTGTGCCCGTATATGTATACGGATTTTAGATAAGCTGTCGTATCCTGTTCTCTATGATCTAAGGTTCTATGGAACCAGCTGATGTCTGATATTTGATTTTTCTAGGGTTATTTTGTATTGGAACACTTCGGTGACTGTGTTGCTTGATGGTGATCATGATGATATGTGCATTATGTTTTCCTATGTTTATATGCTGAACTTTTGCGCATTACCATTGTCAACGTGAACATATACATCACTTCTCTTGTTGATTTAGAGTGGTCAGTGAAATGGTGATTATGATTATTATGTTTTTTGTGTACTTTGTTTTTAAGGTTATCCGGTGTTATGGGTATGGTAGGTGCTTCGTGTTTGCATTATTATGGTGTTTTAACCTCTTTGGCTTTTAGGTGATGCGGCGTCTCACAACAAATGCTCGAACTTATTTCTAGACTTGTCTTATTTCCTTCCTGCTCTCCTTCGTCCGCGACCACTCGTGGTTTCTGGTTTTGGTTCCGTTGATTTTGTCCTTAATTGCCGCTTTTTTCCACTTTCATATTCAAGTGTTCTACGACCACATTATGACCATGATTTACTGATCTTACTATCTCACTATTTCGATCGTCTTCAACCTTCCACTTTCACATTCATATTTTCTGCAATCATATTATTTCAATGTCCTACTGATCTTGCTGTAACACTATTTTAACCGTCTGCAATTCCCCACTTCCATTATCATGTTTTGTACAATCATATTATTTCAATGTCTTACTGATCTAACTATCTTACTATTTCGATTGTCTTCAATTATCCACTTTCATATTCGTATTTTCCTTAATACGAATCTTCCGAATAAGTCTTGTAGAGAAACCAGTTTAATGTTTTCTTGCGAAAAAATCTGAAAAGAGTCCTTTTGCGAAGTTTTAGAGAAGAAGTCGAGACTTATGCCAATCTTAAGAATCACTGCCACATGCCTAAGAGCTATTCTATGCTTCAAGGATAAGCCACAGTCATCCCTTACCACCTCACTTTCTACGAGCGACCTGGAAGCTGCTAAGTTAGTGTTGATCAAGACAACTCAAAGCTTGTTCTTCGCCGAGGAGTTGAATCTACTAAAACGAGATGCTTGTCCACCAAAATATAATCATCTTTGCTGACTACATACATTGATCACGAAGGAGTTTTAAGAGTTGAAGGGCAACTTGAACGAGCTGAACTCTCTTCAGAGGAAAAGCACTTTGCGAATTCACCCCTTTTTTCTCTGGTGATTGCTGATACCCACGAAAGGACACTGCATGGAGGAACGCAGCTTACTTTATCCTATCTGAGAAGAACGTACTGGATTGTACGTGGTCGTGTGCCTGTTCGTTCTCATATTCTACGCTGCGTCACCTTTGATAGGAACAGAAGAATAAGAGCTATGAGGAGAGATTAACCCTAATTTCACTCATGACCACTGAGCCCAATATCTGAGGGTCCATCTGACTTGAGGTTATTGACACCAGGTCTTGTTCTTATTGGAGAACCACTCAACTCGACACCTGAGCCTTCTTAACTTGAGTTTCCTGGGTCTCGACTTTCTACTTGGCAACTTCTGCTGCAAAAACTACAATGCTTTTGGAAGAAATGGCCAGCTGAGTGCTTACAAAGATATCAAGCAGTTAAGTGGCATAACCCTTCTAATAAGATAAAGGCTGGATCAATGGTGCCACTTGCTGATGAAAGATTCACACCGAGCCAATGGCCACTTGCCACCCAGGAGCTGATGGAATTACGAGAGTGGTCATGATCAAAACATTGTTGTGGTCTTATTTCTGTCCACTAACAGATTTTAATTTACCTTTCCTTTTATAAATATTGAAGGTTCACAAGATGTTTCATAACTATCCGAGATGAAACAAAGTCTTTCCGTTTAGTTGTAGGATCTTTAGTTGGACACTTTTCATGAGCCTTATCCTAAGTACTCTATATAAATCGAATAGCATTAAATTCGAGTGAATGTACAGTCTTCCCAGTAACTGCATCTCGTACAAACTGAATTCTTATTAAATTCTAATTTCCAATTTCTGACATGAATCAACCCTCAACGTGTTTTACAAAATAAATCCTAAATTTATACCTTATGGTAACCAAAATTACCGTCTGTTCAAACATTCAAACTCGACCCTTCAAATCTTACTTCGTGCTTCGCATCTTGTTTTCATGTATGCGTGTTATTATTTTATTCCTATTTATTTTTTCTTTATAATTTTTCTCTTCTTTATTGTTTTCCTTTATTTTTATTCCTTCGTTTCTCTCGCCTTAACTTAAGCCAGTCATTGCACAACTTCTGTAGCTCCCTGCTGATCTTCAACCTCAGCTCCTGCCCTACGGCCAATAGCAGGCGACGACGGACCTCTTCGGCGGTGGAAGTTAGCCTCTCTTCCTGTGCGGTACTTCGGAGGATGAACGTCGGGCTGAGGGGATCTCCGTGCAGTCTCTCTTCCGGCACTGTTCCTAGTGCGGTACTCCTCTAACGTGATGCACCTAGGGCCGGCCCTCGAGTCACGCAAAGCCTCCACCAACGATTGCTTAGATGATTCAGGCACTGAGGATGGACCAGTTAGTAATGGGGCACACGAGGAACCTAGTTGATGGGTCTTATCAACCACTTTCAACGTGGTGTTCCCCGAAAACCGATAGGTTGTACGAACCGTGTTCGGTTGGTTTGTTTGGACTTTTAAACGATGGGTTTGTACAACCACTTTCGTTTTTGACGTCCCCAAAAGACCGATTGGTTGCTGGAACCGTGTTCGGTGGATGCTTTTGAACCTCGGTTGATGGGTTTTTACAACCTCTTTCAGCCCCAATTCCTTCTAACCGATAGGCTTCAAGAACCTTTTTAGGCGCTAGTTGTTACTTACTTGTCCTTTCCCGGATATTCTCCTAGTCAGGTAAGTTGTAACAACTGATGCCTTACCTTAGCTTTCGTCGGCTTTTTATAAATCGAAACCGGGAATTTCGTCCGTTAGCGCGATGTTGTCATGTGTTTCTAAGCTCCTTTTAGTGTACAGTGTACAGTGGTTCCATCGTGTAGTGACCGGTTGAGTTTTTTGATACTAACCTTTCCATTAATTTTATGTGTTTTTATGCAAATTTATGTAATCGTGATTATTATTATGTGATGAATGTGATTTATGTAACATCGCCGTTCAGGTAATTTTTATGGAACCAGCTGATGACTAATGTTTGATTTTTTCTAGAGTTATTTGTTTTGAAACACTTCGGTGACATTGTTGCTTGATGGTGAGCATGGTGACATGTGCATTATGTTTTTTTATGTTTATATGTTGAACTGTTGCGCATTACCTTTGTCAATGTGGACAAAAACATCACTTCTGATGTTGGGTACTTTGTTTTTCAGGTTATCCGGTGTTATGGGTATGGTATTATTATGATTATTATATTATGCTAATCTTCCTTCTTTTTAGCTGGTGCTGCGTGTCACAACAATATCTACCACGAGACTAACGAGACCAATTGCCAACCTTTGTATCTTGCCACTAATAGCAGAGCAGGTTGCCAGTGAAGTTGGCAACCGTGGGGAGTATGTTCAGTCATCAGACTGTACTCTGTTCCTCTGTGAAGGAATCACCAAGTCACCCTGTTGCTGAGCTGAGTCTATGTGCTCAGCGCAACAGTAGATAACAAAAACCCGCTATATCAACGGGACTAAGTGGCATCGAGATGATTAGCATCAATCGAATCATCTCGATGACCACCAGTTGCAGTTTTGGCTACAATGAGTTAAGTGACCAAGCTGAGTTTTCAATCTGCTTTTTCGACTGGCGAATTTCTTATGGACAGCCACGTGTGAATTTCTTTCGGAAAACTACGTTAGAGTTTCTCCTGGATAACCACGATATAGTTTCTTTTGGATAACCACGTATTTTCCATAGCGAAAAATAAAAATGTTAAAAGGAAAAACGTTGCGACAATTTGACAAGAAATAATTATATAAAGAAAAAAATTTTTTTATATACAACGTTTTTAAAACAGACTAAAAGTTTAAAATAATTTCTCCTATCCTAATAGAGATTTGCAACACCATACAGATCCATAACTCCATACAGATTGTCGTGGAAATTGTGATTGTGAATTTTTAATAACTATAAAAATACTTGTAAGATTTAAAACGAAAAACGTGGGGCGCATATAACTCATTGACAGCTACTCCTTACACTTATTACCTTTATCTATTGGATGCGCCCCATGTTTTTCGTTTTAAATCTTGCAAGTATTTTCACCTTACACCTATCGAGCACCAATTAATCAATTAAATATTAGCAAAAAAACAGCAATGGTAAATTACGCAAATTCATTCAAGTCAAATTAGTCAAAAAAGTCAAAATTTCCAAAAACAAACTGAAAGCAGGATGAAGAAATCATACCTGTCCTACTTCAAACCCCTTCTACGATTCCTTTTTCCTTGAAGATCAATGAACCACGCATCTGCCTTGCCAAGCATTGCTGGTGCGGAGCACGCAAAGATTGGAAAGAATATGACCATTCTGCCACCCTTCGTTCACACCGAACATCTTCAAAGTGGGTCTGCTTTTACAGGTGATGGATACAATTTTACTATAGGCCCCTTAAATGTAGATACAGCTATTTTCACTGTAACGACGCTCGTCAATCCATCAGGTTCTGTATGAAGATCAACTACTCTTGCAATTGGCCTTTTTGGAGGATGGAGGATATCGAGGATATTAATGGAGAGACCTTAGATGGCAAAACTTCTCAAGCATGATTCCCTCAATTTATGCCCCACAAGAAGGCACTTTCGTGGCGGAACTAAGGATGGTTCAACTCAAAAATATCAATAGCTAAGAAACATTCTATCTACAAAATATTCAAAACGGTTACAAGAATCTACAAGTGTACATTTTGTGTATGTTTACATTCCATACATTACATTCATACACAAACTTCGTTTAGTGTCAGTTCATACGGGCATTTAAATAAAATAATGAAACTAGATTCTGTCCGTGTCCGATTACGGCGGCATCCTATCATGAGAGCTCCGTTACTTGACAAAATAATAGAGAATCGTTTGGCCCCGAAAATATTGTCCGTTGATTAAAAATGTCCGTTTATTGGATATCTCTTCTAACAGGGTTTTCACGTTTTCCTTTTTTTTAAATTGAATTTTTTTTTCTTATATACAATATTGCATTGTCTTCCAGTTCTGGAAGTCTGTAGCTTATCGGGAAGTTAGTTAAAAACCAATTGCAAGATTCCACCCGAACAGACAAGAAAGTGACCTAATAAAAACGTTACGTTATAATAAAAACTGAAATTTCATTCTTCCTCATAAGTCTTATGTTTCTTCCATTCTTTGTGTGCGAGTGAAATATTTCTGAGTTAGTTCATAGTTTTTTCTAACATGAATAACTTGCACAATTTTCCTTCTTTTGTCCTTCAATATTTCTTTAATCTTGAATCTTCAACTTTGAATAGCTAGTCATTTTCGTTATACTTTAAAATATTACTCAAATTCTTTAAGCTATTTCTTTAATCACAAATCCTAATAATCCTGTATCCTAAATATCTAGTAAATTTCTTTAGGTTTTAAGATTTTACACTCTTTCTTTCATCACAAGTTCTTTAGATATTCCTAATAGGTTGATATAGTTACCTTTGCAAGCACGAGTCTGGCGGTGACTGTCAGCGACAAAAAAGCTAAACAACCGAACAGGAAAAGTAAAGTGCCGAAGAAGAGACGTGGTGACCTGTCAGTCAACGGACACAATCAAGACTGCCTAAGCGTCGCTTTTGGGGTCCTTTATCAACCGAAATTAGAACGAAAATTGCCGACCTCGCATTTCTCGCCGATCTGTGTCAGAATTTTTGGGTTGGGAACGCACGAATAGTTCGTTTGGCGAAAATATGTTGACGACAGTGGGAGAGATGGGAGGGGAGTATATGTGTGACTGGGCCTAGGCTGAGTCACAACATTCCACCCCCCTTGGGAAAACAACTTTTGTTTTTTAAAAACAAAAGAAAATTTTGTTCTTACAATTTCTTATTGAAAAAATTGTCTTATTTATTCTAAGCTTCTTCAAACGAAAACTTTTGTTTTACAATTTCCTATTGTAAAAATATTTTATTCTAACAATTTTTTTTTGTTTACATAAGTGGTCCCTACTTTGGAATGATCCCATTGAATTAACAACTAAGGAATGGGCTTGCCGCTCACCTACAGTGTCCATGAGCAACGCATATGCCCCGAACCCTTGCCCCCCTGAGCAAACCCAGCATCTGAAGAATTGGTACAGCGTGTCTAAATTTTCCACTGATTGGCTACACTCACTGTGTGAGTAGCAGTTTTTTCATAGGATTGGTAAGAGTTTTTGATTTTTCTTAGCGTTGCGGTGGTACAGAGGTCATCCATATAGGCTTCGTTACTGTAGTGGTATTTCTGTACCACCATTCACGATTTCTATTGGACTAGGCCTCAAGTATTTGTGCAACAAATACTTTGAATGGCTTTCTGTACCACTTGTCAATACACTGTAGATTGTTTTGTCTCGACTGTCATTTTTGCACGGCGCGTAAATTGTCGATTTGGAAATCGGATTTCAATTTAGTGTAACAGTGAAATTTGCTTAAGAAATTTTTGAGTTTATTGTAAAATAGTAAACAATTGAATTAGAAAGGTTTGTTGTAGTAAATGTTGTGATGTTGTGTTATGGTAAAACAAGTTCCATATTAAGAAATATGAGATTTTTCGCAAATATTTACATTTGTAGCGACCAATTTTGTTATTGTTTACTCGAGGAACAAACACATGTAAGCGCACAAATACTACTAAATGAAATTCGCATATTTTGCTTCGGCGTTTCTGTTTATTTTCCCTTCTTTATTTAGTTATTAATTCAACGGGTAATCCTCTTTTATTTTGTTTCTTGAAGGATAAAACCTTAATGACTTCAATAGGAGTTACCTTTTTAAGACTCTGTACTCATTATTCAAACTAAGTCAAAGGAATTTTTGATTTCTACACACTAGGTATCTATGAGTGTAAGTGTGAGGCTCGTTTCAATTTGAATGAGTAAATTCAAACTACGTTACGGCTTCACAATAAATTAAAATTACATTTACGAATTTTAGTGACGGATTTTCAAATTTATTCGTTTTGAAAACATACTACATGCAGAGACAAATGTATTCGAAACAACACATTATAGGTTTATCAGATGTTCGACGCCTCGGAAATAACATGAGGGAATATAGAAAATTTTTTCTTTGCAGTACAGGACAAACAAAGGGCAAATATGGGGTTGGTTTTATAAAACAAAAATATCTGAAGCAATATTTGGAGAGTTATCTCGGTATTTCTGAACGCGTCTCTTTGCTAAATCTAAAAATGCCAGAAAGAAATTCACCATAATACAAATATATGCTCCTACAGAAGCAGCAGACGAGGATATTTCTATGATACCGTCTACGAGGCAATGGAAAAAGCATGTGAAGATTTTATACTAATGGGGGATTTCAATGCCAAAATTGGCTTACCACAAAAAGATGAGTTCCTAGTAATGAACCAGTATGGGTATGGAACGAAGAACGCGCGAGGTCAAAGACTTATCGGCCAACACAAAACGAATTAGATTTCATACTTTATAACTGCCCTCATTTATTTCAAGTCATTGAGACACTAAACATAAATTTTACATCAGACCATAGACCGCTCAGAGCCAGAATATCACTTACCAAACCAGTAAAAACACGAACCAGGTTCGCAAATAAACATAATAGTACACTTAAAAACGAAGATGATATACAAATATATAAAGAAAACTTGAAAACTCAAATATCCCTATTCCAAACAGGGCCTAGCGAGACAGTACAAGATTACCACGATAAAATAATAAACTGCATTACAGACAGTCTGAAGTCGCACGAACTTCAAATTCAACAAAACCTCGCAGTGTCCTCACAGAATTCACAGATAGACTCCTGAAACTGGCAAGCAAATATAAAAAAAGAGACTATAAGAGCCATAGGATCAATATCATTCAAAAACACCTTGAACAAAGTGGAGGTCAAAAAAAGGGATATAAAGAATTAAGAGCAAACAAAACATGGATCGAGGGGTGAAAGGAGTCAGGCAGTTACTCCTTATAACCGAAAAGATATAATAAACATCGCAACAAATTTTTACAAGAATCTATATAGTACACCTGACCTAGCCAGAGACACTAATCATAGTGGAAAGGAGTACATCGGACCTGACACACCGCAATCCCACATAGAACCAATTGACTGCACAGAAATCATCGAAACAATAAAAAGACTGAAACCAGGCAAAAGCCCAGGAGCAGATAACATCACTAACGATGCCATAAAAACCGCCTGCTTCATATTAGCTGCTCCATTAACAAAACTATTCAACTTGATATTTGAAACTTAGACCACACCGTCTCAATGGTCAGAGCCCAATATTATCTTGCTATACAAGTAGGGAGACCCGAAAGACATCAGCAACTATCGACCGATAAGCCTATTGCCAAGTATTTATAAACTATTCTCTACAATAATAAATCAAAGAATAAGTTCAACACTCGAGAAAAGCCAACCTATTGAACAAGCGGTATTTAGAAATAATTTTTCTACAATAGACCACATCCATGCACTAGAGCTGATAATTGAAAAAAAACAAGAACAACAAAGACCGCTCTATATCACATTCATTGATTATCAAAAAGCGTTCGACACCATCTCACACGAAAATATATGGCACACCTTAAAAGCCCAGAATGTAGACCAAAAATATATAACAATAATCAAACTTTTATACAGAAATAGCTCAAGTAGAGTCAAGCTGGCAACCACAGGCCCAAGCTTCCCAATCAGCAGAGGAGTCAGACAAGGCGACTTCTTATCCCCAAAAATTTTCATCGCGATCCTGGAATCTATCATAAGCAAATTGGATAGGAAAAACCGGGGGTTGTACATCCAGGGCAAATACCTAAACCACTTAAGATTTGCAGATGACTTGGTATTGCTATCGGAATCGAGCACACAATTGCAAAACATGTTAAACATGCTACACAAAGCAAGCAGTCAAGTGGGGTTAGAAATGAACATCACAGAGACCGAAGTCAAGTCCAACTCCACAAAATCCAAAATAACAATCGGAAACAACCTATTAAAGTATGTAGATCAATATGTATACCTAGGGAAGCAAATTGGATTCAACAGGGACAGCAATGATCTAGAAGTGGAAAGAAGAGCCAAACATACTTATGTTTAGTGTCCCAATGACTTAAATATTGGAGTTATAGGGAGATATTTAAAAGCGAAATGCCGATCAAGCTAAAGAAAAAGGTCACGGACTCTTGCCTCAAAATATAAAATAATTACATGTCAGCGAGGAATGGAATGCAGCATGTTAAATATCAAGAAAATGCAGAGGATAAACCACACTAAAATAAGATCTAAAACAAAAACAATAGATGCTCTCAGACATAGTCAAAGGTTAAAGTGCAAATGGGCGGGTCATATAGCATGGCTTAACGATCGTAGATGGACCAAAACACTTACACTATGGAAAGGTCCATCGGGTAGGTGCTGCAAAGGAAGACCATTCACTAGATGGGAAGACGATAGAAAAAGAATTGCTGGCCCACAATGGCAACAAACAGCCCAAGACTGGGAGAGTTGGAAGCCTTTGGAGGAGGCCTTTACCTGAGAGGGGTTCCAGTGGAGTAAAAATAGCTATTAAGTAACAGATACATATTTTTATAGATTTTTATAGATTTATAGTTAGAGTATAAAAGCAGATAAAATGTTCTTTTTTACTTTTTCTTTCTTACTTAATTGTAACTGTAAAATTGAAGGAACTGGAAATACAAGGCTTTTTATTATTTTATTATTTATTAGTGTTATGATGCACATAGTGTATGTTCAGAGCTTAGAGGGGTTCAGACTCTTCGCCCGTTAGATTACGTATGGACTCTGAGAGAGCTTGTTTTACGTTACGGATTGCTGAATTGGATTGAGGGATTAACAACGATGTAGTTATAGCCGAGTTATTCCAGTCCGTTGGCAATAACGATGTTATGTTCAAGGATGGTAGTAGATTGCCATTAATTTCTACGCGTTCAACATTTTGGACATAGAGAATAAATTTGTTATTTCTCACATAACAGCCTGGCTGTAAGGACATTATTCCTTTGCCTTTTAACAACTGAGTGAAAATATCGTCCTTCCATATTCCTTTTGTTCCTATGGGCGTCCTTATTGTGTATAGCCACACATTCGGCTGAGAAAGCGAGGCCCTATAAGAATCGTTTTTTGAACAGACTACATTGCATTGTGAAATAACAGGGTCTACCTCGATAAGGCTTAACTCAGAAAGGCCAAACTAGAGAAGTTGGGTGGATATTTTACAAAAGAATTGAGTTTGATTAGCTGTACGGCAATGATTTAGCTCTTCCTTAGATATTCAAAGGTGGTGTTCTCGGGCCATTGCCAGAAGGATATAATTAGAAGAGGACTGTATGTAACACAGAGGGTTATTAGCAACGGTAGGTAGAGGGACAGCTTTGAACATTCGGTACGTGTTTAAAAAACTAATTACAGAGTAAGTTTCTCACAGTTTATGTGATTTCCTTCGAAATTCGGTTCGACTTTTTAATCTTTGCATTTGGTTTTGTTTATTGCTGCTACGCATTGAATATTTTTGATGTGTTGATCAGCATTTATATGGTTTTGGGTGGTCTTCAAGTGGTTTGTTTGGACCACAGGGGCAGGGTGACCAGATTTAGCAGAATTCTGCTATTTTGGCAGAATTTAGCCACCAATTTTGGTCTTAGCAGAATCCCTAGCAGAATGGAAAAAATTAGCAGACTTAAGCATAATCAGACCAAACTTCATCAGACAATTGGCAGGATTCACCCTTTAATAGCTTTCAGGATATTATTTTGAAAATCGCGTTTACCTATGAGTAAATTATTTGAGCAAATGCAAAGAATTCGCAATTTTGATGAACATACATAGTTTCAAAATTTCCCAATTTGGTACATGTGCCTGACATACAAGCAATCGACACCGAATACAGGGAGCCAAAATTGTACGGAGCAGCGAGCCGTCTGCTTGAATCGCGAGGAAGTTTTGTTGCTTCAGTTTTGTTGATGATCAGGGCAGATAGATCTAAAAGGTGTCCACTTTTGGTAAATTTTACAAAGGCCATGATGATTTTGCCTATGCCTTATACGGCTTGCGATCGAATATTCTTTGTATTGAATAATATAAAAACGGACCTACGGAACAAATTTAAGAACGAGCACGTTTTGACAATCCTCGTAAAACAGGCAGTAAAAGACCATGACGGGTGCGTAAATTTAACGCCATCCACAAATATGATCAAGATGGGCCAAGACTCAGCACTTGCATATAAAAATGCCGACACAGCAGATGAAGATTGTCCTTAAAATAAGCTTAAAATTAAGAAAAATATTGAAAACTATCGTCAGCAAGTATCAAAACAGCTTTCAAAAAGTTTAGCAGAATTCAGCAGAATTTACTCAAACATCTAGCAGAATGTTGTATTAAAATCTGGTCACCCTGCACAGGGGGCAATTATGAGTTCAGTTCAGAATTGGCGCGTTCAAGAATATCCTATATTGAGTTAAAATTTTTAGTTATGGAAAGTTTTGAATTGTTTGTGAAAGTTCAACATTTTACTGAACTGAGGACAAGATGTGTGAGATTGCAATATTTTGAATATTTAAAAGTTAAAGTGCCTATGAATGTTGGGAGAATTATTTATTGAAGCAATTCTATTCAAATTTTGGACGTACTATACTAACGCTGTGTTCTTGGGATCACCTTTTGGTGATTAAAGCTTTATTTTCGGAAGTGTTAGTACGTCAACGCAAGGTGCTAAATTTCATTTGGAATCGCCAGTGAGTGACGCATTATTGAAAGTTACTTTTGAGGTCGCTACACAGTCACTATTCTGGATTTATTCTTGGGAGATTACTGTAAAGTGATCTATGCTTTTGGAGTTTCTGTGTAGTGATTTTTCATATTGATGTTATTCGTTGAGAGTCACTGTCTGGTGATATATTCTAGAAATCAAAAGCGTTGAGAGCCCCTGGTACCATTTTTATTTCAATTATGGACCACGGATTTCCCTGGGTTTTCAAATGGAATCATCTTTCGATGATTGTTAAAATATATGGAAATCATCCCTTGATGATTGATTCTAAAATTTGGCAAGCCATTTAGATACACAAGTTTCACCCAATCAATTGTGGAGCATAACATAAGGATTTGTTTGGAGGATTCTCTTGTAACTTGAAATCACAATGATTGGTAATGTATCTTTTGAAATCATTTAGTAGTCATATTCAAGTGTCTCAGTTTGCATTCAAATTTCATTAAATCTATTAGTTATGCTTTCTTTTCCATACCTCGGGCCAGAATCTAAAATGTTATTTATTTAACAGTACGTTTTTTTGTAAGGTAAAGGTAGTTACATCTCTAGGATTATTTTGTTGTTGATTATCCTACCGGGTAATATTCTTAGTTGATAGACTTGTATTAACGCATTCTTAATCTTTTCGATTGAAAAAGTACCTATTCGTACCTATTTTCTATCTGGGTTTTTAAATAAACTAGTTGAGTTATAGTGTTGTTACATGTATGGGTTTTAGGTGCCCCCTTTTGTATTTTGTTACATATCTCTTTAACCTTCAAAATTAAAGTTCTTACGTTGGCAAATTCAGCATAAAAGTTGGTCAGGTTGTAGAATATAATGATTTTTCATTTGTTGGAGTAAAGTGTAGCCCTACCGCATAACTCGAAGTATATTATGGCATTGGAACCTAGGGGCGTCGTTTTGAATCCTGGGCTTGCGGCGTACGTCCTGGGCAAGACGTAAATCTGCGCTATTGAATCCCCTTTTCTTCTCTTCTTTCCAATGTCTTCCGAAATTGGAATCTCTTATAGGGATTTATAAGCACTGAGTACCATTTTTATCTACGTATGTTTCTTTTGGGCAACAAAATTGAGTTTAAAACCAACAATTATAGAACAAAAAACATTTTGGAAGCATTTAGCTTAGCGTCTTACCAAGGACGGTACAAAACATGAAAACATCGAAAGCCTAAGCAGCAAACCATGGAAACACAAAAGGGATTCGGATAAATAGTAACCAAAACATAATAGGTGGCGGGTGAAGAAAAGGAAGAAAGAAAAAACGGAGGGGAGAGTTACTGCCTAACTTCTCATACGTGGGAAAGCCACGTTCATCTGCAGACAAGAACTAGTGAACAGTGAAGGAATTTTTCTCAGAATTAGAATATGAGAAGTAAAAATTGTTTGAGAAAAAAAAATAATTAAGAAAGCTGCCATATTAAACAGGCCAATTTAAGTCGATTGTATGGCCTCTGTATGAAGGGATGGAATGTAAACATCATTAATGTCATTTTAAGCCTGCCATCACGCGTACAATATTGTTCGTGTGGCAACACTTATTAAATAAGTAAAAACACCACTGTAAACTAGGTGACGTTCGCGAAGTCGCACACAAAATTGAGCTGAGCGGTCGAGATATAGCTATTATTTATGAATCTGTGAGTTTATTTATGATAGTTACGAGTAAACATATTGAAGTTATGAAACAATTTTCAGTAATTAATTCACTTAATTTATCTTTACTATCAGATTTCACTGATTTCTCGTAATTTTGTTATATTTTCTTAATTGGGTATGGACACATTTAAAAAAACCTGACGGTAGAGAAAAATAAAAAAGGTAGGGAATGTTAAAAAAATGGGTGTCGGTCATATATATGAATCCCGCAGGACGCTTCGTTTAGCCGCTACGGCCGAAAAACCGTTGAAAATTCAAAATCTGAATTTGATCACATTTCCCAACATTTGTAGGCACAACCTTAAGAATTCAATTAAGAGAAAGATTATGTATCAAAAAAGGTAGGAAATGAAAAAATAATGGAGGTTAATCATAGATATGAATACTCTAGGACGCTTCGGTTAGCCGCTACGGACAAAAAACTGTCGAAAATTCAAAATTCGAATTTTATTAATTTTCCAATCTTTTGTATGCACATCTTATAAAGCCCAATTCAACGAAAAATAGGGTATGAAAAAGGTAGAAAATGAAAAAAATAATGGGAGTCCGTAAAAAAATAAAATAAAATTATCAATTTTCCAATCTTTTGTATGCACATGCTTAAAAATTAAATTTAGAGAAAAATGATGTATAAGAAACAGGTAGATAATTTCAAAATAATGGGGGTCAGTTATACATATGATTACTCTAGGAAGCTTCGTTAAGCCGATACGGGCAAAAAACCGTTGAAAATTCAAATTTTTACCGGATAAGAACCCTTAAACCCTGAAGGAAATTGTCCAATTTCTGATTCTCGGAATGTTTCTTGTCCAATGATTTAAAATTCATAAATTAAAATACTATTTTCCAAGAACCTGTAAGAATCCACTTGCTACGGTTTGAGTAAACCAAAATAAATTTTCTCTTCAAAGTTTTTGATTCCCCCTCACAGCGAATTGGCGAAAGCTCCTGAAACAATCAGGTGCCTGTGCTAAGATCTCTATGTAAAAGTACAGACAATAACTATCCAGATGTCGCGATCCCATACAAGACTGTGTATCCAATTTTTTCTGACGCAGTCATGAAATGACGGATGAAAATGACGCTGCAGGGCATGTGTTTTTGGTGACTGCAACGCTCATTCGTTCTCTCAAGACATTTTTTAATGTTTAGGGAGTAAAAACCGGTTTCGAGATAAATGGGGCATAAGTGTACCTACATTCACCACCAAACGGACTGTTGGCTGTGTAGTGTTACATAAATTCGATTTTCGAAAATTCGAATCGAATTTTGTTCCACTCCAGCAACAACAACAATCCCTTTGCTTTGGTAGAAACACTATTTTGGTTCATTGATTCAAAATTACATGTAAATTTATGAATTTTATGTTAAAAAACGTCATTATTTTCCGGAATCAAAAATTAAACAACTTTCTTCCGGTTTTAGGGGGTTTTTCCGGTAAAAATTTGATTTTTTAACGGTTTTCCGGTCATAGCGGCTAAACTAAGCGTCCTCGAGGGTTCATATGTATGACCGATTCCCATTAATTTTCTATTTTAAAACCTTTTTCGATACATCATTTTGCACTAAATCAAGTTTTTAAAGATATGCAAGCAAAAGTTGGGATATATGATAAAGTTTAGATTTTGAATTTCTAACAGCTTTTTGGTTGCAGTGGCTAAACTAAGCTTCCTAGAGGTATAATATGTATGACTGATTCCCACTATTTTGACATTTCCTAACTTTCTTTCATACATTATATTCCTGTATCGTCAGTTGTTAAGGGTGTCCCCATACAAAATTCAAATTTTTAATTTTCAACTGCTTTTTCTCGTAGCGGCTAAACTAGGCTTCCCCGGGGGCTACTAGGTATGACAGAACCCCATTATTTTGTCATTTCCTATCCTTTTGCCTCGTATCAAATTTCTCTAAATTATGTTTGTAAAGGTATGTCCATAGAAAAGTTAGGAAATATGATAAAACTTAGATTTTTGCGCGTTTTCCGGAAGTATTCGAGGAAGTAAATCTCGCTTTTTCTGTAAATGTCCATAAAATTTGTAATTTTTAATGGTTTTTGATATAAAATTTGCATATTTTTTTATCAAATTTACCAAAAACACTAATGCGCACAAAAATTTCCGTTTTCTATACCAAAAACAGAAATTTTTGAGTGCATTTTCGTGTACGTGAGTAAATTTTACTCACCAATTGTACAAATACACATGATTTTTGTTTGTATTTTTTTATTGAAAATTTCAGAAAATCCAAAAATCTATTTGCTCCGCGAAAATTTCTTTCAGCCCCTTTCCCCTTATTGCGATGACCCTTTGCCATAATGACAATCAAACACCAGCTACAAGAAAATTCGCTCTCAGAGCGCATTGTCTGTCCTTCAGATGTTGCAGTCGTTCCAAAGCACATACGTTCCATGCGTCATTTGTCTGCTGTTACGTGTCTGCTGTTCGAAAAAATTGGGTACGAAGTCATGTATGGGATCGCGACATCTGGATAGTTATTGTCTGTGGTAAAAGCTGATTCTGGTTCGAGCACGCAAAAACTAATTACCTAATATCAGTACCATAGCTTCATTTATACAAGTAAATAACGTCTATTGTCAAAAAACAGCGATTGTTTGTCAAAATTATATTTCTTTTGCCGTATATTTTGGAATTCTTGAAAAAAAAAAAACGAAGTGATCGTGCTTACTACATAAAATCTGAATCTAGATTTCCATAACACAAACCTTCGTACTAATTTTGGTTCGTTCATCAGAAAAATTGTTAACTAAGAAGCCTACCTCTAGTGATTTTTTTTGCGAATTTAGTAACAAAAAAAAATGTTAGCACTCACCGTCCAATATACTTTTATTATGTAAAATTTGAGATCGATTGATCAAACGGTCTAGGAGGAGTTTGGTTACCAATGTTTCATATTTCGTCGACGCATAAGAGACATTTTGTCGATCAAAAAACTTTAAAAAACTCTTTAAAACCACTGTCCTTGAAGAAAGAAAAACAACCTAGTATTATTATTTTTGTATTGTGGAGGCGTTGAAAGTTTACCTTATAGCGTAAATTCAGCATAAGGTATTCAGTCATCACCGTCGACTTTTAAAATAAAAGGTTTTACTCCCGAAGGAATTAGTTAATACAAATAATCTAATAGTGTTAAAAAATAAATTGTGAAATCAATCCCACAAATTGGGGACCTCGACGGAAAAATGAACATATTATGTGAAAGAAGATTTTTTTTTGAAGATTTTAATTGAAAAAAATAATTTGTGAAATCAATCCCACAAATTGGTTTCCTCGACGGAAAAATGAACATACTATGTGAAAGAAGATTTTTTTTTGAAAATAAATAAAAATAATTTTTTCGTAAATCTTCGTGAAAATTTTGTGCAATAAAATTTAGAATACAAACGAAAATTAATTTCAACAAACTCACAAATCAAGTTTCTTTGCATCCATTTTCCGACATTTTTTGTCGATTCCATAATAAGTACCATAGAAAATTAAATTTTTGCTTTTTGTGAAAAACAAATAAAAATTGTGTTGTGTACTTAGTGAAATTACATAAAACTACATAATTGAAGTAAATAGCTTTTTTTTTCTTCATTTGAAGTGGAAATTTATAGAATACAGGTAAGAAAGATGACCTGACAAATTTTAAAATTTTAATTTGAATTTATATTAAAAAAGTGATTCAATGATTACATGAATGGATTCATGAATATACATATGTATATAATTTTTTTTTTTAAATTGTAAAACTAACAAAAGCTCATCTTCGTGTTTTAATGAATAAATAAGACGAATAAGATTTAATAATTGATTCATGAAATTTTGAATTAATTAACTATGTTTATCAACAGTGGTACATAATATACTGATAAGTCCAATAGTGCACAGTCTAATCTGTCTAATTAAGAATATGAAATTATTATAAAAGAAGCATCAAAAAAACATGGTGTAACTTCACATCAGTAGAACAATAAACAGCAACAGTCAACATCAACATTCAAAATCAACAATCATCATTAACAATCAGCATCAACAGCCAATCTCATCAATCAAGCGTGACTCATCATTATGAATTTAAGTTCATCAAAAAGATAAGACCTTAATTTTTTTTATATTTTTTTTTTTTTTTTATAAACATTCCAATTATAATAATTAATTTAATAATTCAAATCAATTTTCTTGAATTTCTTAAATTTTTTTGGTTAAAAAATTGTCGTTTGATGTATTATTTTACCCATGTTAATCCTGATCCTGAACGTATTCAACACAATGAGCAATAACAGCAAGATTTACCCTCTGGAGAACCAAATAACAACATCCAGATCAATCGATTAGATGTTGACCTACCCATATTTGAAAAATGCGATCCAGAATTTTGCTTTGATATTACAGATCGCAGCTTGGATGCTTCTGCCATTAAGTCAGAACAAACAAAGTTCTCGTACGTTGCTCCTCAGTTAGGAATGGCACATAGATCGGATGTGAAAGATTTAATTCTTTGCCCCCCTGCGAATATTCCCTATACCACTTTGAAACAAGAATTCATCCGAAGAATTGGCATTTCACAAGCTTCGAAAACAAAAAAACTTTTATTATTGGTGACCAGTTCATGAAAAGGTTGAAAGGCCTTGGGGGACCCTCTGTCAGTGAAAATTTAATAAAGAACATTTGGAATAGTAGTCTTCCGTCTTCAGTTCAAGCCATTTTAGCAGCACACCAAAATTTACGAAAATTTACCATTGGATAATTTGGCTTACTTAGCAGATTCCATAATCGAAACTATTGATGTTAACCAATTTCACGTCTCTCAAGTCTCAAACAATCCATCATCTGAAAATCTGCTTACGGAAAGGATCTTACAGCAACAACCGCAACTAGCTGTACTCCAAAATGAACTTGAAGCAGTAAGGTTTAAAGAATCTAGTTATCCTAGAAAGTATTTTGAACGATCTCGATCAACACCTCGTTCTTCCTCAAGGCCTCGTTTCAATTCTCAAAACTGAGATAACTACCAACCTCCACTCTCAGGTATTTGCTGGTACCCTTGGTGATTTGGCAATATGGCTACCATCGGAAAACTAAGGAAGTTGTCGTCATCGGCGATTGTCAGCGGCGTCAGCAGCCACTGTCGACAACACTACTTCAACTCGGCGCCTATACATTACACACGTAGTTGTACTCCAAAATGAACTTGAAGCTGCAATTTCTTAAAGACTCAGGAGCAGTGTTGCAGCTGGTCATATATTGGATTGACGTACACAAGAGAAAAAATTGCCGTATTTAAACAAAAATTGCCGTACAAGTTATATATTTATTTATTTTTACATAGAGATACAAAAATACAGTATTTAAACTAAAAATGCGTTTTAAATTAAATATTAATTTGTTTCCAATATTTATCCATCAAATCTATAACATCACCTAGACCTACTGTCACTCCATTGGAATCTTTTCGTAATCTGACGGTTTTTTTATTTTGGCTATCTTTTCGAGGGATGGCTTGAAGCTGGTGCAGTTCGAATGCTTTCTGGAAATTAACTGTTTAGATAGCAATGTTGCATTTATGGTAGATGTTAAGAGGCGATTTCTTTATTTGGTTTTCATTACGTTCACAGCGCTTAAAAACCCTTTCTGAATCGGCATTTGCATGTGGCAAGGAAAGAACTTCAGGAACAAATTTTCCTAAATTAAGAAATAGTGGTTCTGGGAAATTTAATATTTCGCTCCAAAACGCATCAGGTGGCATTGCCTCTATGTTGAAAAATGGATCTGCGGGAAGAACAGTACTCGGCTGTTTTGTCTTTCTTTGGTCATGAGAAACAGCATTTTTTGGCGACAATATGGATAACTTCTGCAGAAATACGTCCGAAAAGTCATATCGATTCCTTATTTGACAGCATCCTGCTATTAGGAAGTCTCTACACCTCTTACGGAAATCGAGAATCATGTCTTGCCTTGACTGAATATCCTGTTTTGCTATTTCAGTCATCACTTGTACCCCAAAATACATATCATCAGGTCGTAGAAAATATTCTTCTTTAGTCGGGTCAATAGCACTCATGTCGTTTTTAACGTGGTCTCGTAACATGTAGCACAACAACAGATCCTGAAAGGTTGCTCTCTTTTTTGTATCCAGTTCTATTATGGCGACACCACTTTTTTGAAAATATTTGTTCAAGTTAACGAAGGACCCAGTGCAAAAACAGAAAATAGAGCTTCATGAATGGGTCATTTAAGTCGTTAAATATCATTTCTGCTGACATAATATGCTCTTCTAGCCACTTGTGCGTAAAGAAAAGATTTAAAGAAACCCACTCATCCAATATTCGATTGACAACGGCTAAGAGAGAAAGCCATCGTGTCTGCAAAGCATGCAGCATTTTGTTCACTTTGGCGTTGGTAAACATCTGGAATTCGACGAATTCGGATTGACGTTTCGAACTGTGCTTAAAAAGCCAAAGACGTTTCGTGCTAGATCCTCACATCGTCTTGGCAATTTCTTGCAAGCTTCGCTGGCACACAGGTGTATCGAGTGGCAGATACTACATTTCATAATAGTTACGCCGGGATTGTTTGCCATAAAACGACTAGCTACTAAATTATGCTGGCCCATCATGACACTAGCGCTGTCTGAAGGAAATCCTATAATATTGCTTAAAGGAACATTTCGGTCCTGAAAGCTGTTTGTTATTGTACTATATATGGCTGCACTGGTTGCACCTTAATTTGCAGAATCAAAATCGTCCTTCTCAAACACAGGTCGCAATTCCCATAAGATGCTTTAAATTTTTACTGTTTCTGGATCATAAAGACGCACAACAATACACATTGTTTGCTGCACTGGTTGCACCTTAATTTGCAGAATCAAAATCGTCCATCTCAAACACAGGTCGCAATTCCCATAAGATGCTTTAAATTTTTACTGTTTCTGGATCATAAAGACGCACAACAATACACATTGTTTTCACTGCTGAAATGTCTGTTGACTCGTCCACTAGTACACTGAATTTTTTTGATTTTAACAAAGCTTCCAAATCGCTTTTGTGACATTCCCCAATAATATTTTTCACTACTCCTGTACATTTCGTTCTCTTCAATTTGACGTCGGCAGCAATCTTTGAATCTGGTATCTATATATAAATAGGCGACACATTTTTTTTGTTATCCCTTTTACAGGAAACCAGGTGGACTTACCAGGATAAAAATTATACCATTCGAAAGATTAGTTCTACCTCTATGTGCATCACCTAATTTTTTTTCTTAAATTTAATTATAAATTAGTTTAATTTTAAATTGAAATTCAAAAATTCAATGGGATAGTGTGAATTGAGCACACGTATAGCGTAGATGATGCTTTTGGGAAGAATGTATGCGTGTGATTGTTTTGCTTTTTGCCTGGAAGTATGCAACCATATGTGATTTTTTGGTTTTTGTCCCCGATAAATGGCAAGTACTAAATTAGCCAAAAATCAAACCATATGGATCAATCTTCTACTGGGGACACAAACCAAAAGAATTAACATATAATTGCATTCATTTACGAAAAAATCAAAATATAGAACATACTTATTTAACATTATCATTTGCATAGATCATACGTTCGACTGAATAACCAACTATTTATGCCAAACACATGCACTCTTTTCACTCAAACGTAATATTTATGTCAATGATAATGTGAGCGGGAAATGCAGCCATATCACAGACAATATTCATATATTAATTTTTTTGTTTTTTGCCTGGAAGGAGGCAATCTTTGGCTAATAAAATTGCATTCTTCCAGACAAAAGCCGAAACATTGAACATATGGCCACAGACAATAATATGGATGCATTACCACAGACAAATTTAAAGCCATCGTTTACTTATACCATTGTTTTTTGCTAATTTGATAAAAATATATGCAAATTTTATTTTGAAAAATTTGGAAAATCACAATTTTACAGTTATTTCTAGAAAACGCGAGGTTGACTTTCACGAATATTTATGGACAGCGAGCGAAAGTCTGAATTTTATAATTTTTCCTAACTTTTGTATGGACCCACATTTAAAAACATAATTTAGAAAAATATGATATATGGCCAAAAGTTGGGAAATGAAAATATAATGGGGTTGGTCATGCCCCTAGAATGCTTGATTTAGCCGCTACGAACAAAAAACTGTTAAAAATTCAAAATCTGAAATTATATCATATTTCCAAACTTTTGTCTGCACATTTTTAAAACCTCAATTTAGAGAAAAAAGAAAAGGTAGGAAATGAAAGTTGGTACGTTTGTACGGAAATTCCAGATATATTTTATTTACAATATGCATGTATTTCCCACAACTTCATAATTTAATTAAAAACCATATGATCCACGGTCCGTGTGATTTATTGAATCGTATCCCCGTCTGTATGAGAAATGGTAAATGCAGCAAAAGCTTTTCTAAGGACTTTTACAATACAACTCAGGGTAATGTTAGATGCGTCGTGTTAATGGTATAACAGTTGACTTTCGTGGCCACTCTGTTGAGTTGACAACCGTTATGCTGTTCCTTAAAATCCATATTTTTTAGAGAAATTTGATTGCTACACAAATGTGGAGGTTCTTGGCACAGTTGAGAGCCTAAAATATATGTACAAATATGTTTATAAGGGAAACGACTGTGCCTCATTACAGTTTGGTAGAGTTTGAGGTGGAGTTGAGGGCAAAGTTTATATAGATGAAATCGATAGCTTTTTGTCCGGTCACTATGTTGGATCAACGGAATGAATGAGTATACAATGCATTACCAATCACGTAGTATACAATAGTTCGGCTTGAATGACACTTGCCTCACCGGCAAAATGTAGTCTTTTGGAAAGGAAATGTTCAGCAAGCTCTTAAAAATCACAGAAGAACAAAATTGACTGCATTCTATGAAATCAATCGAATTAGTTCGTCCGAGTTTCTATATACAGAGACGCCGATGCATTATATTCAGGTAGATAAAGAAAAGAAATGGAAAAAACGTCAAAGAAGAAGTAGTAGAGCTATTGCTAGATTATTTTACGTTTTATGTTGAGCTGTTTCATTTGAGACTATTTTGCTTCATGTTCGAGGTCCCATAAGGATTTGGGTACTATTGGGAACATTATTTACTGCACATTTTCAGCACATGCACGACGTATCGCATGAAATAATGGAGAGTGACGTAAATATTTATTAGAAGTAAAAGAGTGTAACTCCTCTCAGCAGTTAAGAGAGTTATTTGCCACATCCTATTTGTGGTATGAACTTTCCTACAAATGCTCTAGATTTGTGGAATGAATTCAAAATTTTCATGTGTGAAGAATTTTTAAGAAATTCTTCAGAAAATGATTCATATAGCCGTGCTTTCTTAGCTATTGAGGAAATTTTGTTGAGTAAACGATTCATTCGGTACTTCAACTAACCTTTTCGGAGGTACGATTATTTTACTCGGTGGAGATTTTTGACGAATATTACCAGCTATATCTTACGGTACACGTGTACTACTTATTGCGAATTGCCTAACTTCATGGTCCGAATTTTCAAAATTCCACAAAATAACTTTTACCCAAAACATGAGAGCTCCACCTCATGAGATTAAATTCGTTGAATTTCTTAAATCTCTTAATAATAGAACCTTACCCACATTTCCAGATTACAGCCAAGATGTTATTGAAATTCCTTCCCATTTAGCTAACAACTTCGTGATTGCAGATACTTGTGGCAATGTATCTGAAACCATAAAGTCTAACGATATTCTTAATTCGGTTATATTGGCACTCAAATATGAAAACTGCACTTTCATCGATGCAGAAATCTTTAACGGTCTGTCCGGAGAGGAACGAATATATTTGGGTTCCGATAGCATCTTGAGTGACGATTATAGAGAGCAAAATAATTTTCCATTAGAATTTTTAAACTCAGTTGATGTAAGTGGGCTCCCGATCCCACAAATTTATTTTCAAAACCAAATTGCATACTTTTACTTATTCGTAATTTGAGTACAGGACATGAGTTGCTTGGTCAATGGCACACCTATTCGTTTAGTTCAAATGCAAAAAAATTGTTTGGATTGTGAGATTTTAGCAGGAGTTTTTCGAAACACACGTATTTTGACACCACAATTACACCTTAATTACACTGGCACACTTCTGTCTTTTTCCTTTCAAAAAACTCAATTTGGCGTCATTCTGGCTTTTGCGATGACAATTAATAAATCCCAGGGGCAAACATTCCAAAAAAAAGGAGTCTTTCTCAAACAACCTGTTTTTTCTCTCCGTCAATTGTATGTTACAGCCAGTAAAGTTAGATCGTTTGATCGATTGCGTGTCTGTATGTATTTCTGAAACACAAGGCCAAGGTCATTTGGCAGAAGATGAAAGAATTCTTACAAAAAGTATTTTTGACGTGCAAAATGAGCTGAAATGACTGCTACTACAGTCTGAACTAAATATCCTTTTTACTTACAATGCTACTGTATATATAGCTTAATGCGCGAGCTATTAGAGTGAGCGGAACGAACGGCGGGGGTCTGCGAGCGTAGCGAGCAGGGGGCGTCCCCCTAGTACTTTTAATTATTTCACTTAGATGATCCATTGTTTGGTCCGAAATGTTATGCTCCGTGAATGAACACAGTTTTAATTCGAGCTCAGCTACTGAATTTTCATGGGAAGGATTTTCATCCAATTTTTGAAAAACGAATGTATCGGCTAGACAGCCTTGGCATTTTAAATTCTCCGCAAATGTTCAGCGTTGGACGTGTGCCTCTTCAATGTTGAAGTTTCGCAGGTTATCTTCCCATCGCAGACTCTACAATGAGTTTTATAAATATTATATTTATCAGGGTCAAGCCAGCCCTTAAACTCGGCTTCTGATTCCCATTGGGTTCTATATTTTTGGGCCCTGTGACTTTTCTTAAATTTTTTAGATGTTGATGAACACGCGGTATCTTTTTCCGAATCTGAAGACATTTTTAACGTAAATATAACTGCACTGTGCACTGCAAGAACACTATTTTAAGAATGAAAATATTTATATTACCCATACCAATTATCAGATTATCGTTTTGCGTTGCGAACTCAAAACAGTGCCGGCGAACGAGGAAAAAGTAATTAGGGAATTCCCCATAGAACAAACAAAATTTAGCTCAAACACCGCCGTGTTGAAAAATACCAGCCAACTTATGATTACCCCTAATCTATACTTACAATAAAGATGTAATTAGACATTATAAAAAAATCTTTAGAGGTACAATTGGGCGGAAAAAGGACTCCCTTCCGCGCCCTGCATTTACGCGTTTTTTGGCAAGAAAAGGGTAATAAATAGTAAGAAAAGGGCAATTATAATAATAAGAAAAGGGCAAATATATCTGCGATCATTATAACTCAAATTCCGGGTCCGACCTTATGCTCGGAGTTCGGATTGCCGTATTTTAGCGTACGGCAATGACCACGCTGCCGTATGCCGTACAATTTGTCTGTTAAGTGCCCGATTGCCATATCTTTGGCAACACTGCAATGGACCCTAAGACGGCGCTAGCAAATTTTCTCATGTGGGAAACAATCAGAGGAAAATAACCGAAGACCATATGGTGAACCTTCATGTTGAAATTTATTTTAAAATTTTCAGTGCTCGTGGACTGATCATCGTGTCCTTATCCTAAATAAACACTTTGTCTCGCATTTCATATCTGTTTGAGGACAATTGTCCTCGAATCTCCGCCCACTCAGAACTTGCATATTATAATTTACGTCTGTTTTCGTACTTTTCGAGTTTACTAGACTTTACTCGAAGAAAAATGAGAAGTTTGAGAGGGTTTGTCTTAATCCTCGCTGCGTACTCGAAAACTACGTAAACGTTTTGGAGTAACTTCTAGTAAAGTCAATCTAATGTAAACAAATTTGACGTTTGTTTAGGTTTCATTTTCATGTTCGCGATTTTAAACTAAAAAGCCTTTCTGTATTTTAATTCGTTTAAATAGAATCAATTGGATAATCTTGGGTTGATATCGATAAATTGTTTGAGCTATTCAGGAATACTACCGAATCGAGCAGTTTGATGCCTCCATTGAGCAATTTGTCTTCAGTGAATCGTACAGAACAAGAGGTATCTGCTGTTTTCCAAGGAGCTAAGAGGCAGCGTGTTAGGGGCTAAAGATCAAATGTAGTGGCGCTTTACAGTGATAAAGAATTCATCACTCATTTTCGAGTGAATCGGAAAAACTTTTCAAATCTTGTGAAAAGGTTCGAGTTATCACCAGTGTACAAAAATCTGTGGCCTGACAACAGATGCAATGGTACCGTATACTTATATGTATATTTATGGTTCGCTGGGCATGAGGCCTGCTTCTTTAGAGACCTACAAGACAGGTTCGACATAAGCGTGGGAACCGTTTGTCGGATTATAAATAGAGTTACTGAGTTTATAAGTGGTCTCAGTGACGAAATTATTAAGCGACCTGATGCAGTCAAAAAACTTGCCACCAGTGAATATTTTAAAGGCACATCTGTTATTCCTGGAATAATTGGTGCGATTGATGGTACTCACATTCAAATAGATTCCCCTGAAAAATGGAAAATGAGTACATCGATCGCAAGGGTATTCTTAAGTATTTGCCTGCAAGCAGTGTGTGAAGAGTCACGAAGATTTATAGATTTTTGCATGAGATTTCCCGGCTCGTGTCACGGCAGCTGGGTTCTTAAAAACTCAGAGCTCTACGATGATCTAGAAGAGTTTTGTGGAGGCAAGAATTTGGTTTTTGTATGTAATATATTTTAAAAGTTATTTATATTGTTACCCTGTGGTCCATCTGACTCAATCCCGTAAGGAGGAGGAGTCAGACGACCCAGCGGTAAAACAGACGAACACAACGACCTGGGGTCGATGACCAGTCTGATTTTGTTTGCGGAAGGATCGACATTTTTGGATTTTTGAAAGTTTGAATTAGTTTTTTGGAAGTTAGAATTAGTTTTTATAAAAGTTTGAATTAGAGTTGGAAAGAATTTTTGAAAGTTGTTTGATAAAAATTAAATAAATTATGGAAGCTGAACGTGAAACTGGACTAATCTCCTTCGACGAGGTACCGGCGTCGGGACCTAGTAACAATATTTTTACTGCAATTATACTTACCATCACGATATATCGCAGCAGACTTTGGTGTTAAATTCAAAAAATTCACCAACCTTTGTGGATTGAATGTTTCTAGTTGAAATTATTTCTAATTTGATTAGCACTCGCATATAGTTCCATCTTCTTACATTCCATATTTGTCATTATTGTTATTTATTAGCATGATTTATTCATTTATTTATTATTTATAATTTTATATTGAAATAATGAAACTGAATTAAAGCAAACGAAACGACCAAACGAACGATTTGAAATAAAAAGCTGTCAAATGTCAAACGTAAATTTTCTAAACTTTACTCGAACAAATTTGTCTAGTAAAATTTTTGCAATCTCGAGTAAAATTTTTCAATTTCCCCTCCATGATGTCACACGAAACTCTCTCAAAAACCCAACTGGCCTAAGGACGTATTCATTAAAGAATTCCTCCCAAGGAAGCTCACGCTCAATAACTCCAGTAATACTGCCATTACCCGCCCTATTACCATAACTGCCTCATCCCCTCCAAAAAAAAAACTTCAGGCCCTCTCCATTTATTACCAAAACGTGAGAGGGCTTAGGACAAAAACGCACTCCACTTTTCTCTCCACTCACACCTTACCCCACGATATTATTTGCTTAACAGAAACCTGGCTTTGCTCTAATATCTGTGACCTTGAAATCTTCAGCCATGAGTACAATCTATTTCGGAAAGATCGCTGCCAAGGCGATCCCGATCGTCGGGGTGGAGGTGTATTAATTGCCATCCGCTCTACCTTTAATGCTTCCTTGTTACCGAGCCCCTCCGTTGAACCACTCGAACTTCTTTCAATCACTCCCTGTCCCAACTCAATCCCGTGTTAAACCTTAATAAGCGTAGGCTTGACTTGGTACTATCTACCGACCCAGCAAGTGTGTTAGTTTCTCCCTGTCCCGGGGCCCTGTGCAATGTTGACCCTCACCATCATCCACTCTCCATCTGCATCTCTCACTCTACCGATACCCCCCATCAACCTCCTCCCGTACCAGCTAGATTTCTTTTTCGCAGAACCAATTTCGATATTCTTCTGGCTAACCTAAGTGAATTCCACCTTGAAATGTCTTTCACGGATCGCTCTCTCTACTCCGTTCTCTTCACCACCTTCCCATGACTCATCGCCTATATGGTACTCTAGAGAAGTCAAGTCTCTTAGGAATAGACGCAACACGTACTGGAATAAATACCTTCACTCTGGTTCCCGCGAAGACTACGAGAGATTTCGTGACTCCTTTAACGATTTTGTCTCTCTTGTCAACTCCCGCTATAACGCTTACTTATCTACCGTTAAAGCCAACATCACTTCGAATCCACGTCTCTTCTTCTCCTTCGTAAATTCTAAACAGAAACGCAAAGGGGATAGCTACCCTCTGTCCATCTCTTACCATGGATCGGTAAGCGACGACCCCCGAACCATCGCGAACATGTTCGCAAACTTTTTCTCATCCACTTTTATGGTAGGCCATTTCGTACCTGACGAAGAATACTTTTCCTCGCTGAACCCCATCCTCTCATCCTCATCTCTCAACTTTCCTGATCTCCATATCTCGGAGGATGAGGTTCTCACAGAGCTATTATGCCTCAAAGAAAACGTCTCCCCTGGTCCTGATGGTATCCCACCTGTAATATTAAGAAGAAGCGCGTATCTTCTTGCTGGACCGTTATCAGGGATCTTTAACACCTCCATCCTGTCTGGTATTTTTCCAGATTGTTGGAAGGCCGGATTTCTGGTTCCAGTTCACGAAAAGGGACCCAAGATCGATGCATCTAATTATAGGCCTATCGCCAAACTATCAGTGATCCCAAAAAACTTTGAGAAAATACTAGCTCGCAAACTATACCCCTTCCTTACGTCCTCTATTTCTCCCCACCAGCACGGTTTCCTCAAAGGTAGATCGACGACTACTAACCTTGTTCAATTCACGTCTTTTGTTTTAAATGCTATGGAGCGTGGTGAATTCGTCGAAGCCATTTTCACCGACATGAGTAAGGCTTTTGACAGCATCCCTCATAGTCTAATCATTCTGAAGCTTAAACTGGCTGGTTGTCCTAATTATTTCCTACGATGGATCAGTTCCTACCTGTGCAAAAGAACTTATTGCGTTCGGTTTAGATCTTCCCTCTCACATAGCATAATAGCTTCCTCGGGCGTTCCACAGGGTAGTCATATCGGTCCACTTCTATTTATTACTGCCACCAACGACCTATCCAGTGTTATTTCTAACTCCGTCTTACTCTCGTACGCTGATGACACCAAGTTGTATAAAAACTCAATTTGTCCTTCTGACAATCGCGACCTCCAGCTTGATCTCGATCGTCTATCGACATGGTGTTCCAAAAGCAACCTAATGCTGAACGTCTCTAAGTGTGAACACGTTTGCTTCAACCGCAAACGCAACTTTACCCCTCACACTTTTATGATTAATGGGTCTACGGTGAGATCGGTGAACTGTGTGCTAGATCTGGGTATTCGCCTTGATTCAAAACTATCTTTCAATGACCACGTAAATCACATAATCCGTTGAGCGTGTGGGTTTATTAACAGATGGTCCCGGGAGTTCTCCGACGCTTACATCCATAAATTCCTTTTCACCACCCTCGTCCGTCCGATACTCGAGTACGCTTCCCAAGTATGGTCTCCCTACCACAAACTTCACATTGTGATGAATTGTCCGGGCTCTATGAACATCCCGTCCAGGACGAGGAATCCTAAAAAGAAAGGAAATTAGAAATAAATACGTCAAAATACTTACCTAGATATCACAAAACACCACACACGCCATGACACATGTCAGTCACCATGTCGTGTCACAACTAGTACAAGTCGCGATCGTCTAGTACAAATCTGTACTAAAAAAGGCGTCTCCACTAGACACCGCTAGATGGCGAAGCAAACGATCAACGTGACGAGCAACGTGACGCGAAATGACCCATTTGTTGAAGAATGCGCAGTGCGCGCGAAATACGAAATTTCGACATGAATTTTGTGCGGAAAATGCACTTGCCGCGAATTTCGAAATTGGGTCGAAAAATCAATGCGAAGAATGACGGAGTAGGGACTGCTGCGTCAGGGAAAACTAAGAATAAAGGGACTGGAAAAATTAGGGAACAGTCAGTCTTACTCAGGGAGGCAACCAGTCACCTTAGGCAGTCGATCACCAGCAGACGACGGGAAGAGCCAGTTAGCCAGGAAGACCATCCCAGCAACTCAACTACCATCACCAGGAAGACCAGCCAAACAGTTCAACCGGGCAGCCTACCAGTACAACCGAATAAAAAGTGAGTATGAAACACTCGTCGTTAACGAAGAACTAGCGGATGAGAGCTCTTAGCCTCTCCGCTTAAGCCTCGACCATGGTTCTTTGAACCTATCGAGCTTAAATACATTGTAATCACTGGGCAACTCTCCCCCAGTGAGCGACAAAAAACAACAGCTACAAGAGGAGCTCCGTAACCCCAAGGTTGGACCCCGGCCTCTCACAATAGAAGAATACCGGGAAAGGATAAAGGGGCAGACGCAACAGAAAACCACTCCGGAGGTACCGAAATTACCACCGAGGAAGCGAACGGGCAAGGAGGCGCGATTCCGGGCGGACATCGAAGAGACGCGACGTCGACTCCTTCTGGCTGTGGGTCGGGAGCAACGAGCAAGGGTGGAGCAAGAACTCCAACGGCTCTACAACGAGCGGAGACGATATCGCCAGGCAAAGAAGCTGGCCAGGTATAATCCAACGAACAAACATTAATGGTCCAGCTTAGTTTAAGAGAAGAATGTATTTGTTAGTTAGTAAGAAAAATAAATGTATAGAAAATAAATATTAAAATTGTCTAACAACCGACTATTTAATGGTGTTCAGGAGTGTACTCTTAGGAGTGTTACTGTGAAGTCCTCTCCTCCAACGACACATAGAGTCGAGGGAGAATCTTCACATAAATTTGGCGCAGCCGCTTTTCGGACCTACCTCTAGCAAATTGGTTAAGAGGAGGTTAGAGTAGAATGCAAAAGCTTGAAAAGGAAGAAAAATAGGAAAATTTAATTAGTCAACTTTTAGGAAATTGCTCGGTTGATGGGTCAAAATATAAATATAAATAAATTTGAGAATGTTTGAGAGCAAAAAGAGAAAATAAAGTAAAAGACACTTCTGAACACAAGTCGATAGTGATAAGTAAATGAGAAATGTACTAAGGCTAGGGATAGGAACTTAATGGGTTCTTAATTAACTTAACAAAATAAACAATATACATAAGTGAAAATATCAAACATTGTATTAGCGGAATATCTTGAAGTTAATGTATATGACATAAGACACTAATGCATAGCACGTAAGAAACTAATGTACATTCGATGTTATAATCTGAAAAAAAAGAAAAGAGAAAAATTAAAAAAAAAAAAAGTAAAAAAAAAGAAAAAGAAAAAGATACATATATAAAGAAAAAAACAAGATATAGAAAAAAAAAAGATAGAGGAAAGGAAAAAAAAACAAGGAAAGAAAATATATATACAAAAAGAAAAAAATACGAATGAAACAATAATAATAATAATAGTAATAAGCGAATAATAAGAGGACAATGATACAGTTAACAACGCAAAAACAGAGTAACGGAATATATGGCCACGTCTACACCCAAAATTCCGGTAAATAAAAAATTAAGGAAATTTTTAGAAACGATAAACTCCTTCACATTGGAAACAGAAATCGAGGAAATTCCGGAAGCACTAGCTGTTAGTGGGGCATCCACAGAAGGAGATAACACAAATAAAGACAGTGACACACTCAGCGGGGAAGACCGCACACACCCAGAAAACACCAACGAAAACAACACAAATACGGGCGCTTCACCTAATAGGCAAGAAGTAGAACTCACATTCAGCACGGAAGAGAATAACGAAGAACCTCAGGCAGAACCTCAGGCAGAAGAACAGGAGGACAAACGGGTGCAAGCAGTGGATAACATAGTACCAGAAGAAAACGACGAAGAGATCCAAAGACCCCTGTTACGAGAAGTAGTATCACTCAGGAACGGGAGGCGATATATCCGGACGCACTCAGTTAATTCCGACCCCGGAGGTAGTAGTAACAAGCAACGAAAACTCCGGAAGAATACATATAGTGAGACTGTAGGTGAATCGAGTACAACAGAACGAAAAGCTGGTGGTAGCGATAGCAGACAACAAAGAGCACGACGGCATACAGATAGTGAGGTAGTGGGAGAAGAGAGTACAATAGAGGAAGAAACTAAAAAGATGGCCAACATAACCCTGGTGAATAGCATACTTCACAACAATGTGCCAGTTTTGACTGGAGAGGATGGGCCCCGCAAGCAATGCGAGGTGAACGAATTTATAAATTGCGCGCGTCTAGGATATGAAATCCTCACAAAGGTGCCAGACAAAGTATTATTCACTCGATTGCTACCAACACGATTAAGAGGCAGGGCACTCGAAGTGATACAAGCAGGTGGAACCGACACATTGAACGAGATAATTTCAACATTGAGGGCAAACCTACTCCAGGGAGCATCCTACATCACGTTGAACACTCAGCTTCGAAATGTTCACCAGCTACCAACGGAGACGTTATTGGGGTATTTTAATAGGGTGAAAGACCTCATTGCTGCCTGTAAGAATGCTGCAGACGTGCAGTACCCTAATGGAGGAGATGGATTAAAAGCCGAAATAAAGGAAGTAGGCCTACACTGTTTCAAGATGGGAGTGCTAAATTCAAACTACAAGTTCTATCTCTTACAAGACGTCGAGAACACGCTGGAGGCGATAGGGGCCAAGGTCAGAAGACTTGAACAGACGGAGCAGTGTATGCAGCAGCCGCAACAGGACGTCGCCAGCCCGATGCAACAACCAACCCAACCCAACTTTTACATGCCCGCACAACGGCCGCAGCAACCTTTTGTTATCAAGCAGGAGTACCATCAGAGAGGTCCCCAGAACTACAGGAATGGGGGTCAACAGTACCAGCAAACACGCAGAAATAGTTTCCAACCGGCTGGGAATAACTATCGAAGTGGGAATCAGGGGAGTCCACGAGGCAGACCGGATCGCCGACAGATAAGATGCCATTTCTGCAACCGCGAGGGACATGTAATGGCAGAGTGTCGCACAAAACAAATGACACCGTTCTGCATAAGTTGCAAGGCCTATGGTCACACAGCACAAAACTGCAACTCGCACGGTAGGAACCAAACAAATCCAGGTCCAAATGGATATTGGGGTCGCCAGGTGAATCACACCACGGCAAACGATACAGAAGAAAAGTGTAACTTTTGTCTGGCGCTTGGACATACGGAAGGCAGATGTTATTTGAAGGAGAGATGGGAACGATTACAGCTGGTAAAACAAACCATAAACAGGTCCTCGGAAAACTGCGAGGGGGCGACTGGACACACCGCGAGTCGCCACTAAAAGATAAAGAAAGGCGGTGTGGATCGTGTCCAGAAATCCCTATAGTGAGTCTACCACTGAATGTGGCCCAAAGAAGTAAAAACTTGTTCATAATAGACACAGGAGCCGAAATAAGCCTTATAAAAGAGGACGAAATTAACGAAGAAAGGAAAGGCGATATAAATAGAGAAGAAACTATCAGACTCAACACTATTTCAGGGGAAATTTCTTCAAAGGGAACCATCAGAGGACACATAAATTTGGATAAGATTTACCCATGCAAGTTTCATATTATAGAAACTGTCAATCATGGGAACATAACGGGATTATTGGGTAACGATTTCTTGTCTAAGCATTGTAATATTGAGGGCCCCGCACAGCAGCTCGTGTTCCCACCCACAAGCAATGGCAGAGGAACAATTATAAAATTTGAAGAAAACCGCAACCAACACGGGAATGACGTACACTTCGTGGACGTAATAGCTGCTGGTGGAACAAGCCTTTAGCGTAGTCACACGAGGGAGGAAAACACTCGAGATGACCAAAGTAGCACTACTATGGGGAGTGGAGAGAAACCTGAAACACTGGGTAAAGACAACGCTGGCCAGTCAGAAGAAATACGACAGACAGAGGAATCGGGAAGCAGCACCACCGCTAGGCAAAGCTGTCCAAAAATATGTGGAAGCACAGGGGAAGTAATGCCTACAGCGGAAATACTGAGTGACTTGGAACAACTCTTCGAGATAGGTACGAAGCAGGAAAACTACGAGAGTAGGATGTGTACCAGGAAGAGTAGTGTAAATTGTCTTCCAGCCCATAACAAAGCCCAAAACAAAGAGAGTTGTGAGGGAAGCTGTTCAAAAGAGGAACCCATAACCACAGAGCCAAGAAACATCGTAATGCCAGCCAGGACAGTGAAATGCGTGGAAATGACCACGGATAGAGAAGGACAATTCCTAACCGAGGGGGAGGAGATAACGCCGGGGGTGCAGACCAAGAAGGGAGAGTGAAACTGAGCGTATTAAACGTAAACAGTCACGAGGTAGAAATTAAAAACGTGACAGTAAAACTACGAGAGTACGAGGAAACAACGGCGAGGGGAAAAGACACCGAAGATCCCGAGCGGAAAGTCGTCTATTGCACGGGTACCGAGGAAGGGAAGCCAGGCAAAAGGGAGGCCCAAATCACAAAACTAATAAGTATGGAGAATAACTTAAACACCGAGGAAAAAAGAGAGATAAACAAAATAATCGAAGAGTTTCAAGATGTTTTCCATTTGCCGGGGGAAAAATTGGGACACACCACGACCGTACAGCACGAAGTACGGATACAACCCGGAAAACAGCCAATCAAGTGCGAGATGTACCGCCTGCCAGAAATACAGAGAGACATAATAACCGAGGAAATCCAAAGGTTACTCGATGAAGATATAGTAGAGCCAAGCTGGAGTGAATGGAACGCACCATTGCTAGTAGTCCCCAAAAAGCCGGGACCGGATGGAAAGAAGCGATGGCGGATAGTGGTCGATTACAGGAAGTTGAATGAAGTGACCGAGGGGGATGCATATCCACTACCCAGGATCGAAGATATCCTGGACCAGTTGGGGAATTCCCGATATTTCTCGGTGCTCGACCTCGCCAGCGGCTACCATCAGATAGCAATGAAGCCGGAAGATCGGGATAAAACAGCGTTCAGTACTCCTTACGGGCATTACGCCTTTGAACGAATGCCGTTCGGACTGAAAGGAGCACCAGCAACGTTCCAGCGACTCATGAACCATGTGTTAACTGGTTTACAAGGATTGCAGTGCTTCGTGTACCTGGACGACATAGTTGTATACGGCAGGAATTTAAACGACCATCAAGTAAAATTACGAGCAATACTACAACGGTTAAGAACTCATAATCTCAAGTTAAACGTAGAAAAGTGCAACTTCTTGAAAAAAGAGATTATATATCTCGGGCACAAATGCACAACGGAAGGGGTGGAGCCTGATCCGAGTCTGGTGGACAGTGTCAAAAACTTTCCGACACCTAAAACCGTTCGCCAAGTGCAGTCGTTCCTGGGGTTAGCCAACTACTATAGGAGGTTCATATCGGACTTTTCTAAAATAGCGGCACCCATCAACAAACTCCTAAGGAAAGACGTGAAATTCGTTTGGGACGAAGGTTGCATAAAAGCCTTTGACAACCTCAAGGAGAAATTAATAAGCCCACCGGTACTCCGATACCCAAACTTCAAAGAACCGTTCAAACTATACACGGACGCGAGCGGAGAGGCGCTCGGCGCCGTCCTAGCACAGGGTCAAACCAGCGAGGAGAAGCCAATAGCTTATGCGAGTAGAACATTGAACGCGGCAGAGAGGAATTACTCTACCATAGAACGAGAACTCTTAGCCATAGTATGGGCAGTGAAAAATTTCAGATGTTACCTGTACGGACGACCTTTCAAAGTATTTACTGACCACAAGCCATTGAAGGGAGCAATAAGAATAAAAGACCCCACAAGTAGGATATTGCGATTGAGGCACAATCTGTCCGATTACACATTTGAAATAGAATACAAGGAGGGTCGCAAAAACAATAACGCAGACGCCTTAAGTAGGATCCCTTACGACGTGCTGGTAACCACACGTAGACACCAGAAGAAGTAGTAGAAGCGAAGGAACCGGCCACGGGCGAACAGCCCGAGTCTTCGTCAGCAAACGGTATGCAGGAACGAGGAAGATCACCCATACAAATTTTAACAGACCCACAGGATATAGAAACTATACTGCGAGATGGCCACGACGCACCCCTAGGAGGTCATCAAGGAGTCTTCAAGACCTATCACCGGTTAAAAAGGGAATACAGCTGAAAGGGAATGCTGAAAGACATCAAGAAGTATATCCGGAAATGTAAGAAGTGCCAGATAAACAAACTAAGCAGAGAACATAAGGAGCCGATGGTCATAACGGACACAGCCCAGCAACCGTTCGACAAGGTCTACATGGATCTAGTGGGACCACTACCGGAAACGCCTCGCGGAAACAAGTACATTCTAAGCTTTGAGGATGATCTCACCCGGTTCATGGATGTCGTACCGTTACCAAATATGGAGGCAAAGACAGTAGCTCAAGCGTTCGTGGAAGAAATCATAAGTCGGTATAGGATACCGAAAAAATTAATCACAGATCAAGGGCAAATTTCACTTCCGAAATGTTCAAGGAAGTTTGTAAGTTATTCCGGATACGGAAACTCGAAACGACGCCGTATCATCCACAAGCCAACGGGGCATTAGAAAGATCCCACAGGCCTTTGGTAGAATATCTGAGGAATTTCGTTGATGATAATCAAACGGATTGGGATGAGCATTTACGGGCAGCCATGTTCGTCCGAAATAACAGCATGCACTCCACTACAAAACTAACACCCATGGACTGTTTATACGGGTTCTCCGCCCCGCTGCCCAACAACTTAAAGAAAGAACCACAACCTGTGTACGACCATGAGAACTACTTCTTACACCTAAGAAATAAGCTCCAAAGAGCCTACCAAACAGCCCGAAAGAATTTGGAAGAGGGTAAAATTCAGTCAAAGGAATACTACGACCAAAAGACCAACCCGCTGAAAATTCACCTAGGAGATCAAGTACTACTGAGAAACGCGGCTCGAAAGAATAAGTTGATACAACACTGGGTAGGACCATACAAAGTGGTAGCCATAAACAGCCCGGTCAATAGTACTATAATGATACATTTGGCGCAGCCGCAACCACGGACCTACAACCCATTCACTGAAAGGCAGAATATCAAAAGTATAATAATCTTGGAGCAACTCGAAGTTAAGACCCTACTTCAGACTCATGGCAATGGCACAATATTATTACGGATGGACAGGAAAAATGGCATGCTGTAGACGAATATATGTATAGACTCTGGAAAGAGGAAGGGGACATATTGGACGCTGTAATGTATATTTAAACGCTATAAAGTAGCTGAGATACCTTGCAACATTGGCTCCAGAGAGAACCGTTTTGTGTTAAATTAATAGTTTTAGCAAAATTCTTGAGAAGCTGGAACGATGTGAGTAGGATAAATGAACAGTGTAAAGGGGGAAGGAGATACGAAGCTTAAAATTAACGCCGAAAACAAAAATGTTTTAGTCACTGGATACGAAGATAGTCAGAACTAGCATGAAATTTAGGCGCGTTTTCAAAGTTTTCGCCCGTCGACATAATAGTAAACAGTCCAGAGAAGAAGGCACCCGAAATATCCACAGAATAAATACTATGGGGGGTGATAATAAACTTTCAGATCTCTGCAGTTACTACAAATGAGCGCATCAAAAACGAACGGGGAAGAGATAATAGTAAATAGTCCAGAGAAGAAGGCACCCGAAATATCCACAGAATAAATACTATGGGGGGGTGATAATAAACTTTCAGATCTCTGCAGTTACTACGAATGAGCGCATCAAAAACGAACGGGGAAGAGATAATAGTAAACAATCCAGAGAAGAAGGCACTCGAAATATCCACAGAATAAATACTATGGGGGTTGATAATAAACTTTCAGATCTCTGCAGTTACTACAAATGAGCGCATCAAAAACGAACGGGGAAGATATTAAATACAATTGACGTTGGAGGAAGCTACCGAAAAAGCGTGCTATTACGGGGGTAGAGACATCAACAGAGATTTAATAAAAGGGTTAAAACGGGATTATAGGAGATCAAGATATAAAACGAAAATGAGTGAAATATAAATATGAAGTAAACATGGAAACGATTAAAGAAATACAGTCATGAAGTGGTAGCAAGTGAATACAAGAAAATAATAAAGTGATAAAAATTCAAGCGAGTAAATGGAAATAATTAACAGAAAAATAAATAATGGAAGGAAACAAGATTGAAAAAAATTACATGTGAATGAAAATAATCATAGCAATGATAATGTACCAACGCAGATGATAAAAGGTTAAACAATAAAGCTAAGTAAACACACACCAATTAATTAGCAAGGAGATGAGTACAAACAAGTTCGAGCCAAAGGAGTAGTCCATTGTTAGTAGTTTCAAAAAACCTGGAACCTGATGACCAGAAGCGTAGGCAAATACCAGTCAGAAAATTTTACAAAATAACAGAAGGAGATGCATACCCACTGTCTAGAATATCCCAAGCGGCTATCATCAAATAACAATGAAGACAGAAGAACACAATCCAAATTCAACAACCGGCAAGGTATCACAAAGCAACAGCACTGGCGTTCCCGTAGGCAAACCTCTGGCAAAAAACAGCACTTAAACAACTGAAACAACCTCCCTAATGCAATTGCACACCAATATCATCAACAAAACCATCAATATAAATAAGGAACAATTTATAAATTTAACCATACAGCTAGAAATAAAAGAAGTCGATTAAGAAATATCGACATTGTGAACATCATAATAATTAATAAGGCTGCAACCTTACATTGTAATTAAAAGAAAATCACCGCTAGGGACACGAAAAATGTAAAATAATAAAGGATAATTCAAATACTAAGTTTTACGTATACCGGTGTCAAGAAAAAAAAAATTTTATAGTTATGGAAATAAAATATTTGGTCACACAATAACATAAGATAAATATTTTTTCGGATACATACATAATTCAGTATTAATTGTAAACCGAAGCGTTGGAAACATGTAAGGAAAAACAAGTAAGGAATAAAGAATGAAATAATTATAATTACGCATAAATATATATATAAGAAAAAAAAAAACTGTAAAATATTCTATTCGAAAAATGAAAAAAAAAAACAAAACATGCCATCTTCAAATTGATGGTTACATAAATCTAAAACTTCCATTTGTTCTAAATTGAATAAATTGAATTTTAATGTTAAAATTTATTGATTAAATGCAGCTCTTAGTATCTAGTTTATAGTAAACCGTATATAATAAGCTTGACCATGTTAAAATATAGTATAAAGTATTTCTAAATCCAACCATATAAAAGTGGCAAGTTGGAAATCGTAACTGTCACTGAATAAGAATAATTTAGACATAAGTAATTAATGTAATAGTAATTTTAGACATAAGTCTGGGAAACTTGTTCAATACTAGAAAATCAATAATTGAAAACACAGAAATGATGCAAAGAACATGAAATGCGTATTACATACACAAAAGGGAAGGAATCTTTTCAGAAAAAAAGGGGGGAGCTTTTCTAAAGAGGGGAGGAAATGTAATGAACAATTTTCCTAAATTGAAAAAACTTTTGGAAGTACCTGTACCTGAAAATGTAAAACAAAATATTTCACCTGAGTCAACGGAAAACGCTGACTCATGCGAAAACTCATGAAGGGAAATTTACGCTCGAGTCAGCAGAAAATGCTGACTCTAGTGAAAATGCAACGGAATTTGCCATTGAGGTAGGTCGAGTCGATCGCATTTCGATCGATGTCGAAATTAATTTTAAATGGGTTATGGAAATATTCAAATATTATTGAAATATGTGATGCAACAAGACTTACTTGGTTTTATGCATTCCTGACCTGGTTAATTCTTAATCTAGATTTAAATTAATGACCATGCTAGATTTAAGTATAAATTAAGGTATGAATTGTACTAGAAGTCAGTCTTAAATATACACCTGTTAAGGAACAACGTTGTTTTAGACTCACGGAGTGGATCGGCCCTACGGCCATCCACTCCCGAAGTCCTGACCTGGCCGCGAGGCCGATCAGGCAACATATCAGAAGAGTCGAAAGAAGAAGTGTATAAAGCGAAGTAGAAATTCTACATTTCGCCCGTGGAAATGTAGAATTTTCATCACAACATCGGTAGAATCGAGGCTATTCAGAAGCGTTTCCTACGCTTCGCTCTCCATTACCTTCCGTGGTCCTATCGCTCCTATCTTCCCCTTATGCGGATCGCCTCAAACTCATTAACTTGCAATCCCTCTCCGGATGCCGTGTCATGGCCGATTTATCCTTCATACATGGCGTCTTGCATGGCCATATTATAGCGCCGGACATCCGCAATCAGATTGTTTCGCGTTCCTGTGGCAGATCCCTTAGAGCTACTGACCCTTTCTCTATCAGCTTCCTCCACACTGACTATGGTAGGATGGAGCCCGTCACAAGAATGCTAAGGGTATATAATCGGGCCGTCCCTGTTCTCCCGGCCGCAAGCGGTAGAACCAGTATACGATCAGTTTTCTGTACTTGTGCTGACCGTATGTCCTAGTTTGCTGCACTCACTTGACCTACTTTCCCTGACCCGACCGGTCAATCACTTGCTAATCTTTAGTTTCTCTTAGTTATAGATTTGTACATCTATCTCTTTTATTTTTCTCTTTTTTAGTAATATACTTTTCTATGTAACATAATTCTCCTTCTATTTGTTTTTTTTTATTTTCTTATTTTTGTTCGTTTTTTTTCTTCTATCTCTTCTTTTTATATATATTTCCTTTTTTGCTTTCAAGTTGTAAATAATTAAATAAATAAATATATGAATAAATAAATAAAAAAATGTTGCTTGAGAAAGTACGTAAACGCCAATCTCGAGATTGGAACATAATGAAATAATTGTAATATATTGAAATATGGAAGGTAGACAGACCTATTGCAATATCGTACGTTGACAGACCTTTTGGAGAAACCTTTTGTTTAAAATAATGCTCAAATCAAACCTGATGGTGTAATTACACGCCACTTTAACAACTGTCAAATCTATTGCCATCAATTGTCGCGCGAAATTCAAAATGCCACAGGCAAGTTTTTTTCGTGACGAGAAGGATAAATCAAATCCGATCGCTCGGATCTGGACCTCGAAAAATCGGATCAAATCCGAGAAAATCGTATCACCTGGTCATAAACGTTAGTTTAGAGCATGGGTTACAATGCTCGTATTGTTTACTAAACTTAGAGGTGTCTACGGCTAAACCTTTCCAATATAATTGCCTCTTTATTCACCTTATAATTCTCGAAACCCCCTGATGTCCACCAGTAGGCAATATCTGGAAATCCCTTAATGCTTGGTATATTTCGGATGTGGAGTCCAAAACTCTGACTGAGTCTAAATGGAGGTTGACTAATATTTTACTCTGGGGAAAAATTCGTTGTATACCTGGCTGTTTTTAGAAGTATCAGGGACTGCAAGTTAATCGAGGGGACAGATATCTTGAGTTCCTTCAATTTAAGAGGTAAGATGTGGCTAAGAATCTGCGTCAGGGAGACTTCCAATCTTTCTTGGTCGTGAGGGGTTCGAAGAGGGCAGTTGAGTCTTAATATGTGGTGCTCGATATATTTGTTGCACAGGAAAGTATTCACAAGGGAACAAACTTAGACTTTTTTCTTGTTGCATGGAATTCTATGGCTGTTGTTTACAGATTCCAGGCCGCTGTTTTCAAATCCACCCTCAATTTTCCTCTAACAGCTCTTGACTTTGAGATACAGCTATTGGTCACATTTTTGTAATATTTACACTTAGCTTTCATAACACCGAGCTGTTTTTTTTTTTTAGTTTTTTTAAAATGCCCACGTCGGGAAATATTTGCAAAAACAAACACTACAACTTCTGTAACATCTGTGGTAATTATACATGTGAAAATTGTAGACTGAATGCGTCCTAGTTCGTAAGACTAGTGTTTTTTGATGTAATATTAGAATATGCTACTGTTCAAAAGTCTAGTATAAGCAATGAACTACAGATAGTGATGAGGAGTTAAAACACACGAAATGATTTTAATGATCTCTCTTGTTTTTAATTCACATTCTTTTTTTTCACACATTTATTAATATTATTTTTTGTTTTCATTAATTACACAGTTATTTTTCCAAAAAGTAAAGTCTATTATAAAAAATTAATTCGCAAGCATATTATTATGAAAAATCTTATAATTCATCATTTTGTTCTTAATTACACAAATTTTATTATAATTTATAACTATAATTGATTCATTAGTGAGATTTAGTCCACATTTGTTATTAAATCACAAAATAGACAACAGTACAATTAAACACAAGATTCACATTTTTTAGTTTGAATTAAAGATTAATATTACAATAGACCAAAAATCACACTCAATGTAAGATATTTTAAGATTAGAAACTCAACTCAAAATTTCTCCCTTTTTTTAAACTAAACTAAGACTCTAACTCAAGAAATGATTTAATAGCTAAGGAAAACTTTTCAAGGCCTCTTAAATCATTTCTTGAGTATTCAAAAACTACTTGATTTTCATCAAGTAGTTTATTTGTTTAGTGAGTACTGAACAGCTACTGTTGCTTCTGTTATGGGTAAAATCAAGTACAAAGAACGCAAGTGACTGATATGTGTAGATCTCAAAATTGTGAATTTTGTTCTCGGACAACAAGGGGACCTTACAAAACATCCATGTTTTATTTGTCTGTGGCACATTAGAGCTATGTCTGAGCACTGTATTAGAAAATACTGGCCTTCTAGGCAAGCTATGGTTCCGGGAAAGTGAATGTGATAAATGAACAACTATTGCCCAGGGATGGCATAATATTTCCACATTTGCATATCAAACTAGGGCTTATGAAACAATTCGTCAAAACTTTGAGCAAGTCAAAATATTTTTAAATTCATCTCTATAAAGTTCCATGATTTGGGCACAGAGAAACTGAAATTCGGAATTTTTGATAGTCCACATATAAAAAGGTTGATAAAGGATGAAAACTTTCATAGTTATATGAGTGATATTGAAAAAAATGCCTGGAATATATTAGTTTGGATTACACAAAATTCTCTGGGAAACAAAGAGGATGAGAGCACATTGAAGAGATTTTGTCGCACTTCCAGTAGCTTGGTTGTAATCTGAACCTTACTCCACAGTCATTTGGTCCGTTTCCCTGAAACTGTTAGTGATCTGAGGGCACTATTATCCGTTTGAGTGAGCCAAATTCTGTATGTATTGGGTATGCCAAATGTACATGTTCTGTTTGAGTATGCCAAAATGTAGATATGTATAATTAATTAATAAATATATAAATAAAAATATCGAAAATGATTTTCGAAATGATTTTCATAAAAAAAAATGCCGTGTGCGTCTCGGACGCACGACAGAAGTGTTAACTTAAACTAATCTAAGTTGAACTATTTAATATTGAAATTGTTTAACTTGAGAAAGCATTGGTTATTACTTAAATTTTATGTATATTAATATGATAATGTAAGGAAAGGTTGTTGATTAATAAAATTTTATATTGATTATAAAATATATTTTATTCTTAGTTACAATTCTTGAGTATGTACATACATTAGAATTTTGTGCATGTACATTATTAGTACATTATTTATATTACTTATCGTTATTATAGTTATACATTATTTATCATTACATACATTATTTATCATTATTTAATCCTATAAAAGTAACGATAAGCTTATGGTAGCTATAATAAGCAACGAAATTTTTATATTGTATGTCATCCAAAAATCTTGCAAGGATTGCATCAAGTACAGTTCCATGACTTCGGTTAATTTAACGGAATTCCGGTCTCCGGTTAAAATTAACGGAATTTTATAATAACTTTCTTTAAGTAAAGAAGAACCTTCTTGTGTATAAATGAAAAGCTGTTTATGAATAAATTTAATAATACTTGAAATATTTTGGTTTGGAGATATATATATATATTGACAAGATTCGTTGTCGTTTCGTTGCTTAGCTTCATTGAGACATTCTACTATACACATTTCACCAAGATTGTTTTGTTTAGGCGTATTAAAGATTGTAGCATTATTAATTTGTAATCCCATATTCGAAGTGACAATATTAATGCAATCATGAACATTCTGATAAATTGCTACGCCTCCTGCTCTTATATTTTCCCGCTTTAATTGCACAATACGTTTAAAAGATGGAATAATTTAAGTATCAGAATTTTTAAGCCACGTTTCACATAATAAGAGAATATTACAGCGTTGAGAGACAGAATCAATAAGATCGAGACTATGAGCATTAAGGCTTTGACAATTAATTGTAAGAAGTGACAGTCCTCTTTTATTTGAAATAAACTCAATGATACTTTGATCAATAGTTATTAATGCGTTCAGAGATAATCTTCGAAATTCTTCTCGTAATGCTGTTAATTACGTATCGTTTATCTTTTTCCATGGTTGAAAGTGAAATCATTATTCGGCGTAGTAATGAAGAGACCCTCTATTGTAGATACTCGATACTCGAGATAATGCAACATAAAGTAATTGTTTTGGGTGTGATTTTTCATATTCATAAGCAATCTCACTAAAAGTTCCTCCTTGAGATTTATGAATAATCATTGCGCACGCTCAAACTAGAGGAAATAGATTTCTTTTTGCTATAATGGATTTGTTATTATTTAAATAAATGGTAGAAGTTCTCCTTTCTATAGGTACAGCTTGAGGATGAATATTATATTTTGTGAAGTGTGCAGCAACTTTTTTCCTTATTTTCTGACCTGATTGAGGTGAGTCTCCAAAGAGCAGCCAAATACCTGTAATTTCATCTTTAAAATTTTTTTTTGGTACACTCACTTCCCAACGGCACCGTTTGCCAGTCCATCTACAACGTCGATGTTAGTTGTGATTATGTAGAATTTGTTCATAACGAATACAATCTCATATGGCAAACCACCTGTATCAATAACACACTTTTTGTACAATTTTTGTTTCACGAAGGCTTGTTGTTCATGATTTGCGCATCCAATAAAAACGTCAGTGGTTGTTGACATGACTTTATCCTGTGCTTGTTGTAATACGTAATTGGTATACTCTTTAGATGCTTGATTCGTATAGAATAATCGTATTCCATGAGGACACAGTTCATTGGCATGTTCTTTCGTGAAAAATCTAGATGTAATTAGAGCCAATTCATTGTCATCTAACGCATTTTCATTTACAATTTTTGTAAGTTGTGAAGAAAACGTTGTATTCAATTGACGTATAACTTCGTAAAACTTCAATCCCCTCCATAATATCGGTCCAACCATTCTGTTTTATTTGTTTATAAATTGGTGTTGCTCCCACCGGTTGAAGTTGTCGCAAATCACCAATCAAAATAACATCTAAAGCACCAAAATTAGTTTGAAAGTTTCCAGTGATTTATTTTAACCTTGAATCAATTTGCAATAAGAGTTCCGCACCAGTCATGCTTATTTCATCAATGATTATAGCTTTTACATATTTAAACAAGGTTCTGTACTGTTGTGCAATCTCAATCGATAAAGGAAGAAGCTTAGAAAGAGATATTTTTAAAGCTATGTGAACAGTTGTTCCATCTTTTGCTACAGCTGCTTTTCCAGTGGATGCACACGCTATGTATGAATCAAATACCCATCAGTATTCGTGTATCTGTTATAAATTTCCATAATTAACTTAATTACGAACGTTTTTCCACATCCTGCTGGTGCAGTAAGGAAAAGTTGTAATGGAGATATATTATCTGATAATAAATGGGATATACTGTAAGAGGCTTTTTTGTTTTTCATTAGCAGATCTCATCAATGCGCAAAAATTTTCATGTTCCATAATATTATCTCTTTTCTTAGCAATAGATCCGAGCTTGCTTAATGTATTCAGACGTAAGTCCATGTTTTCATCTGCATTTGCATTTTTATACAAAGTCTCAAAAGGATTAGCTTCTGAAAACCTATTGGCTATATCTCGAACTTGGTCATCATCATCCGGTATTTCATTTTCACGACATAAAGGTGCCTACAGACGATCATAGAAAAATACATCATATTAAAGGACATATTTGTATCATATCATATCTATGCCATATTATATGATGAACTGTACACACACGTTTTTGAAAATATGACGAAAGGTTGCCCGGGATATAAATAACGGCTAGTCTAAGCCTCTTGGAGGTTTTAGACGCCTCCCTAGCCACCGGGCGCGTCCACGGGTTGCGGATAGTGGAAGTCCAGGGGAAATTTCTCTTGGATCGTCGAGGAATAGGCAGAAGAGTACAATTTGAACTCGGGAAGCTCAATACTCGGCCGCGGACAATGGGAGGACCCCCCTTTTTAAATATGGAGGGTTTGAGTAAATTACAAATTACCCCAGGTGGTGCGGCGACTCAGTCGTCAAATCCATCCACCTCTTCGGAGGTGGCCGTGCCCCATTCGGATTCTGGGGGGGGCACACTCAAGCCTGTGGCAGCAACGACGGTGGAACACTTGGCCAGCGTTGCGGTGGATGCTACAAGTGGGAGGCAACAAGGCACAGGTGGGTCGTTTAGCCTCTCTACAGGCCTGGAGACAAAGGTTCAAACTGACGACGGCATGTCCGTCAACAGTACAGGAACCATCGACTCTGAGGCCGAAAAGAGATTGCTGGGCGAGACTACCGAAGCCAAGGCCTCTGAGAAGAAGAAGAGGAAGTCGAACAAGGCGCAACTGTCCCTTAAGAGGTACAAAAGTGCCAAGGCCAGCTTGAAGAAACTCTTGCTAAGGAAGTCCGAAGAGCTCTCTAATAAGGAGAAGGGCTACTTAGCAAGAAACAGGAGGATTGTCGCCGATTTCGAGAAGAATATCGCTTCGCAGAAATTGGGGACAATCGTTGAGGAGCTCCCAGGACCGGCAAGGTCCGAAACCGGAGCTAGGGGTAAGAGCGCCAAACTACAGCGGTCCAATGCTGTTGCCTACTCACCCTCAGGAAAACCCCCACAGCCGACTTCTCAGAAGAAAGCTAAAAGGGAGCGATCCAACGAGGAGGAGGAGAAAACAGCAAAAAAGGCCAAAACCTCGTCGGTAGACCAAGCGCCCACCGATTGTCAGATGGCTATCATAGATCGATCAGATCTAGATGGCAAAATATCTGGCGAAAGGTGGGAAATGGTCGAGACGAGGCTTCTGTACGCGATGGCGAGCGAGCAGAGTTGCTCGATGGAGGAGTTGTCCTTCGAAGGAGCAAGCTGGCACAAGGGAGTCAAGGTCATTGGCTGCTCGGGGAGAAAATCCGTTGATTTTCTGAGCCGTGTAGTCGAGGGCCTTGGCGAACTTTGGCCAGGAGCCAAATTCGAGGTAATTCCGAAATCGGAGCTACCACTGCGGAAATTGGCGCTATTGTGGATTCCTCCCCCACTAGTGGAGGATGAAGCCACCATGAAGTTGATTTCCAGGCAGAACGGTCTGGACACGAGCAAATGGAGAATTATCTCCTCCAGCAAGTGTCCAAACGGAGTTGGCAAGGACCTTGTCGTAACGGTAGACGACTTGTCCTTCGCCAAGTTAAAAGATTCAAAAGGAAGCATCAAATTCGGCTTTAGTGCAGCAAAAGTGAGGCTTCCCAATGAATCCAAGAGCGGCACCGAGGAGGCTGCAAGCAGTGCAAAGTAATTTGCACCACTGCGAAGCGGCCACCGAGGATTTGATGCTGTATATGGAGGCAAATGGAGTAGACGTGGCCTTAGTCCAGGAACCGTGGCTCTCAGCGGACAAAATCCGAGGACTTAGGTCAAAAAATTATAGTCTACTTCACTCAAGCACAACAGGTAAAAAAAGAGCGTGTATAGTAGCAAAGAGATCATTAAACCTCACTCTACTTTCACAGCACAGCACAAATGACTTGGTGGTGGCAGTACTAGAGGAGAGGGGCAAAACCAGCCTGCTCCTGGCCTCAACGTACATGCCATACGAGGAAGGAGACCCCCCATCAGCAGCGGTCCGGGCCCTGGTACAAGAGGCCGAAGTTAGAGGATGGCACATGGTGATGGGATGTGACGCAAATGGTCATCACGTCCAATGGGGAAGCAGTGACATCAACAGAAGGGGTGAGTCAATTTTAGAGTTTATAATTTCTACCAACCTAACTATTTGTAATCGGGGGGACACACCCACTTTTACTAACAAAATTAGGGAGGAGGTAATAGACCTTACATTGGCCACTAACACTATTAACGTAAACGTAGAAAACTGGAGAGTTTCTTCCGAGCACTCCTTGTCGGATCATGGGAGAATTCTCTTCGACATTAACCGGAAGGTTCAGGTAGGAAAACCCTACAGGAATCCAAGGAACACGGACTGGAATAGATTTTCCACAGAAGTGGAGAAGGCAATGAAAACAAAGAGCACACAGTGCTTCGGTACCTATCTCCACACGGTGGCGGACCTGGAGAAGTCCGTAAAACAACTTTGCGAGACTTTGCTAAAAGCCTTCCAGAAAACCTGCCCAATAAGCAGAGCTCGAAGGGAAACCAATAAGTGGTGGAACAAAGAGCTCAAGCAACAGAGGGACGCTACTAGAAGGCTTTATAACAAGGCAAAGAAAAGTAAAGAAGAGGAGGACTGGGCTAATTACAAGCGCATTTTTAACGAGTATAAGAATAAGATAAGAAAGGCAAAATGGGACTCATTGGTCGACTTCCTTAACTCTATAGAGGACGTGAACGAGGCCTCAAGGTTCAGGAAAATTCTTTCCAAAGACGCTATAGTCACGGGAAACCTGAAGAGGCCAAATGGTTCATGGACGGAGTCGAGCAAGGAGACACTAGAACTGCTGATGGAGACTCACTTCCCGGGCTGCCTGACAACATGGGGCGAGGAAGAGAGCCCAACGATCAGGATTAGTCCAAAGGAGGTAACTATAAGAGACGCCATCACCAAGGAAAAGGTAATATGGGCGGTGAAAACATTCGAGCCATACAAATCTGCGGGGCCGGATGGAATCACACCAGCCATGCTGCAAAATTCGATAGGCAGCATAGCGGAGGTACTGACGAGCATCTTTCAGGGCTGTTTATCATTAGGATACATCCCTGAAACATGGAGAGAGGTAAGGGTTGCCTTCATACCCAAATCGGGGAAGTCAAGCAACACTACACCAAAGGACTTTAGGCCAATAAGCCTCTCCTCGTTCCTATTAAAGACAATGGAGAGGCTTTTGGACCTTAACATTAAGCAGAAGACCAAAATAGAGGAGGAGTGTATAGCACAGCACGCCTACCTCAAAGGTAAATCGGTGGAAAGTGCGCTGCATGAAGTGGTTGGAACGATTGAAAAATCCCTCCAGCAAAAGGAATATGCCCTAGGGGCGTTTCTAGACGTAGAGGGAGCGTTCAACAACGTAAAGACCAATGCAATTAAGGAGGCATTAATGGAGCTGAAAGTGGAGCCCACCATCACGTACTGGATAATAAATATGCTAAAAAGCAGAATTATCAGTACAGAGACGGGGGAACACAAGATCAGAAGACTGGCGACCAGGGGTACACCACAAGGAGGGGTGATATCCCCACTCTTGTGGTTGATCGTAATCAACTCGATCCTAAAAGATCTCAGGGGAAGGAGAGTTAGGGTCACCGCCTATGCAGATGACGTAGTTATATTGACAACAGGCAAAGACCTACAAACGATCTGCGACACCATGGGTGAAGCTTTAAGAGAAACGAGCAACTGGGCGGAGAGAAATGGCCTAGGGATAAACCCGGAAAAGACGAAGCTAGTTCTCTTCACCAGAAGGTATAAGATACCAAAGGTTAGACTACCAAAGGTGAAAGGACGGGTACTAGACCTCTCTAGAGAGGCGAAGTACTTGGGAGTCATCCTGGACTCTAAACTCACTTGGAGGAGTAACCTGGAGGAAAGGATGAAAAAAGGAATAAACGCTTTCTACACATGTAGGAAAATGTTTGGTAGGAACTGGGGTCTGCAACCAAGGATCATACACTGGATCTACACAACGATTGTCAGACCCATTGTCACATATGGAGCCCTTGTGTGGTGGAAAGCCATGGACAAGGAGACAAACAAACAGATGCTGGGAAAGGTGCAGCGACTAGCAGTGATAGGTATAACGGGAGCGATCAAGAGCACACCTCAGGCGGCGCTGGAGGCAATCTTAAATTTGCAACCGTTAGACCTATTTGTAAAGGGCCTGGCAGCCAAAACAGCCTTACGGTTGAGGGAAACGAAACTGTGGAGGCACACAGGCCAGGGGCATGCTAGTGTGCTGGAAGAGATAGTAAAAATGGGAGACACCGTGGAAACTGGAGTGCTACGACAGCGCACAGACTACATGGTGGCAAAGCAATGGCTTGGGGAGGAGCTGGAGATCAGAATCCCAACCAGAGAGGAATGGGAAAGTGGTTCCATTTTTGAAAAAGACGAGATAAGCGTCTTCACAGACGGCTCAGTAACGGAAACGGGGACTGGAGTCGGATTATTCTCGGAGATACTAGAGGTCAAGGAGTCACACAGACTCAACAAAGGCTGTAGTATATTGCAGGCGGAAATTAACGCGATAGAAAGAGCAGCAAGACTAAAGCTGACCGACGAAGAAATTCAGAAGGTCACAATCTACTGCGACAGCCAGGCTGCTCTTAGAACACTGGAATCTAAGACAATCAAGTCAAAGGCGGTGATGAGTTGCCGAGAAGCACTATCCTGGATCCGAGACAAAGTCAGCCTCTGTTGGGTGCCCGCACACAGCGATGTGGAAGGGAATCTACAGGCGGATAAACTGGCAAGGATCGGAACCGAAATTCACAGTGCTGAAGAAGCCAACTCTACAAAGCCACCGATGAAGTTGTTGAAAGATACCATCGACAGAGTAATTCGGGAGCAACATGGCAATAGATGGAGCAGCAGAGATGACTGCTTCAACTCAAGGCATTTGTGGCCCAGAATTGAGGAAACAAGAACGGCGGGCTTGTTAAGAGCAAAAAAGGCCTCAGTCCGGACCATCACAATGGTCATTACAGGACACTGTCCCGTCGGGAGAAACCTCCAAAGGTGGGGGCTCGCAAGCGACGGTCTCTGTAAGGAGTGTGACGAGGAAGAGGAGACAGTGGAACATCTTTTGTGCTCCTGCCCAGCATTGGCCGATAGTCGGAGGCAAATACTGGGGAGCGAATCCTTCACAGGGTTGGAGGAAATAGGGGTCATGGATGTTCAACTATTGAGGAATTTTGCCAAGGGGTGGAAATGCCTCAGGACAGAGGAAAAAAGGATCAAGAAATAGGAGAGGGGGGGATAGCGAAATATAAGGGGTATCACAATGGGCCATCTGGCCACCGAGTGGGAGTGGATCGCACAATCGGTGTGAACACTCCACCCTGCTAACCTAACCTATCAATCAATGCGCAAAAATTTTCATGTTCCATAATATTATCTCTTTTCTTAGCAATAGATCCGAGCTTGCTTAATGTATTCAGACGTAAGTCCATGTTTTCATCTGCATTTGCATTTTTATACAAAGTCTCAAAAGGATTAGCTTCTGAAAACCTATTGGCTATATCTCGAACTTGGTCATCATCATCCGGTATTTCATTTTCACGATATAAAGGTGCCTACAGACGATCATAGAAAAATACATCATATTAAAGGACATATTTGTATCATATCATATCTATGCCATATTATATGATGAACTGTACACACACGTTTTTGAAAATATGACGAAAACTGTGATGTAAATTTTTTGTGATAAAAATATATGACAAAGCGATTTTCGCTGTACACACGACACAATTTAATAGGACATATATTTCTAATGTTGTATGTTGTTCGAAGGTGTTATACACAAATTGTACTTCATGAAAATAGAAGGGAGCAAATTGCAGATAAAATAAGTGATAAATCTAAAATTGTGTTTGAAAATCATAAATCTTATATATATAAAACAAGATCTTTTTACAAAAGTTTGTCGCGGCAAAACTCTGGATCTACCGGGACAAGTTTTATGAAATTTAGTAGAATTTACTCTTATTAGAAGGAGAATGTTTTTGTGAAGTTTCAAAGAAATTCGCCAAAAACTTTACGAGATATGGTAGTTTTAAAGTTTTGGTCGTTTTGATTTTAAGAGAGCATCTTCCTTCCGTGCGAAAGCTTGAAATAAAGAAATTAAGAGCGATCGTTTCTCTCGAGTACAAATTTTTACCGATTTCTCTCACTCTCTTGAGCATGAACTGTATTCGCGAGAACAATTCGGTAGTTTGATTTCATAATATCTCTTAATTTTAAGTAGAGTTCTCTTGATATGAAAACAATGATTTGTATCCATGAGTAACTCTCAAGAGAAAATCAACTTTAGAATATAAGAGAGATCGTGCAATTATTGTCGCTCCGTCACGCCAAATATTTCTCGGGTTATTCAATACAATTTTGGTTCATTAAACCCGTAGCAGATAGATTTGTTGAAATTGGTGGAAAATGGTAAATATTTTTTTGAGTTTCAGATTGTAGGACATCATAGTTTCCGGGAATCCCAAGTTGACCGATTTTCTTCCGGTTTGAAGGGTTCTTTTCCGGTAGAAATTTGAATTTTTAACGGTTTTTTGCGCGTAGCGGCTAAACGAAGCGTCCTACGGGGTTCATATGTATGACCGACCCCCACTATTTTGACATTTTCTACCTTCCGTTCATACATCATTTTTCTCTACATTAAGGTTTTAAAGGTATGCATTCAAAAGATCGGAAAATTGATAAAATTCAGAATTTGAATTTTTAACGATTTTTTGTTCCTAGCGGCTAAACGAAGCGTCCTACGGAATTCATACGTATGACCCACCCCCATTTTTTTTAAATTTCCTAACTTTGAATCCCAAGTTGACCAATTTTCTTCCGGTTTGAAGGGTTCTTTTCCCGTAAAAATTTGAATTTTTAACGGTTTTTTGCCCGTAGCGGCTAAACGAAGCGTCCTACGGGATGCATGTGTATGACCAACCCCCACTGTTTTGACATTTCCTACCTTCCCTTGATACATCATTTTTCTCTAAATTGAGGTTTTAAAGGTGTGCATTCAAAAGATCGGAAAATTGATAAAATTCAGATTTTCAATTTTTAACGATTTTATGTTCCCAGCGGTTAAACGAAGCATCCTACGGAGTTCATACGTATGACCGACCCCCATTTTTTTTAAATTTCCTAACTTTGAATCCCAAGTTGACCAATTTTCTTCCGGTTTGAAGGGTTCTTTTGCGGCAAAAATTTGAATTTCATACGGTTTTTTGCCCGTAGCGGCTAAACGAAGCGTCCTACGGGGTTCATATGTATGACCAACCCCCACTATTTTGACATTTCCTACCTTTTTTTCATACATCATTTTTTTCTACATTTAGGTTTTAAAGGTATGCATTCAAAAGATCGGAAAATTGATAAAATTCAGATTATGAATTTTTAACGATTTTTTGTTCCTAGCGGCTAAACGAAGCGTCCTACGGAGTTCATACGTATGACCGACCTCCATTTTTTTTAAATTTCCTAAATTTTTCAATCCATCTTTTTTCTCTGAATTGAGTTTTTAAAAATGTGTCCAAACAAAAGTTATGATATATGATAAAATTCAGATTAAAATTCGTAAACGCAAAATCTCGCGTTTTTCGGAAAAATTTTGTAACTTTTTATATATTTGAAACTCAATTTGTATATTTTTTCTTTAAATCAATAGAAAATACTATTACACAGAAAACAGAAATTTTTGAGTAAATTTTACTCTCCAATGGTACACATTTTTGTTTGTGTTTGTTTTGTGCAAATTTCAGAACATCAAAATTGTGTGCATTGTGTGTACATGTACATTGTGTTCCATGCGCGAAATTTTGTATCAGCCCCCTTCCAGTTATTGTGATCACTCATTCCCTATTTGTCAATCAAACATCAACATCAATTCGCGCACTGTCTGTTTTTTGAACGTTAAAGACGGTCAAAGGCGCATACGGCCCATGGATCTTTTGTCTGCTGTTACGTGTGTGATGTTGGAAAAAAATGGGTAGAGAGTCACATGGGATCGCGACATCTGGTAAATTATTTTGTCTGTGATTAAACCTTAACTTTTTTTGTAAGTAGAAGAAAGTAATATTTTTCAACAAATTCGCCGAAAATAAATTTACACGGCTAACGTGGGCGTATTGTTCATGTGGGCGATCGGATCGGATTAACCTCTCAAATATTACTGTGCCATAAAAAATTTACATCCGGTACTAATCGAAGAACAGCAAAAAGTTAACCAGTTTTGTTTGAGTTTCAACCGGCAATCTATAAATCCTTATTTGTTTCATTGTTGTCACCGAACATAGGATAAATTTCGATTTCTTATAACTACTATATTTCAATTTTTTTGTAACTTTAAAATTAATAGGTGCTGTAAAGTTTAGTAATAATTCCAAAATTGTCTCTTTTTGAAAGAGTGCTTGAATAGTTGTTTTAAGTTTATTTCTCATTTTCTTATTAAGCACTATTCATACTTTCAATTTATTATCCATTTTATGGCGAAAATTTGTAGCCAAACGTTAATAAAAACATTGTTGAAAAAGTCAAAGATTTTTTGGAAGTTTTTGAACTTATGTTACAATCAAAAGATAACTGCTAAGAATCAAAAATCTATAACTAAAGAAAAACAACACATATATAGTATCAACATATACAGTATACAAAAAATAAGCAGTTTTACGTAATTCCCAGCAAAGCGGGCGGGTACAGCTAGTAATATATAAAAATTATAACTTATTTTCCTAATTACCACACTCCTTTTAATTTACAAGGAAATTACCTGCTGCAAAAATTATTTAGATTTGTCACAGACAGAAAAATTGAACCCCAAAACTATTTCCAAAATAAACAGTTAAAATTTAAAACTGGCGCCACGTTTCATCATGTATTTTCATCATAGATTTCTTTTCCATCGAAAATGGAAAAGAAAAATATGATATATTTATATGTCATATATATGATGAACTGTTCACACGATCATATAATATGACATATTTCTATGTCATATGTATGATGAAGCATCATAGAAATATGTCATATTTTTTCGTCATATTCCGTGTGTACAGCTTCATCATATATTTTCGTCATATATATGATGAAACATCATAGAAATATGATCGTCTGTAGGCACCTTAACTGTTTACAAATTTCTATTGTTGTTGCTATATCTAGATTGGATTCAAATTCTTTTCGCCTGTTTAAAATTAAATCAACATTTTCGTCATAAATATCATTGAATTTAATATCTGATAAAACTTCATTTTCTTCATTTTTAAACGGCATATGTAGTGTAACCATCTCGCGTTTGTATTCATTAATATCATTTCCGATATCATAATTTCGAAACCTGATTATATGCGGAATCTCTCTTTGTACATAAATACCTCTATTATTTTTATAATATGTGGAAACAAACTGCGCCAAGGTAATGTCTTCTAAATCTTCTGGTCTTTGCTCGTATTTGTCAAACCAATTTTCTTTCCAAATATTGGTAGAATCTTCATCCATTTCACTTAGTTGTTGTTGCGTTTTTTTGACTCTTTGTCTTTCAATTGGCCAATTGTTGGTATATATGGTATAACTTTTATAAGGGGCGTTCTTTTGGGACATCGAGTGGTGTAGAAGTGTCAAATCCCATATAATTTTCCTGTGCAAATTTAACACCTGATAATACTTGGGTTAAAATTTTAACACGCGATAGAATGTAGATCTAGAATTATGTAGATGGCGCCACGTTAAATTTCCCTTCCCGCGAGTTTAAAATTTTTGGGAAATTCAGCAAAAATTAATACCTAATCAAAACTCTTGCGTGGTGTACGCTTATAAAATTAAAATAAAGCGAAACAAAATCAAATTGCGTATTTTAGAACCGAAGAAACGTAAAAACATCGATGAAAGTTTCAATAAATATAACGTGAAGTTAGTCAAATTTGTCAGCTATCGAGTGCAAGTTAAAGTTGTCGTTTTTGGAACTTTGAATTTGCACTCGATAGCGATTCCCAAAAGAACACGCCTATAGAACTCTGCGACATTGGCTCACGCAGTAAGTACCTTGCAGCTTCTTGACACGTAATTTCCACAGAATTAAGCATATCTACACTTAATTTACGTGTAATTTCTACTATGTCGAATTCAGGATGTTCATTAATAGTTTCAATGATGTTTCTTTGTAAATTACTAACACCTCTGTTAGTTTTATTTACATATTCTACTACGTAAGCAGGAAATGAATATTCCTCGGTAATTATCTGAAAATCTGTATTAGATCCTAAACCGGACAAGACAAATGGATTAAATGGGTTAATCCATTTTTCACTACGTTCTCTTTTTAAAAACACCTTAACTCTGTTAATTCCAGCACAAATAATTTGAAAATAATGTTGATCAGAACGTATTTCATTCTTGTTGCAGTAATCGTCAATACTGCTGTCATCTAAATTGAGTCATCCAAGTGAGTTCGAAGTAAGGAATAATGTTTTTTATAAACTTTATAATCTTCATCGGAAATGTCATCTATTGTCGTTTTCAGAGGTGTAAAAATCATGGTTGATCGACGTGGCATGAAAGGTGCTTCAAATCTACATTTTTGTTGTGCGTGTGATGCAATTTTTTTGTAACACGTAAAAGTATGCTTATGGGTTTGCAAATTTAAATGACCTGTTGCTTTAGAAGCTGAAACTGATATTAATGTGTTAATCAATTCTATAGCATCATGATAATTTTCACCAAATACATCTTGTGGAGCGTTTTCAAGCCGTAATAGAATATGTGCATGCGGGTTTCCCCGATGTTGAAATTCCATACCTTTAAAATAATCGACAACTCTGCCTTCTCCAAATGGTCTAAATTTCTTTGATTGTAATTGTAAATAAAAAGCACAAGTGAAAGCATCTTCGTTGATAAGTGTTAATATTAGTGTCTTTTCCAAAGAACTTAAAAGCGACTGAAAGAGTGTCTGTAACTCTTAGTCTCATAATTTTTATATAATATATAAAAGATACTGTGGTGTGACTCCTCTTCTATTAATTCGCTAAAAGCCATCATAAATGGTGTTACATTAACATCTTCTTTAAAATGTCTAAATTGACGCAAATAGATAGCTGGAAAAGATAATTCTTCTGCATGCTCATCAAATAACAATCCATATGGAACATTGTGTTCACCGGGTGCTATTATTAAGTACTGATCTACGTTCCATAGTAAAGTTTGTTGTTGAGCAGTCAGACTTTCTTCAATAGGTATATCTTCACTGATATTATCTATAAGAGGCTCTTCAGCAACTTAATCAACATTTTGAAGAAATTCTTGCTTTATTTCAATGTTGTAATGTTGGTAAAGTGGAGTTTGTACCAAGTATCGTAACCCTGTTTTAATATATTTTTTATTTATTAAACCTTGTAAGTAACTGGATTGATGTGTACGTAGAAACAGAGGTATTACCAATATCTCTTGGTAATTGATTTATCATTGTTGGTACAGAAACGGGTACATTAATGACTTGTTCCGTACTGATTGTATACGTGTCGTAACCTTCTTTTTTGCATAAAGGGTAATCTTCGCGAAGTTATCTTTTCTGAAACTATATCTAATTTTGGTAAGTACAATCGCATTGAATGATATTGAAATGCGTTATGTGAAGCCATTGCTGGTATTTTCTTTTATCCAAAGCAGACTTACCAATTGAGCATATAAGTAATGTGGCATCTGAAGAGAAATTCTGAAAACAATATAATTTTAATATTTTGAAATCATATGTATTTAAATAAGAAGTAATTTTAAATAATAAACTTACAGTTACTATTCTTTGAAAGATTTCTGTATTATTATCTGAGGTAGGATATAGATCTTTTTTAAACCATAAACGGTCGCAAACGTTACAAGAATGACCAAATGAATGAATTCTGTGTAAATTTTAGATTAAATTCTTTAAAAGCCTTTTGATTATTAAGTTGCAAAGTTTCAATAAAAAAATTGTAATTCCACGTAAATCATTATTCAATATTATTATTGTTTATATTATTATTATAATTACAAAATAAATCTTTCTACCTGTGTTTGATGCGAAGATGTGCTGGGCAATTCAAATTTCAGCTTGGTTGACAATAAAATTGTAACATAAATCACAAAAGATATATTAATAGTTTGGTTAAAAAATGCATTTGATTATGTGATAATATAAAATTATTACTTTTGCAGTTGATCGATCCTAGATGTATGTGGTGTATTACTGAGCACTGTAATTACATTGATATCTTCCATTTGTTGTTGCTGTTGTTCTTCACGTAATGATTTTCTATATTTTCTTTGGCGTTCAGCATTTGATTGTGCTTGACGTGTTATGAAAGCCTTTATAAATTGGTTTGTTAACTGTTACCTCTTTACCGCGCGTCTTTAGACAGCACGAAAATGGCTAATGGCTTTCGCCTAAGCGTGAGCCGCAATTTCTAAATGAGAGAATTGAGAGAAAAGCACTTAGCTTTTTCCAGGTGCAAGGAGATCTTGCACTCTAGACGTCTAGTTACTTTCCAAAAATATCTTAGCTTTTTTATACTAATAATTATCCTGACCTAAACTTAAACTTAACCTTACCTAACATCAATTACTTAGCGTCTCATCAAAAATAATTACTAACCTAATTATTGGCTAAGTACAATATTGGGTAAACAGAAGATAAAATTACAAATAGTAAATTGATATCATAATTAACATTCAGAATATTTAGTTTCAAAATTCACAATTTGTTGATCAATCGATTCATCAAATTGTGAACTCAAAATTTGGAATGTTGCTTAGTCAACACCATTTGATTATTTTAAATATTTTGATTTATTATGTGTGTACTATGCGTACACACTACACCTTCGGGGTTCTTGTGCCGAAACTTGTACGAATGTATTAAAGTTGAGACATGTGAATTTTTACTTTTAATCCTTTGTATTAATGTATGGTTTTATTTGATTATTGTGGTATTCTTTTAAATTTCCATTTAAATCTATAATGGAGTTTACTCCATTTCTTTCTACAATTTTATATGGACCTTTGTATGGTCTTTGTGTTTTCTTTCTATTATCTATTCTTACTCATACTTTATCTCCTTCATTTAAAATTAAAGGGTTAAATGATTTATTTTTCTCTAATCTTTTTGACTTTATACTATCTATTATTTCTTTAGCCTTACAGATTGTTTGTTTCATTCTTAATTTGAATTCATTAACATAATTTTCTAGGTTATAAATTTTATCTGTATTTCTAATTTCTTCGGTTGGTAGGTACGGTAATTTTCCAAACACGTGTTCATATGGGGTGTAACCGGTATCAACGTTTGGTGAGGTATTATACGCAAACGTGTAGTAGGGTAACCAAGTATCCCATTCCTCGTCTATTTGCTAAATGAGAGCATAAATTCATTTAATACCCTGTGATTTCTTTCTACTATACCGAGTGTTTCGTGATGATATTGTGTTGAGAATACCTGTTTGATTTTTAAAATGCTGCAAAGCTCTTTCATCAACTTAGCACTTTAAACTGTCCATATTTCATGATGAATTCTGTGACTAAGGTTTTGGCTACGGTTTTAGCTTCTTTAGACTCAATGGGTACAGCTATAACGAATTTTGAGAGTTCACACTGCATTGTTAGGATGTATCTGAAATGGTTCGATATCCTCAATGGACCCACTGTGTCTATCTGTATGGTTTCAAAAGTGGTTGATGGGGTATCCGTATGTATCATTTTTTCTTTGGTGTGTTTAGTCTGTTTACTTTTTAAGCAATTTACACAGGTATTAATGTACTTCTTTCCCATCGAATTCATTCCTTTCCAACAGTATCTTTGTTTTAATTTTAGTATTGTTTTCCTGATTCCTAGGTGTCCTCCATGTGACGATTCATGGTATTCAATTATTAGTTCCTTTTGTTTGGCTTTGTCCTAAATTGGTTTGGGGAGGCCGTATATTAATATTTTCATCTTTACGCGCTTATCATCATTATTTCCTTGCAACTTGTTAGAAAATTTTTTGAAATCTTCCTTGTGTGCACATTCAAATATATTATAATTATTGGCCAATGCTAGTTCATTGATCTCCCAAGTATTTGTTGCTTCGATTAGCTTTTCGATGATGAATTCTAGAATTTCATCTGGATTAATGCTACGGCATTCGTGTCTAAAAGTAGATAGCTTCTTTTCTTCAAGAACGGATTCGCTGAGATCATTATCACTATGACAGTATACTTTTACTTCCTTTTTCGTACGAACTATTTCAATATGAAGATTTCTTTTATTTATTTGAACATCATGATGTTCTTGCTGTGGCTGAAAGTCGAATGAGACTGACTGAATGTAGTGCATTCATTTTATCAGCTTTTCTCTTTTCTCTGTATCTTCTTTGGCGTTCAGCATTTGAATATGGTCGTGTTTGTGTTGATTGTATATTTCGTTGCTACTTTTGTTGCGTCTGTTGCTGATGCTGATGAACATCTGCAACGACTTCCATTTGAATAACGTTAAAATTTATATATATACATTTGTAAATAAATATTGAACGTTTAAATACGTAACAGAGAAAGAGAAAGGTGCTTGCTGGTTAGATTTTTATAATAATCTTAAACACTATATATCGAAGCAGTGACGCTAAAGATATATGGAAATTCAAAAGATAGATGCTGTAGAGGTAGACTTGTTGCATGCTCGTTATTGATATATCGTTTTATATTATATTATTAAACTTACCTTTCGGTAGGAGATTCTGTAATGTTCCGAGGATCATCTTCTGCTTCATTCATCATATTTTTCATAAACACTTTCAAAAATGGTGATAATTTTAGGTTATATGCTCACTGTGAACAGTATATGTCTAACGCACATTAAACACTAAGTAGAGAGATGGGAAAACGTCTGTCCGAAATACGGCTAGCGCTTCGGATTGGAGTGAGAGAGGAGGACCCTGCCTACCGCTGCCGTATGCGTGAGAGTAAGGGAACCCAGACAGACTGGCGCCGTAACGCGTCACGTAACGAAACGGTTTTACCTCCCATAAGAAGTTATAGCTTCAAAAATTATAAAAATAATGAGGTTACATCGCACGCGAGTTACGTTATTTAACCTAGCGAAAGATACGCAAGAAGTTTCTGCAGCAAATGTAGTTCCAAATAAGAATCACCTGATGCAAAAACTTCGTATTCATGTTGCCGGCAACGAGCAAGTCGGTTGGTATCACATCAATACACTGGGGGTAGTAGTGGAGGTTTTCGGGAACTCGAACCTTTGGGTTGCGTTCGAAGGTACTCTATGCTGGTGGCATGTTCCAATACATAATTAGTGATGGAACAAAGTTTCTGTCCTGATAGACATTGGCCAGCATTTCAAGTTAATTATTGGATAACTCATCCTCAAATGCTCTTATCGCTTGAGTTTCATTATCAGAATGAAAAGATCGCAAAAGGATCTCGTCCCTAGAGTAGGCTCCGGTGGCCTCGTTCGAAAGAGGAAGGTTAGAGATGATTCTCTGTACAAAATCTTTTACGGTTTCCCCGGATTTCTGGCGTACCAGCTTTAACTGAGTTTAGAGATTGAAACGCGAAAACTTTGGCTCAAATTTGTTACAAAGGGCAGTTCTTAAGTCGAGCCAGGAGCGAATCTGATTATATTTAAGGACGTCATAGGCAGTACCCGATAATTTGCTATTGTTGAACTAAGAATAATTTGTGTTCATCTTCGTTGCGAACGTTATCGAAGATATCTCCAGCGCAGGACAGAAATTTATGCAATTCTTCGGAACTACCGGGAAACTCAGGGATCATGTTTTGGGCGTTGCAAAGAGAAAGCGAACGGAGGGATTTAAAATCTATTTTATTTTCAGGGATTTGAAATTGTGATCGTTCACAGAAACTTTCCTCTATATGCTTTGTCAGAAGATTTATGGCGGCATAGTATCTGGTGCCTGTGTGTTTATAAAGTTGAAGGGTGAAATATTCAGAATCTTTACTATCTAAACTAAAGTTTTTCATAATTTCGAAATGGGTTTCCTTGAATAGTTCCCAATATTTATCAAGGTTCGTAATTCTTCGATTAAGGACAGATTTTCTAACACCAGTCAAATTCTCGTTCTCAACTTCATCAGCCAGACTCATCTGCAACTAGGTCGTTTCCTTTTGGAATGTTACTAACTCCTCGTGAGTCGTTAAGTTTGAAGTGCTGGTATCGTCACATAATTCACGAGAAACAGGGGGAGTTTTCTTTGGTCCCATGTCTTGACGTCTTGACGCTCTGACAATCAGAAGTTTCGGGTAATGGTAATGGTAACGGGATTTCGGAGTCTGCGACGATGACCTCTTCCAGTTCGTCCCCCTTTTCCTGACCGGGAGAACTTAAATCTAATTGCTCCAACTGCTGCAATTTTCTTTGAATTGACTACTGGTTTGCATCAACCCAGTCCTTGGTAGGGTCGAAGCACATTATTTTAAAATAGTCGTGGGAGGTATCGACTTTTGGACGACTTTTGAGCCTTTTTTTTTTGAGTCACAAAAATTTTCCCATAAAGTAGAAAGGGTTTTTAATTTACTATTCAGAACTCTAGTAGATTTTGTTTATATTACTACGTCGTGAATTTTTCTAATTTCTTCGATCAATAGTAATTGAGAGACATATTCCTTTTCGGTCATTCTACAATTTTTTCGGACGACTTCAAAGACTTGTTAAAGTCTCTGAATGCGGCACGGATAAAAGACTTTATCATAAACATAAATGTTTAGAGTGTTAAAAAGGGTAAGGAAATATATATATATCTCTTAATGATACGTATGAATTTAGCACTTAACTTCAACACCAAATGAATCGGACAATGTTTGGTACCTGGAACAATACAAGAAAAGGGGTATAGAAGTAGTACAAGCATTCGGATATGAGTTTGTGTGTTTAATAGTGTTTTACCAATTAAAATTTCGAGCTTTATACAAGTAAATCTCAATGTAATAGCAGTACTATAACCAAAAATTTCGTTTCCTCTGAATTTGGGAATAAGGTACTGAGTACAATAGTATTTAGAATAAGTGAATGTCGCATGGTACAACTCATTGAATGGTAATGGAAATTACATGTCAAAATCAAATTGTTTAAAGTCATTTCGTAATTAATAAGTATGGTTTCTTAAAGACACGAAGTAATTCTATTCAAAAAAAAAAATCGAGACCTCATTTCTTCATCCCGGAGTTTAAAAATGATAGGAGGTCTCCAAAACCAAACGATATCGCTGTCATTGGATGAGGATATTAACGCACACGGTTTTCGTTTATCGAGTTCTGTTGTTAATTTGCAAAGTACTGGTATACTTTATCGGGTGATTAACAGATGTTTAATAATTGCTTTATTAGGCTCGAATCACAACAAAACGGTTATTTTTCAATCATTTTCAGACTCTAAATGTTGATATCTAGTAAAATCACATAAAATAATATAAGCAAAGTACATCCTCTCACCAATTATGAATCGAAAGTTCTAAAATAATCTTAGGGTTTGGGCACAAAAAAAATTATTTTGTTTTGTTTTGTGCGTCTGAGGATTGAAAACACGAACTGAAGCTATATATATGAACTTCGAAAATCTGCTATAAGCGTACGAAAAATAAAAAAAACCGAAAGACCCAGTCAAGTTCCGCGCCGTAGATTTTCCGTGAAAACTTGGGGATAAAATGATAATAAGGGTTTTTTATTAGTATGTTCTTAAATCAGTGTCTCTTATGCAATGGTTATATAGAGTAATACGGTGTCAGAGAAGATAAATCACAAGTTTAGTTTTTCGCGCCTTTTTTCTTTTCTCCTTTAATGCTGCCGTAGCTTTGACATTTACTCGCATGTTATGAAAATGAATTTTCATATCCCAAAAAAACAAATCAAAAATTTAAAGTTTACTTAAAAACTAAAACACTAAAATTGAAATCAAAATTTAATTGTCAGCGTGTGACACGCGCGTGTGGCAGAACGAGATCTTAAAAATCCGCATGCAAAAGAATTTCTACTATCGCAGATCCCGTTCTGACTATCTATTGATCCTACTGATCCCCTGGGAACAAACGAACCATCTGTTGTTCCCAGAGACATCCGCCCGTTTGAATACACGAAAAATCAATTCAATAATTGATTTCAAAATCGAAATCGAAGATTCCGTGTGAATCAGTTGAATTGGACAATGGTCACCTCTGATTCCATGAAATTTAAATGGAAAGAATTGGTCTTTCATGGATGGGAGTTCCGTTGTCCCGCCATTGTCTGTTGCAGGATAAAAACTGCAAGACGTCGTGCTGTCCGGTGATTAGAAATATATATACATTGAAAACTTAATAAATTTGTAACAAGGAGTTGAGAATTGAAATACTTAAAATTTAAAAGGAATTTATAAGTAGTTAACTTGCTTAAAACATTCAAGAATTAAAATACTTGAATATAAAATGAATACGTAGTGAATTTATTTGTAACATTTAACGAAATAAAATACTTAAAATATAAAATTGATCAGCATGTTTAAAGATTAAAAGAGTGTACACTTAGTGAATTTAATTAAGACTTTCAAGAATTTAAATATGTATTTAAAGTATAACGTAGAAAATGAATGCGTACTGAATTTTTTGTAAGGAACTAAGAATTGAATTATTTAAAATTCAAAAAATGAATGAATGAATGTTTGTGAAGTGAAATTCCAAGAATTTAAAATTGAAGACTACTAATTTAAAGTTTAAAATGCTATGTTAACAAAAAGAGAAAGAAATAAAAGTGAATGGATTAAAGAAAAATAAATAATTTAAAATTCAATAGTCTTATTCAACGGGGTAGAGTGATCTTACCCTAAAGCACTTCTCTACCCCTTGTTACGAAAAAACCATAATTCCAAGGCACATGAATTCGTAACAGGCACTGGACACTTTAGGTTTTTTTAATTTCGATTTGATGCAAGCTCTCTTTGTGTTACGAGAAGTCGCAACAATGTTGCATAGGAAAGGATGACATCAATGTTACAATCTACGCAGCATTGTTGCCGGCCCTCGTCGAATTTTCTAGCCGTTATCAGCTCGATAAAATATTGTCTGGAGTCAGCAAAATGAGTTTGGCCTTGACTCCAGGCAGTATTTTTCAATCGTTATTCGATGTGATGATCGATCCCTTTGCCAGTCGTTCTAGAATCTTCGTTTGGATCGGTCACTCAGTTCAAAAATCGCTCTTTTAACTCTGTTCTCGCGTTTTAATAAAATTATCCTTAATATTGCTCAAAAAAACTGTGTCTCTGAAATATGTACTTGAAAAGATTTTAAGATTAATAAAGCTCGTAAAAAACTGAAAATTTAGTGAAATGTTTTTTAATTGATTATATGCTCTACGCTCAAGCTCAAATAAATTAGTGCTCTTAACATATGGTCCTTCGAGCCGGATAACAGTTTATCCGGTAAACTGTTAATTTTAAAAGAATTATCGTGTTCGCGCGTGTAAACGCCTGTGCTCTGAACTATTTAAAAATTGTGGTGTGCTCTCTCAAACATTAAAATATTACTAGCTCAAAACTGTTTTTAATTTGTAAATTGTTATCTCTCGAACATTTTGTGGCAAATTAGTGATGTTTAGTTGCAATCAATTGTGAATTTTCCATGCTCTTTCGGACAATTGAATATTGATCATTTTTAAGAACTCGAACATTCTTTGAATATTGATCTTTTTAGTGCTCTTTCGAACATTTTTTGTGCTTCGATAATATTTTTGCTCGTTTAATTTAATTAAACTAATAAACTTTCACGCTCTTTTGTACAATTTTCTCATGCTCCTTTGAACAGTTTTTGATTTTGTCGGTGTGCTCTTTTCGCGCTCTCTCGATTTCGATCAATTGTGCTCTTTCAAGTTAAGTGATAAAGTTTTGATGCTCTTGCTTTAAAAATTAATAATTGTTGTGCTCTTTCGAACTTTTTATTAATGTTTTGAACTAGGTGCGCTCTTTAAAACTTTTCGCGCTCTCTCGAACATTTGTGAACTCTTTCAATTATTTTTTGCTCTCAATTTAATCCGTTTTGTGCGCGTGATACAACAATGGCGAATGAATCCATGCTGGAAGCTGATGCAGTGGTATTCTTCGAAGCCAGAATATCACTCCAAGACGAGAGACAAGACTTTATTACAAGCATCGTGGAAGAATGTAAGTCCGTTGATTTTGACAACCTTACTCTGATCCATTTAGAATCAAAGCTCACGGTGCTCGAGAAAACTTGGGAGGACTTTAAGCAACAGCACGATGCATTAATATGTAAATATCCTCAGCTCTACATCAGCTCCGATTATTCCAAGAATAAAGTTTTCCGGGATACGCTCAAAATGTATGCTGACGCTCGTGCTCTTCTTTTGAACAAAATTGAAGCTCTACGCTCTGTAATACCTCCAAGCTCATCCGAAGCTCGATGTTTAACTGGCATTTCTGGTCTTCATCTCTTTGAGAAGATCAAATTTAAGCCCTTCAGTGGGAATTATGAAGACTGGAAGGAGTTCGAGGATATGTTTCAAGCCATGGTTGGTAACAATCCGGATTTACAACCGGTTCATAAAATGTCGCTCCTTAAAAACGCAATGCAAGGAGATGCAGCTCGCTTGCTAGCAAACATGAAAGCAACCAATGAAAATTATCATATTGCGTGGGAGCTATTAGTTAAAAGGTACGAAAATAAACGACTACTAATTTCTACCCAGCTCGACAAGCTCTTCGGCTCCAGCTCTACAATTGAATCTAATTCAAAAGGCCTTCATGATTTGCTGAACACTCTCCGTGAAGCTCTTGATTCGCTCAATGCTCTTGGCGCAAGAACTGATGAATGGGATATGCCAATAGTATATCATATTGTACGGCGGTTAAGCTCACCCATCAGAAAAGAATGGGAAAGAACTCTTGGAGGAAACAATGATTTTCCTCAACTAAGCTCACTTCAGGAGTTCTTAAAATCTGAAGCTACGACCTTAGAGAGCGTCGAAATAACATCGGAGAAATCCATGAAGTTCAAGTCTTCAGCATCAACCTCATCTCAGCAAAGCTCTAGACAAAAATCTTTCTCTTCTCGCTCATACGCCGTCAATGCTCATGCTCAAGCTCACTCAACACCATCTCATGCAAGAAGTTCATCAACAGCTCAAGCTCTACCTCGTCAAGATTCACAGAGTTCTAGACCCATTAAACCATGGATGAAGGGGGTTCGTGGTCCTGACGATCCTGGTCACACTTGTGACTGTTGCGGTGCTAATCACTACATTTCTAGTTGTGACCAGTTTAGATCAATGTCGCCGCTGAAACGTCATAATCTTGTTATAAGTACCCGATTATGCACCAACTGCCTTGGGAGACATGATGTGCAGGCATGTAGAAGTAAAAAGTTATGCTGGCACTGTGGTATCAAACATCACACCTTGATCCACCTCGGTGATACTACATCTGCAGCTCAACAAGCTCAAACATCAGCTCCAGCGACGTCAGCTCTATCCACTAGCTCTCAAAAAGAAGCTCCAGCTCAATAACAACCAAGTTCATCAACTCTAACTGCCAGTCTTGTTTTAGCTCCAGCTCTCTCTTCAATTACCAGCACCGCTACAAATTGCTCCAGCTCTGCTCATGTTTTTCAATGCTCTACTAGTAGTCAACTGTCAAGTTCTCTCAATGCTACAACGCAATCACCAGATCAATCTACTGCTCAAGAACTCTTCCAGCATACATCTTCTCTACTTGCTACAGCTCGTGCTCAGTTAATTGCTCCTGTCATTGGTTGCTATCCAGTGAGAATGCTCTTAGATTCAGGCTCAGAGCTCTCTTTTATTACACACAAACTCGCGCGTAAGCTCCAGCTTCCAAAACACAAATCAGCTATCCAGTTTACTGGTATCAGTAATGTAGATGCCGGTCGCTCAAAGGGTGTCAGCTCTATCACGCTCAAAGCTCTACACTCTACAGCTCAAATTCAAGTTGCAGTACATATATTAAATCAGTTGACTACAAACTTACCAAGCTGCAACATTAATAGTTCTTCATGGGAACATCTGGACGGACTACAACTTTCTGATCAAGACTATAGGACACCAGGTAACATTGATATTATCTTGGGTTCTACTCCATTCGCTCAAATTCTAAGCTCAGATATAAGAAGAGGTCAACCCTCAGAGCCTATTGCTCTTAACACGCTCTTTGGTTGGGTAGTTTTTGGTCCAACATGTGTAAGCTCAACTCAAATAACAAGTCCAGTTTTCCATATGAAGCAAGATCATGACCTTCATGAACTCTTAGCAAAATTTTGGGTTCAAGAAGAAGCACCTAAAGCTCACTCTGCTCAGCTCTCTCTCGATGAAGAACAATGTGAAGCTCATTTTGTCGAAACTCACTCAAGAGATTCTTCAGGAAGATATATTGTTAAACTACCAACAATACAATTACCTTCAGCTCTTGGAGAATCAAGAAATATAGCATTTAGATGTCTAAAAGCCATGCTCAAACGACTCTCGAATGATCCTCAGCTCAATAAGCTCTATAGAGACTTTATGGCAGAATATCAATCTCTTGGCCATATGAGACTTGCTTCGAATGCTCAAATCAGCTCAGACACAAGTGAACAATCAGGTTCAGTTCACTATTATTTGCCTCATCATGGTGTTTTAAGGGAACAAAGTCTCAGTACAAAATTGAGAGTTGTGTTCAACGGTTCAGCTCTTTCTAGCTCTGGATATTCGCTCAACGATGTTCTTCACACAGGTGCAAAACTCCAGCTCGACATTTTTGACGTGTTAATGTGGATTCGACGTCATAAAATTATCTTTTGCACTGACATTACCAAAATGTTTCGACAGATCAATGTTCATCCATCAGACTGGAATCTCCAGAGAATTTTATGGATTGATCAACATGACAATATTGTTCCGTTCCAGCTTACTACAGTTACATATGGAACAAGACCAGCTCCATTCCTTGCAGTTCGGGTACTACTGCAACTTATTCAGGATGAAGGCTCCAAATACCCACTCGCCATTCCTCCTATGATTAAAGGACGTTACGTGGATGACATTTATGGTGGCTCAGACACCCTGCTCGAAGCTCAGCTCATAGCTCAGGATTTAATTAAGCTCTGCATGGCGGGGAGCTTCCCTCTCGCAAAGTGGTCAAGCAATAGCCCTGCTTTTTTGCAAGCTCTCTCTCTGGAAAGTATTTCAAAAGCTCCTGCTCAAGCTCTAGACGATACTGAATTGAAAGTTTTAGGACTTTCCTGGAGTCCTACGTCAGATCAGTTTATATTCTCACCTAAACGCTCATCTCTCAAGAGGATAACCAAACGAACAGTTCTCTCGGAAGTGGCTCAGCTCTTCGACCCACTTGGATTCTTAGCTCCAGTAGTAGTTCGAGCGAAAATGTTTATTCAAGAGCTGTGGTTAAATAAATCTGGATGGGATGATGAATTACCTGAGCAGCTTATTCAACGGTGGACGCATCTTCGAAATGAGCTGCCTCATCTAGCTCATATTCACATTCCAAGATGGCTCAATACTCTCTCCAGCTCATACATAGAAATACATGGCTTCTCAGATGCATCGCAGTTAGCCATGGCTGCATGTATCTATATCAAAGTTCAAAGCTCAGAAGAATCAGCCCAAGTAAAGCTCTTGTGTGTTAAGACAAAAGTAGCACCACTTAAACCAGTCACTATTCCTCGCCTCGAATTATCTGCTGCATGGATGCTCGCAAAGCTCCTCAAACATGCTCAACAAGTTCTGGAACTAAATCACGCTCCGCTCTATCTATGGACTGACTCCTCAGTTGCTTTAACGTGGATTTTAAGTCATCCATCCAAGTGGAAAGAATTCGTAAGAAACAGAGTTTCCTCAATACAAGAACTCAATCCAACAGCAAAATGGCTTTATGTTCCTGGAAAACAAAATCCTGCGGATTGTGCTTCTCGAGGACTTACTCCAACGCAGTTAATCAACTTCAATCTGTGGTGGAATGGACCTGAATGGCTCCATAGCTCATCTTCTTCTTGGCCAGCTCAACAGTTCAAACCTTCAGCTCTAGCTCACAAAGAAGAAAAGCCTGGAATATTGTTACATGTAATCAAAACTCCAGATGAAGAAGCTCACCCACTATGGTATCTACTTTCAAAATATTCAATGCTCTACAAGCTCTTACGGGTGACATCTCTTTGCAAAAGATTTTGCAAAATGCTAAGGAATGAAGAAAACAGCTCTTTGGCTCACAACCCCATAGCTCCTGAAGATCTACTCAATGCTCAGCTCGTTTGGGTTAAAACTGTGCAACAAGTTCACTTCTCTTTCGAGCTCAAAGCTCTACAAGAAGATTTACAATTACCATCTTCACATTTCATTTCAAAGTTAACTGCATTTTTGGATGAAGATGGGATACTACGAGTCGGAGGTCGACTCGCAAACGCTCCTTTAGAAGTCGACGAAATTCATCCAATAATCCTACCAAGGAAATCTCGTTTTTCTCAGCTCATCATAGATCAAGCTCACCGGCAAACATTACATGGAGGAGTTCAACTCACTCTCATGACTATTAGAGAAAAATTTTGGATTCTCGGAGGAAGAGCTCCAGTTCGCTCATTTATTCTCAAGTGTGTAATATGCGCTCGATATCGTGCTCGACGAGCTCAACAGCTCATGGGTCAGCTTCCAGCAGCAAGACTGAATGCTATAAGGCCATTTCATACTACTGGTGTGGATTATGCTGGACCTTTCATGCTCAAAACATTCCAAGGAAGAGGTGCCAAGACATATAAAGGTTGGATAGCTGTCTTTGTATGCTTCGTAACCTCAGCAGTTCACTTGGAAGTTGTGTCTTCATATTCAACAGAAGCATTCATTAAATCATATCGTCGATTCATCAGTCGAAGAGGAGCAAGCTCAGTGCTCTATAGTGATCGTGGAACGAATTTTCGAGGTGCCGACTCTTTTCTCAAGGAATTATACAGATCCAGCTCTCAGGAAAACGCTCAGCTTGTAAGCTCGCTTGCTCAGGTTGGAACCAGATGGGTTTATTCACCACCAGATGCTCCTCACTTTGGTGGGAAATAGGAGGCAGCCGTGAAATCTGTTAAAAGTCACCTGGTCCGAGATCTTAAAAATACTCTTCTGACATTTGAAGATCTTTCAACGCTCTTAGCTCAAATTGAAGCTGTCTTAAATTCGAGACCACTCTCACCACTCTCGGATGATCCAGAAGACCTTCGTGCCCTTACTCCAGCTCATTTTCTTCATGGTTCAGATCAGGGAATGTTGCCAGAAATTGCTCTTACCCATTTACCAGAATCTCGATTGGCTCTGTGGCAGCTTATCCAACAAAGGCTCCAACACTTTTGGCGACGATGGTCCAAGGAATGTCTTCAACGATATCAGTCCATTTGAAAATGGACTAGAAAAGCTCACGAAATTCAATTGGGTACGCTCGTTTTGCTCACAGATGACAATTTCCCTCCAGCTCAATGGCCTCTAGCTCGAGTCATCGAAGTTCACCCCGGGAAAGATGGACTTATATCGCTAAGCTCATAGTACTTCCTATTGATACATACCGCAATGACGTTACGGTAGACGGGGAGTATGTTACGAGAAGTCGCAACAATGTTGCATAGGAAAGGATGACATCAATGTTACAATCTACGCAGCATTGTTGCCGGCCCTCGTCGAATTTTCTAGCCGTTATCAGCTTGATAAAATATTGTCTGGAGTCAGCAAAATGAGTTTGGTCTTGACTCCAGGCAGTATTTTTCAATCGTAATTCGATGTGATGATCGATCCCTTTGCCAGTCGTTCTAGAATCTTCGTTTGGATCGGTCACTCAGTTCAAAAATCGCTCTTTTAACTCTGTTCTCGCGTTTTAATAAAATTATCCTTAATATTGCTCAAAAAAACTGTGTCTCTGAAATATGTACTTGAAAAGATTTTAAGATTAATAAAGCTCGTAAAAAACTGAAAATTTAGTGAAATGTTTTTTAATTGATTATATGCTCTACGCTCAAGCTCAAATAAATTAGTGCTCTTAACACTTTGATTTTATTCCATTCGGCCCATATTTACGACTCCTATGAGGCGATATTTTTTTTTAAATTTCAATATAATACTGAGTTTTACTTATACTTCAGCAATTATTTTTATTGTTTCACTTTAGGTCCTGGTAGTTCTTTTGAAACTTCTTAAAATGACACCGGAACGAACGTCCTACATGATCGCGTTCTCACCCTACACTGATTTTAATTTTACGCTACGCTTATTAACAACAATCATGCGTAAGTGAACTAGCCCGATGACGTCACGCACAAAACCGATAACGCACGATAAACACGTACAGAAATTCTCTATCCATTGTGATCTCAACAGTTGTGACCGCATCATTAACCTCGTAGCTATTGGCGATTGAAGTCTGACGGTATATTGTACCGCAAGAAAGTTTGACTGGCTATCAGTGTACTTAACGAGCGTAAAGACGTTTTAACGTCAAGAAAATTAAAATAAAATTTTCGTACTAATATCTACTGTAACTATCAAACTATTAATTACAATGGTTATGGAGAGTAGTACGGCTACAGAATAGATAAATCACAAGTTTATTTTCCACCGCCGTTTTTTATTTCTTTTTCGATGCCGCCGTAGCTCTCACATTTGCTCGGCACTGAACATTTTTGGTTTTTAATATTTGATCTGATGCGGTTTTTCTCCGATTTGAGTTTTTTACAATTCGGTGCATATTTTTTCGACTTTCATATTCATACCGATTTTTGCTTATATTTCGGAGAATATTTTTATTGTTTCGCTTAAGGTCTGGTACCTCTTTTCATGCTTTTTTCAATGATACCCCAACCAACGTCCTATCTTAACGCGTTCTCCCGCTACACTCATAAATATCCTCACACAACGCTAAACAACAACAATCACGCGTGGGTGCCTGCACTAGCCCGATGACATCACGGGAAAAACGCCGCACAATAAATACCTACGTACAAATATGTTCTATCCATTTTGATCGCAACCGTTGCTCTCGCGTTTTTAGCCCCGTAGTTAATAGCGATTGAAAAATGGCAGTGTTTTTTAACACAAGAATGTTAGACTGGCTACCAATGTACATACTCAGCGAGAAGAAGGAAGTTTTCACGTCAATAAAATGGACTATTACAGAATATGCACGGATATTTTGGGACCGCATCCTTTTATTTATCATACCGTTACCGAATTCTAGTTCATATCAAGAATTTGTGATAAATTTTTTTATATTATAAACAAAATTTTAATTTACTGTTGACAAAGTGAAAATATGGTTGTGATACCTAGTGAAAATATCTGAGCTTCTCAAATATCTTGTGTAATAAACCTGATTTCCTCAAAGGAATGTTTTATTTGCTTCTCGTATTAGAATGGATAGCACAGAGTAAATTCCAAACAGCGAATAAACGAGGATCATCCCAATTACAGTTCTTTTACAAATTTTTATACTTTCTATTCCTTGTAATAATATATCAGACCTTGCCATGGTTCTGGAATGTCGACGAGACCTGACCTGCCTGATAGACTGTCCAACACTCTTAAATTGTGTAGGGGAAATATTGGATTTCTATTAAGCGCGCGAATTAATTTTGTTAATACGATTTTATAATTTATTGTGTTCAAAAAAAATTCATGGCTCTCAAAACTGTTACAAATATGTAAAGTAATATAAGTTATATATGCCTAAGGTTTCCGGTTCCGGTTGTCAAAGTGTCAACAGCGTTGTGATTTATACCTCTAGAAAATCAAATATTTACAAACTCATACGATACATCTGAACAAAACCACCGCTAAAAACAGATGCCGAGGTAGATCTGGAAAAAAACCATCCGTCGAATTGTCACTACATCGGTCCATTAAATTAAAATTGAAGATCTACATCAACTTCCCAGGTTAGATTTAGACATTTTCAATAAGTTGCACTCCAACTGTTAGTCTTGATGTCACTCTAATTGTCACTCGGTTCGGTTGGTATCAACTACAGTGTTGCCAGAATAAGAAAACTTAAAGCCACCATTTACTGTTAATTTGATATTCTGGAGGGACAATTTGAAATATTATTTGAAAATATGAAAATTGAAATGAAAAATCAGACAATTGAATTAATTCTTTAACAAAAAATATTATGGACCGGATGGATGAAAAACTAATGCCTATCAAGGAGGAAAACGAAATACTAAAAGAAAAAATCGGCAAATTAGAGGAGATAGAACATTTAAAAGAAAAGTAATAACCAAATTATTTTTGGATTAGAAAAGGGCGAAAACTAAACAGCTGAGCTATTCCAGAATATAAAGGAAAACTTCAAACGAGACTTAAACATCGCGTTAGAGGAAAACGAAGTAAACAAATTGAACCGCTTAGGGAAACCAAAAGCCGAGAACAAACCAAGCCAAGTACTATGTTCCCTTTTAAGCGAATGGAAGAAGAACGAAATTATGAAAAATAAAAAGAAACTAAACGGAATTCATGTATCGGAGGATTATTCGAAAGAAGTATAAGAAAAAAGGAAAGCTCTACAACCGCAATTACTAGAAGAGAGCAAAAAAGGAAACAAAGCTTTTCTGATGTATGACAAAATGATTATCAAGGAACCTAACACCAGCAACGATAAAAGGAAAAGGGAACAATCTACCTCACCATAGTCACCGACAAAAACTCAGCCCAAAAAACAACAATCGCTGAGCTCTCTCAAAAACACCAAGAACAATAGAACAAACGCCTTCGATGCAACGAGAATCAAATCAAACTCTGTTACTAATACTTCCACACGCAAGAACCAATAGCAATTAACATTCGGAACACCGGAAATTCAAAAAAAAAAAAAACTACGAAAACCAACAAAACTTAAAAACACAATCTCCCCCAATCCGATTGGTCCTCGCGAGAGATGAAGACCACAACCCTTCAACATTCCAAAAAAAAGGAAAAAATCTATATTGCAGCACTGAATACCCTTACTCTAAAAAATGAAGAAAACTGAACGGTACATACGCGCTAGAACACAAAAAATGGGACATCGTTGGCCTTGCGAAATGAGACGATTGGGAGAATGAATTGTTTCATATGAGGATTTCTTATTATAACATATAGGGACCACCCTTGGCCACCATGGGGTTGGCTTTATTGTAAATAAAAACCTGATAGACAGTGTAGAAGGATTTATAGGTATTTCGGAGCGCACAGTTATGATGAACTTAAAGCTACCAGGATACCAAGACTCATGGTGTATTATACAAGTGTACTCACAGAACAATCAGACCTAGAAATAATAGATACATTTTATCTTGAATTAAATTAAGTCATCCGAGATTAGGCTCATAAAAACTTAATAGTAATGGGAGACGTCAGTGGCAAAATTGGAAACAAGCGTCCTGGAGAAAACACACTTGGACCATTCACATACTACAACAAAGCCAGAAGCAGGAACGGAGAAAAAATTATTAACTTCACACTTGCTATTTAACAACCTTACTATTTTAAATACTATATATAGGAAAAATAAGAAAAGAATCTGGACTTGGATCTCACCAGATGGGAACACAAAAAATGAGACCGATCTCGTCATGACCAACAAAAACAGCTACTTCAGCAACTTCAACGTCATCAACCAATTCAACTTCAACACCAATCATAGACTGATCAGGGCAGAATTAAAAACAAAACAACCAAGGAAACCTAGACCAAAACAAGAACCAGTCAGTGCAAAGCTCGGAAAACACCACATGGAACAATTAACAGCCAGCGTGAGAGACAAACTCACAAACTTTAAAGAATACACAATGAACCTAAACATACAGGAAAAATACAACTGGATAGAGGATATTATTAAAACTGAAACAAAATTCGCTGCGAAAACCCGTAGGGAACACAAGCAGTGGCTTACAACTTCCACTATAAAATTGCTAGAGCAAGGGAGTCACTTAATTAACACAAAAGACGCAAAAGACAGAAGAAAACAACTGACAGAAATTAATAAAGAAATAAAGGAAAGCATAAGAATAGATAGGAACAGAAATATAATGGAGACTATTGAAAAACACGTAATAAAAACGCGTGGCGTCAAAAAAGCTTACAAGGAACTAACGAAATCTATAAACTGGGTAGTAAAAATAAAAATTTTGCAATAGCGCAAAATGGAACCACGACAGAAAAGACATATTGGAAATTGCAACATCCTATTACAAAGGACTGTATGAATACAACAATACCTCGCGAGAAGAAATAAATTTGGTAGAGACCTCAGATATCCCCTAAATCCTTCACGTAGAAATAGAGAAACCAATAGACACACAACGGAAAGACAAAGCGCCAGGACCCGACGGTATAAGCAACGAGATGTTAATACAAAATGAGCAGACAATCACACCGATCCTCACGAAAATGTTTAACGACATCACAGACACAGAAATTATCCCACAGTAATGCACAGAATCAAACATTATTCTTCTATATAAAAAGGGAGGCAAACACGACATCGGCAACTATCGTCCAATTAGTCTCATGTCTAACATATCTTAATATAATAAAATCCTAATGGTCGTGAAGCAAAAAAAGGGGAATGGGATTCACGCTCTGAAAGAAGAGAAAATTCATTTCAAAGAATGAATTTCTCTCTGCTTTCTGAAAGTAAGCCTCATTCACCAGAGAATGAGATCATACTGATTTTTACTGAGCATGAGAGTTTTGCTTTTCCATTTATATCCCATTCTCCTATTTCTGCTTTAGTACTTACAGATTTTTACTGAACTTCAGAGTTTTGCGTTCCCGCGCGGAGTGGAAAATAGGAGAAGTACCTATGCGAGTAATTTTCTCACAACTCCCCGTTATCAATATGTATTAATACTAATAAGAAAATATATTGATCGGACCCTATTTAGGTCATATGATTAGTCACAATCCATTTTTTCAATCTGATTTTTCTGTATTTAGAGCAAATTTGTGTTTTAAGGATCTTAGTGAGATTGTTATAAAGCATTATAGCTTTGATGAAACTATTTTTGCTGCTCACATTTTTACATATTTGTGGTAGTAAAAGGTTTTTGTTTCTGGTGATACTTTTAGAGTTTTTGTACTTATTCATTAAGTCGTTGTAATGGAATGAGAGTGATTCAAATGCGAAAAGTTGATCTAGGTTGAAAGGTCGTTTGTTGGTAACAAAATTGTCCTTGAGAATGAAATTAAGTAACTTATTTTGTAACTTTTGTAACGTTCTTTTGTTAACCCTCCCCATGCCATTATTCCGTAGTTAATTATGCTATGGAAAAAAGCGTAATATATCATTAAGAGTGTTTCAGGTAGCATGATTTCCGAGAATTTGTAGAAAAGAAAAGTCAAGTATTTCGTTTTATTGACAATATACAGCAAAAGGTTCTCCCATCTCATTCTATAATCAAAAATTATTCCCAAGTATTTCACTGAGTATTTCACCCGATTGAGTTTTTTACCATTAATTTCCAAGTTGAAAGTTGAGGGTACACTATTATTATAACTACCGAAGGTCACATACACTGTTTTATCGACATTTAGTGACAGCTCATTTAATGCCAGGCCAGTACTTATTAATTTTAGGTAATTATTCATTTTAATTTCAACTAATTGCCAATTTTTATCGTAAGATATGACTGCAGTATCGTCAGCAAAAGATAATATTGCGTCTTCGGGAAGATTGAGCAATAGGTCATTTATGTATAAAATAAAGAATAAAGGTCCTAGGATTGTACCTTGAGGTACACCCGTTATTACCTCACAAAATTCGCTCATTACTTCATTCACTTTTACTCGTTGTTTTCTGTTGTGTAAGTAACTGTAAATTAAATTATGGGCATTTCCTCTAATGACATAATTAAACAGTTTATCTAATAAAATTTTGTGATTGACAGTATCAAAAGCCTTTGCAAGGTCAAGGAAAGATACAGCTACTGGTATGCTTTTATCAAGTTTATTATAAATGAGATTGGTTAAGGAGTGCAATGCATCTCTAGTTCCCAAATTCTTTAAGAAATCAAATTGTTTTTAGATAAAATTCTTGATTCATGACAAAGTCCAATATTCTTTTATAGATTACTTTTTGAAAAATTTTAGCTATGTTGGAAATAAGTGAAACGGGTCTATAATTCGAAATAATATGTCTGTTTTTTTATTTAAATATAGGTTTAATATCAGCGCACTTAAGCGCATCAGCCCATATTGATTTTTCTATACTTATGTTAGTAATATGTACTTACGGGTTGACAATAAAACCAGATAAGAGTTTAATCGATTTCGTCCATTTTTCATCTTAATGTTTTTAAGTATTTCAGAGATTTTATCGGCATTAGTTGGTAAAATAAAGATTGTTTTAGAATTGCGACTGGGTAGAGTAAGAGGAATGTTGTGAGGTTTACAAATCTTTGATCTTAAGCGAGCTCCCACATTAGTGAAATATCTATTCATCTCATTTGCAATAATTGTTGGCTCATATATTTTTTTATTTTGATCATTAAATATGTATGTTATATTATCAATCATCCGCGTTTATGTAATGGAAAGAGACTCGCAGTCAAAAAGTTAATGGCAAACGTGATTGAAGCAACTATTCTAGCTGGACAGTTCAAAGATGAAGACGTATTCATACCACGAATACTTATGATACCGTCTGATATGCCCTTTGAATTCAAGCGACTGCAATTTACAGTGCGCCTCGCGTTTGCAGTTATCATTAATAAAGCGCAAGGCAAGTCATTGGGAATTTGCGGAGTGAATTTGGAGTACCCTGTGTTTTCACATGGACAACTATATGTTGCATGTTCGCGTGTTGGAAAGCCATCTGCTCTGTATGTTTACACTGCCAACGCAAAAACAAGAAATATTGTTTACCATAAAGCATTACAAAAAAACTCTATTATTTTTGTAATTGATAAAAAATTATGTTATTCCATTTTTGATTTTACTTTCAATTTTTTTGTTTAATGCACTACGAAGTGTGTACTGCACATTTCATATTAAATACATGTTTTTCTTGGGCGTAGCAACGCGCGAAAAAATATGCTGAAAAGAGGCGCCAGCTTTAATTTTTAATTGTTTCTTTTGGAAACAGTATTGGGCTTCAATTTTTTTCTTTGTGACAAAACTATGTTATATTTATGCAGTAGGTAATTACTTTGCAAATAAAAAGGTATGTGGTAATCAGGAAAGTAAATTATAGTTTTTATATTTTATTTATAATTTTTAAACACAATTTTATTTTCATCACTCATTTTATTTGCAATTTGCTTACTTTTATTTTTCGTGAAATTCAATCTGGTAATGGCAACTTCGAACAACACACAACATTAAAAACATATGTTATTTTAAATTGTGTCGTGTGTACAGCAAAAATCGCTTTGTCATATTTTTTCATCATAGAAAATTTACATCATATTTTTCGTTAAATTTTCAAGAACGTGTGTGTACAGCTCATCATATTATATGTCATAGATATGATATAATAAAAATATGTCGGATAATATGATGTATTTTTCTATGATCGTCTGTAGGCACCTTTACTGATATTTACTGAACTTGAGAGTTTTGCGTTCCCAAACGGAACGAAAAATTGAGGCAGTGCCTGTGCGAGTAATGTTCTCACAATTTTCCCTATTTTCCGTTCCGCGCGGGAACGCAAAACTCTCAAGCTCAGTAAAAATCAGTACTTACTTTGTGACATCCAAGGACGCTGAGTTAATACGAAAATGCAAACATATAATAAGGGATGAATCAACTATGGCCTCAGGGGTTGCCCTGAAAACTGTTGACAAATTATTAAATAAAATAATGAAAAATGATCGCCCCTTTGGAGGTTAACCCATAAAAGGATATAGTATTTATTCTAAGGATAGACTTGGCACCGGTAAATCCTGATTCGCCTTACGTTTGGCGAAGAAGACAATTCCCAATTAAATTGGCTTTTGCCATGGCCATCAATAAGGCACACGGGCAAACTCTTGAAAAAGTTGGATTGTTCTTACCAGAGCCTGTTGGATTGTTCTACCAGAACCCGGGATACAAATAACAGGCTAGTCTAAGCTGCTTAGACACCTCCCTAGCCACCGGGCGCGTTCAGAGGTTGCGGATAGTGGAAGTCCAAGGGAAATGTTCTTGGATCGTCGAGGAATAGGCAGAAGAGTACAGTTACTGAACTCGGAAAGCTCAATACTCGGCCGCGGACAATGGGAGGACCCCCCTTTTTAACTATGGAGGGTTTGAGCAACACAAATATTACCCCAGGTGGTGCGGCGACTCAGTCGTCAAATCCATCCATCTCTTCGGAGGTGGCCGTGTCCCATTCGGATTCTGGGGGGGGGGGGGGGTACACACTCAAACCGAGTACAGCAACGACGGTGGAACACTTGGCCAGCGTTGCGGTGAATGTTACAAGTGGGAGACAGAGCACAGGTGGGTCGACCAGCCTCTCTACAGGCCTGGAGTTGAACTCCCAAACTGACGACGGCATGTCCGTCAATAGTACAGGGAGCATTGACTCAGAGGCCGAAAAGAGATTGCTGGAAGAGGCTACCGAAGCCAAGCTCTCCGAGAAGAAGAGGAAGAAGCCGACCAAAGCGCTAATGTCCCTAAAACGGTACAAAAGTGCCAAGGCCAGCCTGAAGAAGCTCTTGCTAAGGAAGCCCGAAGAGCTCTCCGATAAGGAGAAGGGCTACGTAGCAAGAAATAAGAGGATTGTCGCCGACTTTGAGAAGAACATTGCTTCACAGAAATTGAAGACAATCACTGAGGAGCTCCCAAGACCGTCAAGGCCTGAGGCCGGAGCATTAGGAAGGAGCGCCAAACTACAGCGGTACAATGCTGTTACATCGTCACCCTCAGGAAAACTCCTCCAGCTGACTTCCCAGAAGAAAGCTAAAAGGGGGCGATCCAACGAGGAGGAGCAAAAAACGGTAAAAAAGGCCAAAACCTCGTCGGTAGATCAAGTACCCGCCGATTGTCAGATGGCTATCATAGATCGATCGGATCTAAATGGCAAAATTTCTGGCGAGAGGTGGGACAAGGTCGAGACGAGGTTGCTGTATGCAATGGCAAGCGAGCAGAGTGGCTCGAAAGAAAAGATGTCCTTTGGAGGGGCAAGCTGGCACAGGGGTGTCAAGTTCATTGGGTGCTCGGGGCGGAAATCCGTTGATTTCCTAAGCCTGGTGGTCGAGGGTCTTGGCGAACTTTGGTCGGGTGCCAAGTTGGAGGTCGTTCCGATATCAGTCCTGCCTTTGAGGAAGCTGGCACTATTGTGGATTCCTCCTCCACTAGTGCAGGATGGAGCCACGATGAAGCTGGTTTCAAAGCAGAATGGCTTGGACACTAGTAAATGGAGAATCATCTCCTCCAACAAGTGTCCCAACGGAGGAGGCAAAGACCTGGTCGTGAAGGTTGACGACGAGTCCTTTGCCAAACTCAAACTCGGCGAAGGTGAGGCTTCCAAATGAGTCGAAAAGCGGCCCCGAGGAAGTTGCAGGTAGTGCAAAATAATTTGCACCTCTGTGAAGCGCCCACCGAGCATTTGATGCTGTACATGGATGAGAATGGAGTAGACTTGGCTTTAGTCCAGGAACCGTGGCTCGCAGGAGACAAAACCCGAGGGCTGAGGTCAAAAAACTACAGTCTACTGCATTCAAATACAACAGGTAAAAGGAGAACGTGCATAGTAACAAAGAGGTCATTAAATCTCACTTTACCATTAGCAGAGCTCGAAGGGAAACCAACAGGTGGTGGAACAAAGAGCTCAAACAGCAGAGGGACGCCACTAGAAGGCTTTACAACAAGGCAAGGAAAAGTAAAGGAGAGGGAGACTGGGCGAAGTACAAGCGCAGTTTTAATGATTATAAAGGTAAAGTGAGGAAGGCGAAATGGGACTCATTGGTCTACTTTCTCAGCTCCATAGAGGACGCGAACGGGGCCTCAAGGTTCAGGAAAATTCTTTCCAAAGATGTCAAAGTCACAGGAAACCTGAGGAGACCAAACGGTTCGTGGACAGAATCAAGTAAGGAGACATTAGAGCTGCTGATGGAGACTCACTTCCCCGGCTGCCTGACGACAAGGGACAAAAGACAAGGGTGCCCAGGGGTCAGGAGTTGTCCAAAGGGAGATACTTTTAGGGACACCGTCAAACGGGAGAAGGTAATATGGGCGGTGAAAACATTCGAACCATACAAATCCGCGGAGCCGGATGGAATCACACCAGCCATGCTGCAAAATTCGATGGGCAGTTTAGCAGAGGTATGACGAGCATCTTCCAGGGGAGTTTATTGCTAGGATATATCCCGGAAGCATGGAGAGAAGTGAGAGTTGCCTTCATACCTAAATCGGGTAAGTCGAGCAACACAACACCAAAAGACTTTAGGCCAATAAGCCGCTCCTCGTTCCTACTGAAGACAATGGAGAAGCTTTTGGATCTAAATATTAAACAGCGAACCAAATTAGAGGAGGAGTGTACAGCACAGCACGCATACCTTAAAGGTAAATCGGTTGAAAGTGCGCTACATGAAGTGGTCGGAACGATTGAAAAATCCCTCCAGCACAAGGAATATACCCTAGGGGCGTTTATTGTTATAGAGGGAGCTTTCAACAATGTAAAGACCAATGCAATTAAGGAGGCATTAGAGGAGTTTAACGTGGAGCCCACCATCACGTACTGGATAATAAGTATGCTAAATAGCAGAATTATCAGCACAGAAGCGGGGGATCACAAGATCAAAGTATGGGCGACAAGGGGCACACCACAAGGAGGGGTAATATCCCCACTATTGTGGTTGCTCGTAATTAACTCGATCTTAAAAGGCCTTAGGAGGAGAAGAATGAGGGTCACCGCCTACGCAGATGACGTATTCATACTGACAGCAGGCAAAGACCAACAAACGATAAACGACATCATGGGTGGAGCATTAAGAGAGACTAATAACTGGGCAGAGGAGAACGGAAAATACAAGATACCGCAGGTAAGACTGCCAAAGGTGAAAGGGCAAGAGCTAAACTTCTCGGGAGAGGCGAAATATTGAGGAGTTATCCTGGACTCTAAACTCAACTGGAGGAGAAATGTGGAGGAAAGGATGAAAAAAGGAATAAACACTTTCTACACATGTAGGAAGATGTTTGGTAGGAAATGGGGTCTACAGCCATGAATCGTACACTGGATCTACATTATGATCGTTAGACCCATTATCACGTACGGAGCCCTTGTGTGGTGGAAAGCCATGGACAAGGAGATCAATAAACAGATGCTAGCAAAGGTACAGCGACTAGCAGCGAAAAGCATAACGGGCGCAATTAGGAGCACACCTCAGGCAGCGCTTGAGGCGATATTAAACTTGCAACCGTTAGACCTCTTTACAAAGGGACTGGCAGCCAAAACAGCCCTCAGGTTGAGGGAAATAAAACAGTGGAGGCACACAGACCAGGGTCATACTAGTATACTGGGAGAGATATTGAAAATGGAAGGCACCGTGGAAGCCGGTGTGCTACGACAGCGCACGGACTACATGGTGGCAAAGCAATGGTTTTAGGAGGAGTTCGAGATCAGAATCCCAACCAGAGAGGAATGCAAAAGTGGTTCCATTTTGAAAGAAGGCCTGATAAGCGTCTGCACGGACGGCTCAGTAACTGAAACGGGGACTGGAGTCGGCATATTCTCGGACATGCTAGAAGTCGAGGAGTCACACAGACTCAACAAAGACTGTAGTGTATTGCAAGCGGAATTAACGCTAAAGCAGCTGACCGACGAAGAAATTCAGGAAGTCACGATCTATAGCGACAGCCAAGCGGCTCTTAGATCACTGGAATCTTAGACAATCAAGTCAAAGGCTGTGATGAGTTGCCGGGAAGCACTATCCTGGATCCGAGACAAAGTCAGCCTCTGTTGGGTTCCCACACACAGCGATGTGGAAGGGAATTTACAGGCGGACAAACTGGCAAGAATCGGAACCGGAATTCATAGTGCTGAATAAGCTAGCTCAACAAAGCCACAGATGAGGTTGTTGAAAGATACCATCGACAGGATAATTCGGGATCAACATGGCAAGAAATGGAGCAACAGAGATGACTGCTTCAACTCAAGGCAATTGTGGCCACGAATTGAGGAGACAAGAACGGTAGGCTTGTTATGAGCAACAAAGACCTCGGTCCGTACCATCATAATGGTGATTACAGGACACCGTCCGGTCGGGAGAAACCTCCAAAGGTGTGGGCTCAAAAACGACAGTCTCTGTAAGGAGTGCGACGAGGAAGAGGAGACGGTGGAACATCTATTGTGCTACTGCCCACTATTGGTCGAAAGTAGGAGGCGAATACTGGGTAGGGAATCCTTCAGAGGGTTGGAGGAAATCGCGTGTATAGATATTCAACTATTGAGGAACTTTGCCAAGTTGTGGAAATGCCTCAGGGCAGAGGATAAAAGGATAAAATAATAGGAGAGGAAGGGGATAACAACATTCAAAGGGCATCACAATGAGCCTTCTGGCCACCGAGTGGGAGTGGGTCGCACAATTGGTGTGATCACTCCACCCTGCTAACCTAACCTAACCTACCAGAGCCTGTATTTGCTTATGGCCAATTATTTGTAGCACTGTCAAGAGTACGAAAATCTTCGTGTGTTAAAATCAAAATATTATATGGACCAGATCAAGGCAACGACATACCTGGATCTGAAGCAGTCTTCACACGAAACATTGTGTAGAAAGAAATATTGTCCAAATAAGGACGGATTTATAAAACTTATAAAATTAAAGTTAAATTAATGTAACTTAGTTTAATTCCAAGAAAATATATTAAGAGAATTATGGGGCAAAATGCGAAAAGGTGTCCCCGTCCCTTGCCCTTGGAGAAAGCTACGGTTTCTGCCAACGTTTCCGCGAAAACTTCTTATACATATTAGTTACATATAATAATTATGAATACGCGGCACGCATAATAAATCTGAAAAGCCCAGTGCATCCAAGTTCCAACTTGATATTTAACATCTAACATCACGAATTCAACAAAGTTGTCGTTTTTATGACAAATACCAATCTTCTTTTTTTGCCCGGGCTACTTTTTTTACAAATTACGGGCTTTTTTCTCTAGTTTTTCTCTAGTATTTGCCAAGATAATTTTGAATCGGATAGAAGGAACACTAGATGAACATCAACCCATCGAACAGGCGGGTTTTCGGAAAGGCTACTCGGTAATCGATCATATTCATGTTGTCCGCCAGGTCTTAGACAAGTATTAAGCATACCAGCGAAAATACTATATTGCTTTCATCGACTTTACCAAAGCATTCATCGACTTTACCAAATCGAACAAAAATATATCCGCTTAATAAAAAAGGTATATAGTCATAACACCGCGAGAATACAACTAGAAAAGAAAGGTAAACCATTTAGAGTAGGAAAGGGGGTCAGGCAAGGAGACCCTCTATCTCAAAAATTATTCTCAGCGGTTGTCGAAACAATCTTTAGGGGTTTTAACTGGGAAAACCTCGGAATCAATGTCGACGGAGCCTCCCTAACACACATGAGGTTTCCAGACGACATAGTGTTATTTGCTGAAACACCGGAAAACATACAACAAATGATACATGAAATAGCGGACGAAAGTGAGAAGATAGGTTATGGTAGAGATGGGGAAGAGAGTGATTTTCCAATCACAGCCGGAGCAGTGACTGTGATTCAAAATGTGAATTTGCGATTTGTTACATACATGCGGTTTTATAAAATTTTAACAAAAACACTCCGTGTGATTTTGTCAACTAGATTCCGATTCAAAAGTCACCGTGACATTCTGGAAGCTCAAATCACGGTGATTTAATCACTGTGACGTGAAATCACCCCCATCTCTAGTTTAAAGATGAACCCAGAGAAAACAATGGTTATGACAAACGGGAAGAAAACCACTATACATCTAGAAAATAACCAAATCGATTACACCGAGGAATAAATCTATCTGGGAAAGCTAATAACACAAGAGGATCCTATACGCAAAGAAGTTGAGAGAAGAATAATAAATGGCTGGAAGAGAAATTGGAGTCTGAGAGAGGCTATGAAATACAAAACACTTCACATTAATGTAAAGAAAAAACTTTACAACACCTGTGTACTACCTGTTTTAATGTATGGAACCCAAACATTGGCCTTAACACAAAATACGACGAAAAAACTGGAAACCTGCCAACATGCAATGGAAAGGAGTATGTTGAATGTGAAAAGGTCGCACCGAATAAGAAACCACGTCATCAGAAGAACGAAGAAGGTCATAGACATAACATCCAAAATCAGAAGGCTCAAATGGCACTGGGCAGGGCACATGATTAGAGGCCAAGAAAAATGGAGCAAAATCGTAGGGTGGTACCCTAGAAAAGGGGCAGACCACAGAAAAGGTGCGACGATGATATAAGGCAAGTAGCAGGAGTAACGTGAAATAGAGTGGCCCAAGATAGCCCAAGTCGATCCCAAGAATGGAAAAGATTGTGGGAAGCCTTTGCCGATTGGCAAACAGACCTACAAAAAATAATTGAGTATTAGGATAGAATAGATTAAGATTAGCTTAGCTACAAAACATATAATTGTATATCCCATAGTTTTAAGTACCTAATACTGTGTAATCAGATTCTAAGATGGCCTCAATAAAGGGGTTTATTATTATTATTATTATTATTATGCCTCAAGTTTTGATTTTCCTATATATAAAAAAAAATTTTTATAGCATTGGACTCACGGTTCCATGTCTTTCTTTGTGTTCGTTGGTTTCCTCCACCTTGTTGTTGTGTTGTTTTTTAGTTTTTCGGTGTGGATGCGCCGGTTCCAAAAGTTGCGGGCGGGGTTGGAGCCTCGGAAAAATTTATAGTTGTGGTTTATTGATGCTCGCCTGGAGGATAAAACCCTTTTTACTTGCACTTGAATTTTTTAAAAATTTGTTAATTTTTTGTTTTTGGAACGGGGAGTGTTTGAGGGAGAAGGTCATCTGCCTGTTATGAAAATTAATTTTCATAACAACGAAAATTAAAACTAAAACTCCGAAGCACCATAACCACCCTGTGACTTCGGCGCGTGGCATAACGGGATCACGAGGAACACATGCAAACTAGTTTTCATTGATGCATATCCCGTTCTGCATTTCCTATTGATTCCCTGGGAATCAACAAACCATCTGTTGTTCCCGGGGATATCCGCCCCCAAAATGCACAAACGATCAATTCAACTATTGAATGTTAAAAATCGAATTGATCTTTTGTGCATTGCAGCCGGACTCAATTGATTCCGTGGGAATCAGTTGAGTTGGACAATGGACATCTCCCAGTCCATGAAAGATCAATAGAATCAAAAGGAAAAGAATTGGTCTTTCATGGATCGGAGTTCCGCTGTCCGGCCATTATCCCAAGCAGATATAAACTGCGGGATTTTGGTTCGGCAGGCAGTGTGGAGTGGATGTTTTGTTGGAAGAACGTCGTGCTGCCGAGCGGGCAGCCGACGAAGTCAGTCAGTTTTTGGGGAAAGAACGTCGTGCTGTCCGTAAAGTTGAGTTCAGTTTAAGTGAATTTAAAGCAAGATTAAGAAAATTATTGAATGATACAAATTTAATTTATGTGAACCATAAAAGGAATTGAACTAAAGAAATGAAATTAAATTGAAAGTAAATTTAATGGAAGTAAAAAAATTAAAAATCATGAACTTAAAAATTGAATTATGAGTTGGATCAAAAACGTAGTTAAATTTAAGTGAATTTAAAGCAAGATTAAGAAAATTATTGAATGATACAAATTTAATTTATGTGAACCTTAAAAGGAGTTGAACTAGAGAAATGAAATTAAATTTAAAGTAAATTTAAGGGAAGTAAAACAATTAAAAATCGTGAACTTAAAAATTGAATTAAGAGTTGGATCAAAAACGTAGTAAAATTTAAGTGAATTTAAGGCAAGATTAAGAAATTATGAAATGATACGAACTTAATTTATGTGAACCTTAAAAGGAGTTGAACTAGAGAAATAAAATTAAATTTAAAGTAAATTTAAGGGAAGTAAAACAATTAAAAATCGTGAACTTAAAATTTGAATTAAGAGTTGGATCAAAAACGTAGTTAAATTTAAGTGAATTTAAAGCAAGACTAAGAAACTATGAAATTATACGAACTTAATTTATGTGAACCTTAAAAGGAATTGAACTAAAGAAATGAAATTAAATTGAAAGTAAATTTAATGGAGGTAAAACAATTAAAAATCATGAACTTAAAAATTGAATTATGAGTTGGATCAAAAACGTAGTTAAATTTAAGTGAATTTAAAGCAAGATTAAGAAATTATGAAATGATACAAACTTAATTTATGTGAACCTTAAAAGGAGTTGAACTAAAGAAATGAAATTAAATTTAAAATAAAAATTAAGGGAATTTTTTTTGTGAAATAGTAAGAAACGATAATCTAAATTGAAATAAAAATCCAGTTATGCGATCTTACAAATAACTTTGCCTTTTATTAAAATCAAAAGGGGTCGAGTGATCTTGTCCATAAGCACTCCTCGATCCCATGTTGTGAAGGAAAATTTTAAGAGAAAATATCACAACATAAATTTTGGTGGCAGCGGTGGGATTGCCACAACTGATGGCATCCAGTGAATCCAGTGATCCAGAAATCCTGAGTATCCAGAGTATCCTGAAATCCTGCGTTATCCAGAGTTCCAGAGATACAGGAATCAATATTAAGGTCAGCGTAATTTAATTCAATTTTGCTCTTTGAATATATATACCTATATATAATAGAATTAAGAACAATTGTAAAAAAAAAAAAACACAAAAAGGTCTGTAAAGGGGGATCCTTTCCTTTTTTTTGAAATTTATGGAAAGTTACAAGAAACTTAACCAGAAACTAACTTATAAACTTAACCCAAAGTCAGTAAACCCGTTCACTTAAACTTAAAAATCGCGAACTCGAATAACCCATTCGGTACTTAATGAAACAGTCGTTTTCCTTCAGAGGAGCACACGAAGCCTAAAGGCTCCTTAAAACTTTCGCTGAGGCTGGCGAGAGATCTGAATGAAAATTATTAATTTCTAAGTGAATTGGAACTAACGAACATTAAATAACCGCGTTCTTAATACCCTTTCGGAAAAGTGTAGACCACGCTATTGAATTTTTTCTTAATATGAGTAATGAACATCTATAGCGCACTTTCAAACTAGAAGTTCTTATGTCGTTTATGCCGCGAAGCAACTTAGTACGCTTAAGTTGATGAAATCTTGAGGTACAAATTATTCCCCAATGAATCCTTAATTTCGCTCTAATTCGTTTAATTTACCCCTGGGCCTAATTCTTCTCGACTGTCTTCACAAACCTTTAATTCCTACATATTGGCCCCCTATAATTACTACAACGTCGCTTTATATTCTCCATTTCCGGCCCCTGGTACAACTTGATTTCTTATTTTGATTCTGATCTCAACGATCTTTTATTATGGTCTAACTTGAATATTTCCATGGTTACTTCTAATCCTATAACATGGTCATAGTAGTGAACGACACTAAATTAATTTACAAAACGTCTAAAAAGGTTCGTGAAGACGGGGCATAACTACCCCTCGAGGACCAACTAAAGGTAAACCATAAACGACCCCAATGAGATATAATTTGTTTTCTCTTCAAAAAAAAAATAATAATAACATCGGGAATGGAGGCTCCTAAACGTTAACGATAATTAACCTATCTGTGCAGGAAATTAATAAATACAAGGCTACCAATCTAAATCCAAATCTAAATCTAATCTGAATTTAAATCTAAAATTTTTCTTAATCAGTATTCTAAATCTAAAATCGAAACCCTAATTTATAATCCCAAACCTAATCGGAACTAAGCTCAAAATTCAGAAATCTAACATTTGTCCAAAATCCCAATCGAAATCCAGCATCGGATCGTATCACCAAATCAAGAAAAAAAAAAAAACTTTTAATCAAGATCTAATCTAAACCCAAACCGATTCTAAATCAAAACCATTGTAAAACAAAATCAAACCAAGGAAATAACTCTTACTCTAAAGTTTAAAATTAAAAGGAATCTATAATTAAAAAAAAATTCAATTCGGTCTAATCCGTCAAAATCTATTTAATAATCAGAGTTATAATGCGAAATCAACATCTAAGTCCTAACATCATTTAAAAATCTATCTAAATCCAAAATCAAAGATCTAATACTAATCCAAATCTCCGTTAAAACCAGAAAACTAAATCTAAGTCTAAGTCCGAAATCCAGTCCTAAGTCCAATCATAATCTGAAGCAAAAATCGTCGACCAATCCCTATAAATATAACCCTAAACTAAAATAAAATACAAAATCATTAAAAGACTAATTACGTGAAGTAAGGAAAAGCCATTGAAACTGGAGAAAGCCTTGGAGCTCCCAGCAACGATGCTTTCTTACAATAAGTGAACTACCACATTCCTTAAGATGAGAATACGTCCAAAATTCCAAGTCAAAAGGAATCTACGCTAACTCTACCATCGGCAAAGGAAAGGCCAAGATCATTAAACTGCTTGTTAGGAAAAACGAGACATATTATTACTATTTCAAGGCCCAGGCCGAGATTGACGTCAGCTGTAAACTGGCCAGAGTTGAAATAGGCGATAATACCGACAACCAACCGGGCGTCATATTGGGCAATAAGACGGCCATCGCAATCACTGACTAAATTGGTTGTCCTTGTTCCTAACAACAGGGTAATATGGCCAATCTACGTCAAAAGGAGAAATTCAAGTAGATCGTCGAAATCTAGAATACTCCGACGTAGCCATGCAAGAATTACGTAGGGGATCCAATAAGAGGTAGAACAAGAAACTACATCAGGTCCTTTAATTGGATCTTCGTAATTCCTAAGAGCCCGAACCAATAGTCTTACAATGAAATACTCTCCTTTTGATTTATAATTATTGAGATCAGGACCTTCGGGTCAGCCTTCGGGTTCTCCATAATTATTAAAGTGAAAGTTCCATTTGGTTGACAAACTTAAGAAAATTAAACCTATCCCCTTGAACGCATTCAAAATCGTATAAGCGAATCTACAATCCTTGCAATTTTCCTAATATGCCATCAACTTCTAAATTTTTACTCTCCTTCGGTTTTCTCAATCTGCGGTTTGGAAACATTGGTGAATACTTTCTTTTGGGCTGTTCTCCCCTTCTTCTTCTTCTTCTTTTTTTTTTGCTCTTTGATTTAAAATTGTTAAGAGTTTTAACCTTCACCCGATTGGTATATTCAGATTTCGTGGTATTGCTAAAGTTTTACCGTTAATCTCTACATTTGAAGTAGAGCAGTCTGTCTTAATTTCTTTTTCTACTCCTGGAGGAGTTCTCTTTCTATTGGTATTTTGTGCTGGAGTAAATAATCTACTGTCCGTTTGTAAGACCTTCGTAGTCATGACCGCTTTTATTTGCCCAATAAGGCTCTCGGTTTGTACACCATTAGTGACTTATGCGTTTTGGCCAAGTCCTGGGTGATTTCAACGAATGTTTCGGAATTTTTTTTTTTTGGTATTATTATTTAATGAGGAAAGGAACCCTCGAAATCTATGAATTATTGATCTAAATTCTGATCTTTTAACACCTGAAGTTCGCGTATCACGCTCCACCTTAACTGATATATAACTCGCTATAGAATTTTAGTATTTGATTTATCCGAGTACAACCGTAGCACTCGCGCGCAGAAAGGATCCCACCTACGTGTGCATGACGTGTACATAAACCTAGATAGATATAAGAACAAATAAAAATTGTAAAATATATTGTAAACGGCACGCACGATTTGTCCCAAACAAAATTTTTCTTTTTTTTATCAAAAAAAATAAAAATTTTGTTTCCCCTAGGGGGATGGTGTGTTATGAAAATTAATTTTCATAACAACGAAAATTAAAACTAAAACTCCGAAGCACCATAACCACCCTGTGACTTCGGCGCGTGGCATAACGGGATCACGAGGAACACATGCAAACTAGTTTTCATTGATGCATATCCCGTTCTGCATTTCCTATTGATTCCCTGGGAATCAATAAACCATCTGTTGTTCCCGGGGATATCCGCCCCCAAAATGCACAAACGATCAATTCAACTATTGAATGTTAAAAATCGAATTGATCTTTTGTGCATTGCAGCCGGACTCAATTGATTCCGTGGGAATCAGTTGAGTTGGACAATGGACATCTCCCAGTCCATGAAAGATCAATAGAATCAAAAGGAAAAGAATTGGTCTTTCATGGATCGGAGTTCCGCTGTCCGGCCATTATCCCAAGCAGATATAAACTGCGGGATTTTGGTTCGGCAGGCAGTGTGGAGTGGATGTTTTGCTGGAAGAACGTCGTGCTGCCGAGCGGGCAGCCGACGAAGTCAGTCAGTTTTTGGGGAAAGAACGTCGTGCTGTCCGTAAAGTTGAGTTCAGTTTAAGTGAATTTAAAGCAAGATTAAGAAAATTATTGAATGATACAAATTTAATTTATGTGAACCATAAAAGGAATTGAACTAAAGAAATGAAATTAAATTGAAAGTAAATTTAATGGAAGTAAAAAAATTAAAAATCATGAACTTAAAAATTGAATTATGAGTTGGATCAAAAACGTAGTTAAATTTAAGTGAATTTAAAGCAAGATTAAGAAAATTATTGAATGATACAAATTTAATTTATGTGAACCTTAAAAGGAGTTGAACTAGAGAAATGAAATTAAATTTAAAGTAAATTTAAGGGAAGTAAAACAATTAAAAATCGTGAACTTAAAAATTGAATTAAGAGTTGGATCAAAAACGTAGTAAAATTTAAGTGAATTTAAGGCAAGATTAAGAAATTATGAAATGATACGAACTTAATTTATGTGAACCTTAAAAGGAGTTGAACTAGAGAAATAAAATTAAATTTAAAGTAAATTTAAGGGAAGTAAAACAATTAAAAATCGTGAACTTAAAATTTGAATTAAGAGTTGGATCAAAAACGTAGTTAAATTTAAGTGAATTTAAAGCAGGACTAAGAAACTATGAAATTATACGAACTTAATTTATGTGAACCTTAAAAGGAATTGAACTAAAGAAATGAAATTAAATTGAAAGTAAATTTAATGGAGGTAAAACAATTAAAAATCATGAACTTAAAAATTGAATTATGAGTTGGATCAAAAACGTAGTTAAATTTAAGTGAATTTAAAGCAAGATTAAGAAATTATGAAATGATACAAACTTAATTTATGTGAACCTTAAAAGGAGTTGAACTAAAGAAATGAAATTAAATTTAAAATAAAAATTAAGGGAATTTTTTTTGTGAAATAGTAAGAAACGATAATCTAAATTGAAATAAAAATCCAGTTATGCGATCTTACAAATAACTTTGCCTTTTATTAAAATCAAAAGGGGTCGAGTGATCTTGTCCATAAGCACTCCTCGATCCCATGTTGTGAAGGAAAATTTTAAGAGAAAATATCACAACATGCCCCTTGTATAACAAAATAAAAATTTGTCTTTGAGTTATTTCCTCTGTGTATCTATTATTATATATTTTTCTTTTATTTCAAAATTCTTCGTACAAAAGAAGCAATATATGATTAATAAATTTTAAGTGATAAAATTAAATTAAATTAAGCGTCTCCTAGTTATAACAAGTTTAACTTTTAGCGCTAAACTTTCACTCAAATTCATTCTTGAATTTTAATTTAACTTCGTCATGTTGTTCGTTGAATTCTTGTTTTGTCTTTCACACTTTACTCATTTATAATATATAATTTGAAGTCTTAATTTACATTTCGTCTCGAACAAGTTTATTGTTATAGCCTATTTTGAACTTTCCCTTAAATTCATCGTTAGATTTTATTTTATATTTTTCGTTAATTGAATTCTTGTTTTAACTTTTACTTGTTCCTTAAGCAAGTTTCATTTCTAGTTTTGAAATTTCCCTTATTTCATTCTTGAATTTTATTTTTACCTTTCATTAATTTAACCTTGTGTATTATCGCAAGCAAATTTTATTCTTAGACTTAGACCTTCACATAATTTCATCTCTAAATTTCACTTTAATTTTGAAACTTTTTCCCTGTGAAACAATCGCCGTGAGGTCTCCCCGAAAACTGACCCCGCTCTTGAATCTATCTCTTTTAAACATATAATCTTTCTGATTCTGCAAATTCGGCAGAATTACATTTGGACGTCAAGTCCATTCTCGCCTGACGCGACGGAAGAGAAAGAAAAAGGGGACCCACGCAGTGTCGAAAGACGCCCGTGGCGACGAGGCGTTTTTTTGTCCGCAAAATTTTGCAATTTTGCAATCTCTTCTGAGTTGCGTTTGCAAAATTGCAACAAAAGAAAAAAAAAATTCGCAAGTCGCTCGTGGCGACGAAGAATTTGTGGCAATTCTTAAAATTTTGTTTTTTTTAAATTTTAAAATTTTGTACACTTGGAATTTCTTTACGTTTTTATGTTTTCTTTATGTTTTACTTCTTTATGTTGTAGCCGAGTCACATTAATTCGTTTCTAAACTCCTTCACAACTAATAAGAATAATACAAATATTAAAATATTACAAATGGAGCTTAACTTCTTTCATTACTGTTCCAGGATTATCGCTATCTCATTATTCCCGTTGGTAACGTCATCCGCGTATGCTGCAAGTCCAATTCGCAAGAGTCCGCCATCGTAAGAACTTTAATATCCAAGGTCCCTAAATTCTGCCCTAAAACCCACACTTTTAACAATACGATTGTTGAGCGCAAACTCCTTTGCCCACGCCTTGTTAGATCAATTTATGTGTGTCACCGAAATTGATTCTTCTCCGAACTCTTTCAATCGAGGTGTTACACCAAAACTGTTTTTGGATGAGCAAAGGCCTTAGACCGATACAAAAGAATATGGAACGAAGTGAAAGGCTGAGTTCTAATTAACGATGAACTTATTTACTCTAATTTTCGCGAATTTATACAAATAAAAGTGCTGACATACGGTAAATTGTTTCTTGGCGACTTAGTACAGGTGAGTCTAATAAAATTAAATCGTCAACAAAATTAACATCTTTTGTTCACAACTTAATGATAAAAACCTCTGGAAAGATGATCCCGCGGTTGAAGGTGAAGTTAGGTGCGAAAAGAATTCGCTGACGGGACATAAAAAAGGCATTTTAAATGTGAGTAGTACATTAAGGTAAGAAATTATTCGTGCATCGTACAGTAAGGTAAATCATTTGTGAAAATCCTCCCCGGCGTTGAATGGGTTCATTCAGAAAAGGTTTACGGTGAAAGTTTCGGTGGATGCTTCATTGTCTTGGCTGTCTGGAACATCCTCAGCAGTTGTGCCTGATGGTGGTTGTGATGTCCGGTATGGACGATTATTCCTTGTTGCCATCCAGATTACCTGATGGTTATGATTACGATGGACAGGGTTCCATAGGCCAGAGTTTGATGATGGTTAGAGTGTCTCTGTATTAAGGCTGGGATTTGGCCGTCCATTTCTGAAAGCTTGCGCTTGACTGTTTCTAATTCCTGGATATGTGGGGCGAAGTTTTGTTAATAACGCAATACTGATGTCATGTTGAGCGGATCAATGATGTCAGTCAAGTTAAAGGCCGGAACGTAGGAAGCGTGCCTCACAGTGGAGTAGCTCTTGTGCCCGCGAATCGTGATGAGAGGCTGCTTAATGACGCAATTGCTATCAATCGTAAAGATACCCGTCTGTTGGAGAGTCAGCTGTGACATGTCATCTCCGCAGACAATGTTGATTGTGGTTTTGTCTGGCAAGGAGAGGATCCACTGGTTTGGTTTGTGAATTTGAGTCCAACTAGAGTGTGCGTCTACTATCATAAACAGAATCAGGGAAGAATAAGGGTGTGGAGTTAACTGATTTAGCAGACTGATTTCACAGGCAGAGACGGATGATCCAATCTTGTATAAAAGGTGATGTTGGCTGCATTAATACCTTCCACTCATCGTAGTGCAGACTCGGAGCTGACCTACAGTTAGAGGATAATAGTGGTCCCGATGTAAGTTGACCATCAAATATGGAAACGACGGCCTAATGCCACTAAGCAATCGTTCAGGTGGACTGGAACTGGAACAATTCGGAAGAGATCGAATTCGTCGACCGAGATTAAAGGAACTCTGAGTTTAAGGATGAAATGTTTGTCCGTCATTCTTCCGTCAAGTGTTATCAAATTGTAAAAATGGAGTATGTCGTCCTGATTAAGGGGCAATCGTAAGCTTGAGGGTAGATTGGCCCGAATGGTGCTTAGAACGGTCCTTAGCTGTTCTGGAGATAAAAGATGCCTGCTTACTCTTCCTCGATGCACATTGACTAAGGCGTCTAAAATAAGACCTTGGGTCTGTTAAAAGTTAGTGGCGAGCCATGTAGCTTGTAGTGACAGTAGGATGAAGGATCTGGATCGAGCTTCTTGTTGCGCATCATTATGTATTGCGTTTATCTGTGAGGACAGATCATTCAAATGAGACTCAACTCTCTGGAATTCTACGTTGATGGACTGATGGTCTCTTTTCATAACGTTGACGGTGGCATCAAGAATGGAGGTTTTGTTACGTAGCAGGTTTGCTAAATGTCCTTCGTTGTCCTTTATGGAATCGATGGTTATAGACATTTCTTCAGCGTATTTGTAATCGAGAACACCAAACATGAAGTTTGCTGCGTTGCCAATGACGTTTAGCAGTCCTCGTTTTACTGGACCTGATGGAGGACTCCTCAATATCTGATTGGTTTGACCAAGTTCATTTATTATGAGATTCTGGATTGGGCATGGTAGACGATAGATTGCGCAAAGACACACTCAACGTTTGTAGTAGTTCAAACTGCCTCCAAAATGACTGCATGTCATAATATATTATGATGTTCCATTCACTGGTAATGATGTTTGCTCTGCCTAAGTTTTCAAAGTATAAGCAGTCCATGGGTGTTAGCTTTGTGGTTGTGTGAATACTATTGTTCCGTACGAACATTGCTGCCCGAAGGTGTTCGTCCCAATCGGTTTGGTTTTCATCCACGAAATTTCGTAGGTAGTCCGCCAGGGGTCTGTGGGATCTTTCCAGGGTTCCATTTGTTTGTGAATGGTACAATTTCGTCTCTATTTTTTGAATTTTTAGTAATTTACATACTTGTCGGAACATCTCTCAAGTAAAATTTGCTCCCTGGTCCGTGACCAACTTTTTTGGGATTCTATACCGACTTATTATTTCATCCACGAATGCCTGTGCTACCGATTTGGCTTCCATGGTCTCCAATGGTACCACATCCATGAACCTAGTTAGGTCGTCTTCGAAACTGAGTATGTATTTGTTTCCCTTGGTCCTTTTTGGTAGGGGACCGACGATATCCATATAGACTTTATCGAAAGGAAGATTCGCAGTGTTTGTCAGTACCATGGGTTCCTTGTGTTCTTTCGTGCGTTTGTTTATTTGGCATTTTTTAACATCGTTTTATGTATTTAGCTGTATCCCTCAACATCCCTTTCCAGTAGTACTCCCGTTTCAAGCGATGATATGTTTTATACACCCGCCTAGTGGCGCATCGTTACAGTCTGATAAGATGGTCTTAATGTCCTGGGGATCTGTCAATACCCTTTTAGGGTGTACCTGGCTATTTTCTGGGGCTTCTCGTTCTTCGCGCCCGATGTGTTTGCCTTTGTTTGCCTCTGGTGGTGGTGGTTCCCTTACAGGTACTGGGTCTGCATTGTTTTCTCTGGCTTCTAGTTCCTTAGCTTTTTGACGCGTTATCGCCATAACGTCATAGGGTATTCTGCTCAGCGCGTCGGCGTCATTGTTTTTCCTCCCCTCTTTATACTGAATGTCAAAAGTGTAATCGGACAACTTGTGCCAGAGTCGCAATATCCGACTGGTTGGATCCTTGATTCTTACCGCACCCTTTAATGGTTTGTGGTCCGTGAAAACCGTGAAATGTCTTCCATACAAATAGCTTCTATAGTTCTTTACTGCCCAAACAATTGCAATTGCTCCCTATCGATGGTTGAGTAATTCCCCTCAGCTGGATTAATGGTTCGGCTGGCATAGGCGATTGGCTTTTCTTCGTTATGTGGCCCTTGTGCTAGTACCGCTCCCAATGCCTCTACACTAGCATCCGTGTAAAGTTTAAACGGTTCGTCGAAGTTTGGGTATCTTAGTACCGGTGGTGAAATTAATTTGTCTTTTAACGTTTGGAATGCCTTACTGCAGTTCTCATCCCAGATAAATTTCTCATCCTTTCGCAGCAGTTTGTTGATGGGTGCTGCGATTTTGGAGAATCCTTCTATAAATTTACTATAATAATTGGCCAATCCGAGAAACGATTGTACTTGTCGGATTGTTTTCGGAATCGGAAATTCTCTCACGCTTTTAACTAAACTCGGGTCGGGTGCCACACCTTCGGTACCACATTTATGTCCCAAATACACTATTTCTCTTTTCAACAAATTGCATTTTTCTGCATTTAGTTTTAGTTGATGTACCCTTAGCCTTTCCATAATGGATCGTAACTTCCTTTGATGATCCGCGAGGTTTTTACCATATATTACAATGTCGTCTAAGTACACGAAGCAATGCAACCCTTGCAATCCAGTTAACACATGGTTCATTAATCGTTGAAAAGTCGCTGGTGAGCCTTTTAACCCAAATGGCTTTCTCTTGAACGCATAATGGCCATAGGGTGTACTGAATGCCGTTTTATCTCGATCTTCCGTTTTCATGGCTATCTGGTGATAACCACTAGCGAGATCGAGGACAGAAAAGTAGCGCGAGTTCCCTAGCTGGTCCAGAATATCTTCTATCCTGGGCAGAGGGTAAGAGTCGCCTTCCGTCACTTCGTTCAATTTTCGATAGTCTACAACTATTCTCCAGCGCTTCTGGTCGTCAGATCCAGGTTTTTTGGGCACCACCAGCAGCGGGGCGTTCCAATGGCTCCAGCTGAGTTCAACGATATCATCTTTCAATAACCTATTTATTTCTTCCGCGATGACTTGTTTTAATGCTTCTGGTAACCGGTACATTTTGCATTTAATCGGGGGTTGATCCTCTTTTGTTCGTATCTCATGATTTACGCTCGTTGTGTAACTCAGTTTTTCCCCAGGTAAATGAAAGACGTCCTGGAACTCCTTAATAATTTCGGTTAGCGATTCTTCCTCCTCTTTATTCAAGTCTTCCCCTATATTTACTATTTTCATTATTTCTTCCAATCGTGTTTCTTTAAGTATTCCATAGTTTTCCTTGACTCGATATGTATTTTCTACTGCAGGTTCAATATTAAAATCGTTAATATCTTCCATAGTTACTGCTAGTTCTTTAAGTGTTACTTCGTCATTATTGACATTCAATATGCTTATCTTAACTTTTCCTTCTATAGGTAGAACGAGAGCGTTGCTTACATAAACTCCTTGTTCGAGCTCTGTACCTTTGACTATATATTCTCCTTTGATCTGGACTGTCAGCTCTATAACTTTCACCGTTCTAGGTTCAATTTTCATGGATCTTTGCTCTACTATTTCTATCTGTTCTCTCTCGTATCCTAACTGGTTATTTACTTTGCCAAGCTCTTGTTGCTGGTCTGTAGTGCAATACCCTACCGTAACATGCGAGTTGCGGAGATCTAGGTGATGATTGTGTTCCTTCACTGCATTATCTTCACCTAGTGGGACGTGCGAGTCCCTCATATCCAGGTGGTAATAATTTTCTCCTAGAGCCATGACCTCACCTAACCGAACGTGCGAGTTCTTTCTATCTAGGTGGTAGTGTTGTTCCCCTAGTGCCTTTCCTTCACCTAGCGGAACGTGCGAGTCCCACGCATCTAGGTGAAGTTTATTTTCTCCTAGAGTCATGCCCTCCCCTAACGGAACGTGCGAGTTCCGCGTATCTAGGCGATGGCTGATTTGTTCATGACTTCCGCTAGTGGTGGTGGTGTCAAGTGTCCGCGCGACGGATGCTTGTTGGTGTTGTGGTTTCACCTTGAAAAATACTGCTAAATCCTCTAGTGCTTCTGTGTCTTCAGTTGACGGTAATAAGACGTCGTCCTGTCCGTTGTTGGCCTCCATGTGCGAGACTTCACTACACTCCGCAGTTTGCGAGCCGCGGTCATTAAAGTGTATATCTTCAATGGAGGTTTCACGTTGGCCATTCTTTTCATCCTTTTCTATTACCTCAACGAAATGCATATGTTCACTATCATGGCGGCTTTACGAGAGTTCAAACGGGATTTTAATTACTTCACCTTCGTTGCTCGATGGGAACACCAGTGTTTTAGTTGGGCCTTCGACGTTGCAATGTTTGGAAACAAAGTCGTTTTATATTATTCCAGCTATTTCTTGGGTGCTAATTTTCTGTACCACTTGGAATTCACAGGGGTATGTTTGGTTTAGTTCTATCCTCCCTGCTATTTTGTCTTCTGAAAGTATTTCACCAGATATCGTCTTGAGTGTAACTTTTTCTTTTATATTTGTGCTGCTTAACATTTGGTTTTTTATTTCCTGCTCCTTTATGAGACTTATCTCCGATCTCGTGTCTATTATGAATTTTGCATTTTTGTTTTTGGCTACATCTATTGGCAGTTTTACTATTGGTAGCGTTGTTGATGAGTCGCAACATTTATTACTGTCTTCTATTGACAACTCGAGGTGCGTTCGGTCGCCTGTACGGAGTTTTCCGAGTGATTAATTTTCTCTTCCATTTGCCTCCTTTCCCATGAGTCTGAGTGATCGGTAGCCAGGCAAAATTGGCATTCGTTTGTGCCCCTACTTGTTGTTGTCTGGTTTACTTGCCTTTGGTGGTGTTCGCCTCTATTCCCCTGGTGTTGTGGTGTTCGTTTGGCATTCTTTTGTGCCCCTACTTGTTGTTGTCTCGTTTACTTTTGTGATTTAGGGTGTCTGTTTTGAGAACAATTCTGATTGGTATGCCCGTATGTTTTGCATCCGGAACAGAACGGAGTCATTTGTCTAGTTCGACATTCAGACATTATATGTCCTATTCAATTGCAAAAATGGCACCGGTGTCGTTCCAGTCTGTCGCGGGGCGTGTTGTAATGTGCCGTGTTTCGTGGTGTTGGGGGATCCCTTGAGTTAAATGGTTGTCTATGATACCTATCTTCAAGCAATGGAGCCCTACCTCCTCTATTTCTGTCTTTAGTCCCTCTCCTCCATCTGCGTACTGTATTTCTGCAGCAGACTTACATGCATTTATTAGCGACTTTACACGATTGAAGTAGCCATATAAAGTCTCTGTAGGTAACTGTCGTACATTGCGTAGCTGGTTGTTTAATGTTATGTACGGTGTACCTTGGGCTAAGTTTGACCTCAGTGTATTTGTAATGTCTTCCAGCGTGTCTCTTTTGTGCCTGATTGAACAGCTTCTAGAGCTCTTCCGCTCAAACGTGTGGGTAGGAGCTTTATGAACAGGATTTTATCAGGTACTTCAGTGAGCGTTTCATACGCTAATCGAGCGCAGTTTATGAACTCACTCAGTTCATTTTCCCTGCGTGAGTTATCGTCCCCTGACAATATGGGAACATTGTTGAAACAGAACGAGATTAACGGTCAACTATTACAAATACTTAAATATACTTAAATATATGGGATGGTAGTAGTGTCCAGTCGGGTCAGGAAAGACAGGACCGGGAAGTTGCGAATTAGGACATGTGATCGACCAAGGAGCGAAACACAGACCGTGCGTGGGTGTGGCCTCTCGCTGCTTGGAGAAGGGGGATGGCCCTATTATACACCCTTAGCATTCGCGTAATAGGCTCCATCCTACCAAAGTCTGTGTGGTGGTAGTTGATGAGGAAAGATTCTTGAGCTCGGAGGGATCGTACGTGAGGGCGGCAAACGAACTGGCTGCGGATGTCTGGAGCAACAATATGTCCCAGGGCTATGCCATGGGCGAACGAGAAATCGGGTTTAGCACGGCGTCCCGAGAGAGATTGCAGGTTGATTAGCTTAAGACGATCCGCATAAGGAGGAAGATGGAAAGGATCGGACCAAGGAAGACGGCGGAGGGCGAAACGAAGAAATCGCTTTTGAATGGCCTCAATTCTGCCAATTAGGTGGTTATGGTAAGGGGACCAGACTTGCGAGGCGTATTCGAGTATGGGTCGGACAAGGGACGTGAAAAGGATTTTGAAAACATAGGGGTCAGAGAATTCCCTAGACCATCTTGAAATGAACCCCAACATGACACCCGCTCTCCGGATTATGTGGTTGACGTGGTCATGGAAGGAAAGTTTGGAGTCAAGATGGACCCCCAGATCAGAAACACAGTCAACAGACCTCACCGGGGAGTCGTTAATTGTGAACATGTAGGGAGCATAGTTACGTTTGTGGGTGAAACAAACATGCTCACACTTGGAAACATTAAACACAAGGTTACTTTTGGAACACCACAGAGATAGCCGGTTGAGATCAAGCTGTAGGTCGATATTGTCAGAAGGATTGACAATGTTTTTGTACAGCTTGGTATCATCTGCATAGGAAAGGAGTGAGGAGCTTAGGATAACGCTGGACAAGTCATTTGTAGCGGTGATGAATAGCAGGGGGATGATATGGCTGCCCTGGGGGACGCCAGAGGTAGCCGTTATGCATTTGGAGTGGGATGATCGGAAACGAACACCGTATGTTCTGTGATCCAGGTAGGAATCAATCCACCTGAGGAAGGATTCCACCTGGGCAGCCAACCAGCTTAAGCTTTAATAAAATAAGATATTGGGGATACTGTCGAAAGCCTTACTCATGTCGGTGAACATGGCCTCGACGACTTCACCACGTTCTAGGGAATCAAGGATGAAGGAGACGAACTGCACAAGGTTAGTTGTGGTGGATCTACCTTTGAGGAAGCCGTGCTGATTAGGAGAGATGGAGGAGGAAAGGAAGGGGTACAGCTTAGTAACTAGTATCTTCTCAAAGATTTTAGGGATGGTGGAAAGTTTGGCGATAGGCCTGTAATTAGTAGCATCAATCTTAGAACCTTTCTTGTGGACCGGGACTAGAAGTCCGGTTTTCCAACAGTCAGGAAAAACACCGGACTGGAGAGAAAGATTGAAGAGATGAGATAAAGGTCCAGCAATAAGAGACGCACATCTTTTCAGAACAATGGGTGGAACTCCATCAGGGCCGGGGGAAAAGTCATTCTTAAGACGTAACAGCTCTGAGAGGACCTCCACCTCTGAAATATGGATATCAGGAAAGTTAAGAGGGGGCGAGGTAAGGGAGGGCTTCAGTGAAGTGAAGTATTCCACGTCAGGCTCAAAATGACCATCCGTAAAGGTGGAGGAGAAGAAGTCAGCGAAGAGATTCGCAATGGTTAGGGGATCATCACTCCCCGAACCGAGGTAAGAGATCGTTGGAGGGTAGTTATCACCTTTGCGTTTCCGTTTGGAGTTCACAAAGGAGAAGAAGAGTCGTGGATTCGCCGAGATATTGCTTCTAACAGTTGTTAAGTAGGCCTTGTAACTGGAGATAACGAGGGAAGAGAAATCACTGTGGGCAGCGCAGAAGTTTTTATGATCTACTGGGGACCCAGAGCGAAGAAATTTTTGCCAAAGGGAGTTGCGACGGTTCCTCAGGGACTTCACATTACGGGTGTACCATTTAGGGGAAGAATCAGGAGGAATAGGTGAGGAGAACGGAGTAGAAGAACGGATGGAAGAATGTAAGGCCTTGTAGAGTATAGAGGTTTCAACTAGCAGAGAAAGATTTGTGGAAGGCATACTAAGGTAGAACCCACTGAGGATGTGAAGAAGGAGATCAAAATTAGTTTTGCGAAAGTTGAAACTAGCTGGCAGGGGGGATGAAGCGAGGTGGGAGCTGTGCAAGTGTGATATAGAGATTGAGAGGGGGGGGGTGATGAGGATCGATTGCGCAGAGGGAGACTGTGCTGGGAGAAACAACTGGGATTATTCGATAGGACTAGGTCGAGCAAGCGCTGGTTCAGATTGAGGATATAGTTGAGTTGGAAAAGGGCAAAGTAGTTCAAAGAGTCGATAAGTGTAGTGTCGTAGGGTATCCGACAGGTCGGAGGACACGACGGGGATAGGTATAGGGTTGGCAGTGAGATAGGTATTTGAGGGAGCGGTAAGCGTAAGAGCTGGAAGGGATACAGGAGGAGCGGGGGGAGGAAGAGAATTATTCGTTGAGTAAGGAGGCACACCACAGTCACCGCTGACAGGGATAACCGCGTTACCAGGCTGCGGTGAAGAGGAAGAAAGTGAAGGAGCGGAAGGGACAGTTCGGTCGGACCGTGAGGGTGGGGATATCCCAGACGTAGCTGCACAAAGGGGTGATAAGGCGATTAGTGGGACGGTTTCGGGGTGCGGTAAAGCTGCAGCTGCAAGGGACAAGGCGGCTTTATTTGACCTTGTTAGTCTAGTGGATTTGGATGGGGGAGGTTTATGCCGTGATGAAGCAACGGGATGCTCCTTAGAACTGCATTTGGGGGAAGGAGCAGTTCCAGAGGGATTAGGATCCCTCAGGCAATCGAAGAGGTTTTGAAGCTCGGCATGCAAGGTGACAGAAGCCGATAGGGAAGACCCAAGCTTGCGCAGAACCATGCTGATTTGATGAAGATGAGAGGAAAGTACACTAGGAGAGAGTTTGCGGCACTTTGAACAATACCAGTGCACTCCAGAATCTTTCGACTGGACTTTATCAGCAATTGGACCGGATAAGCCGACACATTTAGGGTGGAAATAACCGCCACAAAGACCATTGCAGGATAGATACCTGTCAGAGTCTATATCTTTACAGGATTCGGCGGCGCAAAACAAGGACATCTTGTACGGACTAGTAAACCTAACCCGAGCTGGACTACAAAAATAAGAAATTTAAAGGGGAAATTTAAGTTACAAAGTGCTAAATTAAAAAATTTAAAAAGTTAGAAGTAAATTAAGAATAAGCTGAAAATAAGAAAAAAAAGATTGAGAAAACTATTAATATAGCTAAAACAATATTTTCGGTGATTAAACTGTAGGAGGCACCCTGTGCTGACGTCACCGTTCCTAGTTGGTGATCGCTGTAAGGATCAGTACCGTAACACACGAACACACGAACACACGAAAGTGTGGCTGGCAGCAAACACGCAGATGAAGATGGATCACTGTTCAATTCTGCTCTCTCTAAGCACGTATGTATCGTGTTAGTAGTTGATAATCCGTTGCCTGGGTTCAGTGAACTTTGATGGAGTGGGAAGATTTCCTCACAATCATTTACCCAAAATGATTTAGACGATAATGTATCGGTAAAGCGGGAGTAATGTAGTTTAATGAATTGTTGTGTAGGAAACACAATGCAAATTCTTCAAAAATGCAAAGAACACATTCATCAAGTACAAAAAGGCGGGTAAATTACACTATTTCGCAGCAAACTGTTTATGATTAAATAAAATTTTACATAATTTTTATAATTAACAGTGTAATCACTTAGCCAATTATTTAACAAGTGAGATAAAAAGTAACACAGGAAGAACAAAATCTTAGCAGCGAAGTTTTGAAACTCGAAATTTCACATGTGAAGTGAACTGGTTGCAGGTATCAACTCGACTGAACTGGTTGCAGGTATCAACTCGACTGAGCACTCGACTCGTCGTGATCACTATGTCGAAAACATGGTATAATGCAGCGCCTCCCGTAGAATTGGGTCATTCGGTCATTCAGTGATACAGGTCCGGGTTGTTGTTCTTGGGGGTTTGCTTATTAATTTATTTTCGGGGTTCAGGGGCTATTGGGGTATGGTAAACCCTATTTATTAGTGGTCGGGGACCTTTGGGAATTCTCGTTGTGGTTTCCGTTTGGACATTTGCGAGTGTTCGCAGACAAGGGGTATTTCTTGTATCACAACAAGAGCGAATTGTTCTTGCTAGAACAGTGTTTCGTTGCTTCGAGAAGCGAAGAACAATTCTGATGGTTGATCGCAAGGAGGAAATCCGTCGTGTCTGTCGATCCGAGGCAAGCAGGTTGGGCATTAGTCCGCTGTTCCAAAGTGTATTCATCTGGGTTTGGATTAAGATTGGACCAGGCGTCTTCTCTTCCATGAAGGAACATTGGACCATAAAACCACAGAGTATTGTTGGCTAATTTTTCAGGGGGGGGGGCGCCTCTTGATAATAAGTACGCCGGTTTATCCAAAGATGGTACGTGTCTCCATTGTTCAGGGATGCCAGCTCGCTGTATGGCCGAGATGCGATTGGCAACGAAGGTGTGGAAGTCTGATGACTCGGCTTTGATTCAACCGGGGACTATTGTTGAATCGGTCCAAGGGAATATTTGATTGTTATTCATTTGCAAATCATTTTTAACGCGTTGTTTAAGTTGAGTGGCCAGTTTGGTAGCGCATAATTCGAGCTGAGGTTATGTGATTTGCTTAATTGGTGCAACCTTGGACTTGGCACATAGTAACTGCACGATGACAACGTTGTCTCGACGTATGGAACGGATGTAAGCGGCCGCACCATATGCCTTCTCTGAGGCGTCAGCAAAGATATGCAACTGTATCTGGGATGTGATTTTGTGAGCAAAAACATGTCTGGGGAGCGTTATGTGATTTAGCGCACTTAAGCCATTTCTAAGGTTGCTCCACATCTTTCCGTGAGCAGGTTCCATCGTTCGGCTTCACCCGTGTGGCTTGTTATGAGATACCACATCTTTTGAGCGTTTCCCAGGTTTTGCTCATGAACGGTCTGCAGAAAACAAGTCGTGGAACTGCCTCCAACTGAGGTAATTGCCCTCAAATTTTGACAGAGGTATGGTTGGAAGCTTCATGTTCGGCGCCGTATAGGTTGCGGATGGAATAGGAGGCCCAGATGATGATGTGATTTTCTGTTGTAGATAAATGATCGCAGATTCTACTTCATCAGAGAGCGATACGTAACTCTCCTGGTCAAATCCGGCAGCAACGTGGCCATCTGCACTTCCTCAAACCACGGCCTCCACAGACGTTCGATGGAGCGACACTTCACCTCGTAAATGACGACGTTTTGTTGAGGGGCAAGATGGTGGATTGTGTCCAAGGCGCGCCTTAAGAAGACGATTGCAGCGTTCAGTCTCCGTAGCATGCCATGAAGTGGAGAACTTTCGGCGGTAAATGCTTTGGCGTCTTTAGACTCATTGTTGCCATATTTCGATATGATATATGGTTTCGTCGCCATATTTGGACCGAATGTCATAATCCACAGCCTGGAATGTTTCGCAAAGATCAGTGACTGTGCTGGACCTATTGGTGAAGTAGTCAGTGTCCTTGCGGATTGCTGAATCTTTCTTGTAACTCCTTATGAGCTTCTCGATTTCTCCTCGTCGGGCTCCTCGTCTTTTCGCATCGTCGGGAAAATATCTAAAACTCTCTTTGGTACCCTCGAAGAAGAGAAACCTTTAGAGTATGATTCGCGGATATAAATTCTAGATAAAAACCAGAAACCAGATTACTATCCCTCATGCAAAATCAAAGAATATATTTTCACTCAGTTGTTAAAAGGCAAAGGATTAATGCCCTTACAGCTAGGCTGCTATGTGAAATATAACAAATTTATTCTCTGTGCCCAAAATGTTGAACACGTAAAAATTAACGGCAATCTACTACCATCCTTGAACATGGAACATTTTATTATGTGGAAAATAGTATATATATTTTTAATGCCGAATCGGGGAACAAAATGTATAAAACCGATAATTGTATGAAATAAGCAGACAATTTTTAATCCTTCTAAGTTGAGATAATACTTGTTCCTTTTGAAAATCATTAATCAAATTTTTGTTTTGACGTGAAAACGTCTTTCTTCTCGTTGAGTATGTACATACGTAGTCTAACATTGTTGTGTTACAAACCACCGTCATTTTTCAATCGCTCATAACTACGAGACTAAAAATGCGATAACAAAAGTTAAGGCCACAGTGAATGGAGTACATCTGTACTTATTTATTGAGGGGCATGGTTTTTCCCAGTGACGTCATCGGGCCAGTGTAAGTGCCTACACGTGATTTCTGCTTTTAACGTTGCGTAAAGTTATTTATGAGTGTAGCGTGAGAACGCATTAAGCTAGGACATTGGTTCTGGTATCATTGCAAAAAGCATGAATAGATCTACTACGACGTAAAGTTAAACAATAAAAATATTCTCCGAAATACAACCAAATATCGGTATGAATTTGAAAATGGAAAATATATGGAAGATATCGTCTCATATGAGTCGTAAATATGCACCGAATTAAAAACCAAATATGTCTAGTGCCGAGCAAGTGTGAGAGCTACGACGGCATCGAAGAAGAAATGAAAAAAACCGAAAGGCCCAGTCAAGTGAAAAGTCAAGTGAGATTTTACGTGAAAACTTGGGGATAAAATTATAATAAGTGTTTCTTATTAGTATGTACTTAAATCAATGTCTATTATACGATTGTTATATAGTGTAATACTGTGACAGAAAAGATAAATCACAAGTTTATTTTTTCGCGCCTTTTTTCATTTCTTCCTTAATGCTGCCGTAGTTCTTACATTTACTCGGCACTGGACACTTTAGGTTTTTTGATTTCGATTTGATGCAAGCTCTCTTTGATTTGCGTTTTATTATATTCGGCCCATATTTACGACTCATATGAGCCGATATTTTAAATATTTTTTCAATTCTTAGATCTACTACGACGTAAAGTTAAACAATAAAAATATACTTTAGGTTTTTTGATTTCGATTTGATGCAAGCTCTCTTTGATTTGCGTTTTATTATATTCGGCCCATATTTACGACTCATATGAGCCGATATTTTAAATATTTTTTCAATTCTTACTTATACTTCAGCGAATATTTTGATTGTTTCAGTTTACGTCCTGGTACCTCTTCTCAAACTCCTTACAATGAAACCCAAACGAACGTCCTACATAATTGCGTTCTCACGCTACACTGATTTATGATTTTACGCAACGCTTATTAACAACAAACATGCGTAAGTGAACTAGCCCGATGACGTCAAGCGCAAAACCGATGCTGCACGATAAACACGTACAGGAATTCTCTATCCATTGTGGTGTCAACAGTGATTATCGCATTATAAGCCTCGTAGCTATTGGCGATTGACATCTGACTGCATAATGTACCACAAGAAAATTTGACTGGCTGTCAGTTCATATAACGATCGAAACACGTTTTAAAGTCACATAAATTACAACAAAATTTTCGTACTTATATGTACCTTAATTATCAAACTATTCATTACAATGGTTATGGAGGGTAGTACGGTTAGGGAACAGATAAATCACAAGTTTGTTTTTTTCCGCCTGTTTTTATTTCTTCTTCGATGTCTCCGTAGCTGTTACACTTGCGCGGCACTATACATATTTGGTTTTTAATTCGGTGCATATTTACGCCTCATATGAGACGATATTTTCTATATTTTTTCGATTTTCACATTCATACCGATTTTTACTTATATTTCGGAGAATATTTTTATTGTTTTGCTTTAGGTCCTGGTAGCACTTTTTATACATTTTACAATGAAACTCCAGTCAACATCCTAGCTTAACGCGTTCTTAAGCTACACTCATAAATATCCTCACAGAACGCTAAAAAACAACAATCTCACGTGGGCGCTTACACTAGCCCGCTGACGTCACGGGAAAAACAAGCACCGCACAAGTAATACGCACAAATGTGTCCTATCCACTGTGACCTTAACCGTTGTTATCGCGTTATTAGTGTCGTAGTTATTAGCGGTTGAAAAATGACGTTGTTTTGTAACACAAGAATGTTAGACTGGCTACCAATGTACATACTCAACGAGAACAAAGACGTTTTCACGTCAAAAATGGCGCAAAATAATGAACTTGTGATATCTATTCTGTTACCGTACAATCCGTACAATCCGTATAATCCTTGTAAGTAGTAGTCTTATAAATAAAGTACAAATTAGTATGAACATCTTCTTGTGGTTTTTTTGATGTAAAAATATTTTTTGGCTCTCAAAGTACACTGATAGTCACTCAAACTTTCTTGCGGTGAAATATACCAGATTTCAATCGCTAATAGTTACGAGACTAATAGTGCGATAACAACGGTTGAAGTCACAATGCCCAGCATTTGTTTTGCGCCTGACGTCATCGGACTAGTGCTAGAGCATCGCATGATTGTCGTTAATAAGCGTTGTGTAAAATTATAAATCAGTGTAGCGTAGGAACCCGATCAGGTAGGACGTTCTTTCAGGTGTAATTGTAAGGAGTTTGAGACGAACTACCAGGACCTAAAGTGAAAAATAAAAATAATCGCCAAAATATAAGTAAAAATCGGTATTAAATTGAAAATTGAAAAAAAAAATTCAAGATATCGTCGCATATAAGTCGAATATACGCCAAATTGAATGAAATGCAAATCAGAAAAAGCTTGCATCAAAACGAGTTTAAAAAAATTAAATGTCCAGTGCCGAGTAAATGTCAGAACTACGCAAAACATAAACTTGTGATTTATCTATTCTGTCACCGTACCTCTCTAAATAACCATTGTATTGAAGTGTGGACGGACGATGCGTATACACGCATAAACATAACAATGAACAACGTTGACTCTGCAACGAGTTCAACGTATCCATTCACAATTCGATGAATTAAGTCATCAGCATATTTTGAATTGGTAAGTATGAAATTAGATACGACAATGCAAGTACTTAAATTTAATATGATATTTAATTAATTTATTATTTCGTTACTTAAGCAGTAGTACTCACCCAACAATAAATGACGTCTAGAGTGCAAGACCTACTTGCACCTAGTATAACACCTAGTAAAAGACTTTCTCTTTATAGAAATTGTTGCACACGCCTCGGCGAAAGCCATCATTTCGTGCAGTCTAAGTTGACGCACGACTCTAGGTAAATATAAAGGTTTTAAAAATAATATAACGAAATTAGACAATCATAACAGTATAAGAGACACTGATTTAAGAACATACTAATAAGAAACAATTATTGTAGTTTTATCCCGAAGTTTTCTCGGAAAATGTACGGTGTGGACCTTGTCTGGGTCTTTCGGTTTTTTTCCTTTCTAACCGAATCTAATTCAAATTTTTCCTTTTTAGTTATAATTCAAACTGATACTGAACTGCTTCTTCTTTGAGTATTTTAGATTGAAGGTTAATAAAATTTTCAGATTCTATATTTTGATTGTCCCTTGCACTATATTCTGATTTTAAAGTAAGTCTTGTTTGTTAGACATTGATTCCATCAGCAATTACGTCTGTAACAGCAATAAACTATTATTTCTCCACATTCCAGACCAAGCATCCAGTCGTTTCATACCGTACCAGTATTCCTTTCCATGATTTCCACATAGTCCTTAGAAATTGTAATTCTGATTGTGTTTGAGTAAATACGTTACAAAATAATGCATTTTAGTTTTGATTAAGAGGAAAATTAAAACTTTTACTTAAATTTGATTGATGTGGGTAGTTTAAAAGTTAACATGAAATTTGATTAACATGAGAAAGTTAAACTTAAAACTTTATTTGATTAATGTGAAAAGCTTAAAAGTTAAAATAAAATTTGATTAATATGAGAATGTTGGAACTTACGATAAAACTAGATTGAGATTTCAAGTTAATCCTTAAAATAAACATTGATTAACATGAAAAGGTTGAAGCAATTCATAAAAGGTGATTTTTGGTTAACATGAAAAGGTTAAAACCAAACGATAAAAAATTTAGATTAAGAGGTTAAATTAAACCCTAAACTAAACTTTGATAAGCATGAGAAGGTTAATAAGACCCAAAATAAAATTTGATAAACATGAAAAACCCAAAAATCAAAAATAAAAAATTAGTGAAAGTCTAAAGCTTAAAAGAAATTAAAATTGATTATGGTGAAAAGTTAGAACTTAAAATAAAATTTGATTAAGAGGATGACATAATGTTTGTTCTAGGAAGAAGTCGTGGGAATAAGAAGCAAAGGTGCCTACAGACGATCATAGAAAAATACATCATAATGTATATTGTAACAAATTTTTGGCGTGGTGGTGCTGCTGGTATCTTCCTGGTGCGTTGAGTTTACCGAGCGGTAGAGAAAGTTCTTTCTGGCACCGGAATCTGATGGGGCTGAGTCCACTTCGTTTGCCGTTCTTAAATGTCTTCGTTTTCGTTTAATTTGCACTGAATTTATATTAGTGTAACCCATTTTTCTACGTGTTTTTCTTTCGTTCTCCCGTACTACTCCCGTTCTCTTTTTGATTGACAGCTCTCCAAAAAAAACCACTTTTCCACCCAGTATCTAACGGTCGTTACTTGGTTTCGTTTTTTACCAAACAGCCGTATTGCCACACACAAGTTTTCCCTTTTTGCGCGGGATCTACGAGTTGGCGTGTTGTGTCTGTTCTCATAGCTCATGCATGGCAATGTCGCGTTGCACTGCCCCTGTCTCTTAAAGGTCAAAGTTCCGACTGACCCATTTCAAATTGGTGGTTAGGCTGTTGTTTTACGGCACGTCCTCTTCGAACACATACGGTGTTAGGTTGTAATTCTTACCGTCGTATGGTAAAACCTTACAACAATACCTCAGGTACACTTTTAATCTTAAAAGAAGAATTCAGGCTGAACATTATTTATTTAACCAATTACAATTTTACTCTCGCTACAATAGCTACAAAACTCTTGCTTACAACTACGTCCCCTAGTGGCTATTAGATGTCGACTGTGTGCTGTCTGGTTCTCGTGGCTTCTGGACCCCTTTTGCTAAGCGCTTCTCCTTCCTATAGCGTATGCGTTTGTTGTGGAGTCTCTGCAACTCCCTACTTAAAAGTGCTCTTTGTTGGCTTCCCACACCGTGTTGCCGGTTTGCGTTTCCGCTCTGGTGGCACCATCTAGTGGTTGGTGGTGGCCGCGAGTAACTTGCGCTTACATGATCGTTTCTGCAGTATCGACGCCATAATTTACACTGCAGTATCACTGCCATAACAGTGTGGCCCCGTTGTGTTTTGACAGATATCAACAGCTAGGGAGATCGACCTGTCGTAAGTATTTTTGACTGTTCTTAAATAATGTTTTATCCCTTTTCAGGATTTCTACGGAAAAGGATCATCACATTCCTCCCTCTTTCGGAGCCTTTTCACCAGAAAAGGAGTGGCTGCGTTACTTATGTCTAATTCGTTTGCCATCCTAATGACGGTGTACATTTTCCTTTGTTTTTCGGGTTTTTTAACCTGGTCACCGCTACATCTTACTCTTAAGTTATTCTAAATCCTAGTGCTAGTGCATTTTCTGTTTACCGTTGTTACGGTATTTCAAGTTTTCAGTGTACCTTAACATTTTACATTTACGTTACTTGTTACATTTTCCATATATTTTGTTCAAATTGTTATTCCAGACTTTCAGTAAAACTTTACTGTATCAGTAGTGTTACAGTGGTTTAAATTTTGCGGTTATTGGTGTATTTATTCTTAATTATCTTCTCACAACAATTTAACAGATGACGCTTATGCCTTATATTACTTTTCATATGTATCGTTACTTAAGGATTTTTATTGTCTGACAACTGTTTTTAGTATAATAATTGTCTTAATGTTAACATGATTTATAGTTTTTTAGATATTTACTTAGATCAATTGGTCGATTTCTCTTGGTGTTGAGGATACCGTGTTTTCGCGTGGATGATGTATTATTGATGTCATACGTAGTGCCGAGGGTGATCCGTGATCGACTGGGGTCCTCCTCTTTGAGCTTTTGTGATACTGATAGGTTCGCCTACCAAGTAAGTTTGTCTTTCTGGTGTCTGATACGGTGAGTGGTTCTCCAGTTAAAGTTGCTTTTTCTTATTTTTTCCTCATTTTAGCAATTTCATGAGTTAATTTCTGGCGTTGTTCGATCTGACGATACAGCTGGTCGGCCTCTTCCAGTGCTGCTTCCCAACTGGCTTGGGTCAATCTCATGTCATCGACAGTCTCACTTGTGTTTCCGCGGTCTTTTGGCCTTGGAGCGCCTAAGTTGCTTTTGATATTTGTTGTTTTTAGGTCAGGATAAATTAATACGTTTTTAGATTTGCATTGGATATGAATGTCCACATCGTCCAGATCGCCTTTAATAATGATGGTTATCTGTGTGCTATTTCTGGACATCGCGTTGAATTCTGGTAATTAGTAATAAGGAAGGTTTAGAATATTTAGTTTAAGATTTTATATTTTTCTCTTCTTCTATTTAGGGTTTCTCTTTTTATTTCTATTTTTCTCCTTTTTTTTCTTACTCCTTTGTTTACTTATTTTTAACACTATCTTATTAATTTTATTGTTTATTTATATTGTTATTATTTTTATACATGTTCCGTTTTTCTTGTTGACGTTATTCTCGTGTGTTTTGTACCGTGTTTATTGCTCATTGGAAATCGGTACGGTCGGTGCGGGCCCGGGGTTCTGTGTAGGATTCTCGTTCGCTGTTATTATTTGATTCCTTCTGGGAATCGTCACGGGCATTGACACGATCTCAACCCGACGGGGGCTTGTTCGTCAGGGTTGTGGCGGGGGGCGGTTTCTTCGGTTTGTGCGACTTCTGTAGTTTTGTATAAGTACGATGGTTATTATAACCACTAACAAACATCCAGTTATGCCGGTCGTGGCGTGTATTTGGATCCTTTCGTGGCGGCGTTTTTCAGTTTCTTTAATTTCTGAGTCCAGTTCTTCAATTGTTTCGCTGAGACCTTTATAGTGATCGTTTAGGGCCACTGGAAGTATGATTTTCATTTGTTTCTTCTGTGCTTTTGGGGGTATTTTATATTGTCCGAAGTCGATGTTTGGGGGAGTAAATTTTTCTGGTTGGTGTATCGTTATAGTATGTGCGTCTGCTATTTGATAGGGGAGAGTGTGTTCTGCTAGGTGGTGGATACATTTCTTTTTCAGTTCCAAGATGCCTAGTCCCAGCAGCTGAGTGGTTTCTTCATGGATGTCGCACTGGCTTATTAATTGGGTCAGTTGTTGTACCCAATACAGCCAAGTGTTCTCGCGGTGCATCGGCGTCGCAATTGGGTGTACCGTGGTTAACAATCGGACTTTGCAGTTGCTTGGGACCTCCTCCGTTGACTTCAATAGCGCTGATATACATTCCGTGTGCGTAGGTTTTGTCAGCACTGGGGCGTTATGCTCGCAAATACTGTAGGTTTCATTTACGGTGGTGCACTTGATTTGGTAGTGCAACTCAGTTAGGACGAAGTTTTGTTGTGAGCGGCTTGTACTGAGGAAATAGGTATATCCAATGTCGTAGACATAGTACGTGTTGTGTCCAGTGTCAATCGGAGTGGTGTATATTCGATTTTATGTGTATTGTTGGGACTCAACTAAAGGAATCTTTATCTCTATGAGCATTTAGTTTTGGCTTCCTTCGTAGTCTACTTTAGCTACCCGTTGTAGTGTGATGGGGTCCATGGTGGTGGTTGTACCCTGATACCTCTCGGATGCGTTTAGGTATGTGTTTAGGATTTCATGTGTTGGTATCAATAATGGGCTCAACTCTCGTCTATTAAGTGTTTCTAGCGCGATGAAGAGATCCGTTAATTCCCAATATATTTGTTGGAGTTCCGCCATTATGTACATGGTTAACTCGTTTACATCCAATCGCCGTTGTGTAATGCGAAGTTGATCTGTGTGGTTCGCCAATTCCTCTATCTTTTCATTAAGGTTCTCCACCCTTTTCACTAGCTTGGTATGTCTTTCGTGCATATCTGTGTTTGTTTCGCTCATAGCTTTCAATGTGGTTTTCATGATGGTTACTTGGTTTTTAGCCAAATCTAAGTTGGCTTGAGTGTCCTTTTCGAATTCATTTAGTTTTTGGTGTATGTTCTTGGAGTCATCACTGTCCATAGTCCCAAATAGCGTTTTCATGACTTTTCCCCCTAAGTTCAGTAATCCCCTTCTTACCCGCTTGTGAGGAGTTATGGTAACGTCTGCTTTGTTTATTAAATCTCTTATTTGCGCTACCTGTTTCTTAATTTCGGTTTGCCGATGTTTACAATTTATAGATGCTAATCCGTTTGTATCGTTGCATAACCGGTGTATTGCGCTTTCGCAGTTTTCCAGATAGCTAAGTTGTAGGCTCCATATTGGCTTTGGTAGTTGGGTGATGATAGTCCAGTGATCGTGGTATGTCTGCACTTTCTTCAGTGGTTCGAACACTATGCCCTGGTGTCGTAGTGGGTGTACTTCCACTGGGGTTTGTCGGGTTACCGTTATTCCGAGGCTTATTATCAGTATTAGTTGCATCATTCTGAAAAACAGAGAGAGGTTGTTTAGTTGAACTGCTTTAGCCGATTATTGTGTACACGGCGCTTGCGTTTCCCTATTAATATAGTGGTATTAACTGGGCTATTTATGTATACGACCTTATAAGGACCTAGCCAGTGTTGGACTAGCTTGTTTTTCCGGGCGGCGTTTCGCAGAAGTACTTGATCACCTATATGTATCCTCACCGGATTTATCTTTCGATCGTAATACTCCTTAGAGTGGATTTTACTCTCTTCTAAGTTTCTTCGAGCTGTTTGGTAAGCTCTTTGAAGCTTGTTCCTTAAGTGCAAGTAATAGTTTTCATGGTCGTAGACGGGCTCCTTTTTCAAATTGTTAGGCAGGGGAGCAGAGAAACCGAATAAGCAGTCCATCGGTGTTAGCTTCGTGGTTGAATGCATACTTTTGTTCCTTACAAACATTGCTGCTCGCAAGTGCTCATCCCAGTTCGCCTTATTGTCATCAACAAAATTTCTTAAATATTCCACTAAAGGCCTGTGGGATCGTTCTAGTGCCCCGTTGGACTGGGGATGGTACGGCGTCGTTTCTAATTTCCAGATCTTGAATAGTTTACATACTTCTCGGAACATTTCCGAAGTAAAATTAGACCCTTGGTCTGTGATTAATTTTTTCGGAATTCTATACCGACTTATTATTTCTTCCACGAAAGCTTGCGCCGCAGTTTTTGCTTCCATGTTCTGTAACGGCACTACATCCATAAATCGAGTTAAGTCATCCTCAAAACTCAGGATGTATTTATTCCCGTGTCTAGTTTCGGGAAGGGGGCCTACTATATCCATATACACCTTGTCGAACGGTAGTTTTGCAGTATCAGTTATGATTATTGGTTCTCTGTGTTCCCGGCTTAATTTATTTAGTTGACATTTTTTGCAACTTTTTATGTATTTAGCTATGTCTCTCATCATAGCCTTCCAATAGAACTCCCGTTTCAATCGTTGGAAGGTCTTTTGTATTCCTTGATGTCCTTCGAACGGTGCGTCGTGACAATCAGCTAATATAGTTGTTATGTCTTGGGGATCCGTTAAGACTCTTATTTCCTTCCTTGGTGTTGGTTCTTCTTCATCTCCCTGGTGGTTGTTCTCTGTGGTACGTTCTTCTCCTGCCAGGGTGTCATTCGTGCTAGTCGTGTTAGCTGCCTGTTCCTTGGCTTGTCGTCGATTCATAACTAATACTTCATATGGGATTCTGCTGAGAGCGTCCGCATTTTTGTTCTTTTTCCCCTCCTTATACTTTATTTCAAATGTGTAATCTGACAACTTGTGCCAGAGTCTCAGTATTCTACTTGTTGGGTCTTTTATTCGTATGGCTCCTCGTAAAGGCTAATGATCCGTGATCCGCCAATAACTCTCGCTCGATTGTAGAATAGTTTTTCTCTGCGGTGTTTAATGTTCGACTCGCGTAAGCGATGGGATTTTCTACGTTCTCGGGCCCTTGCGCAAGCACGGCTCCAAGGGCCTCTCGACTTGCATCAGTAAACAACTTAAAAGGCTCTTTGAAATTAGGGTACCGTAGGACAGGGGGTGTTGTTAGTTTCTCTTTTAGTGTCCTGAACGCTTTCTCACATTCGTCATCCCACTCAAATTTTACATCTTTTCGTAATAGTTTGTTTATGGGTGCCGCTATTTTCGAGAACCCTTCTATAAACTTTCTGTAGTAATTTGCTAGGCCCAGAAAGGATTGTACTTGTCTTTTCGTTTTTGGTGTGGGGTAATCTTTTACCTTTTGTGGTAGACTGGGATCTGGTGCTACCCCGTTGGTACCACACTTGTGTCCGAGATAGACGATTTCACGCTTGAGAAAGTTGCACTTCTCTGGGTTTAATTTCAAACTGAGTTCTCTCAATCTTTCTAAAATAGATCGCAGTTTTGCATGATGGTCCGTTAAGTTCCTGCCGTAGGTGACAATGTCGTCTAGGTATACAAAACAATGTAACCCCTGGAGCCCCGTTAGTACATGATTCATCAGCCTTTGAAACGTAGCTGGTGCCCCTTTCAGTCCGAAAGGCATTCTTTTGAAAGCGTAATGACCATAGGGTGTACAAAACGCTTTCTTATCCCGATCTTCAGCTTCCATTGCTATCTGATGGAAGCCACTGGCGAGGTCGAGTACAGAGAAGTAACGAGCATTTCCTAACTGATCTAGGATATCTTCGATCCTAGGTAGTGGATATGCATCTCCTTCTGTTACTTTGTTTAACTTTCTGTAATCTACTACAATTCGCCATTTTTTCTGGCCATCAGGTCCTGGTTTCTTTGGGACTACTAGCAGAGGAGCGTTCCACTGGCTCCAGCTGAGTTCAACAATGTCATCTCTTAGCAATCTGTCTATTTCTTCAGTAATTATTCCTTTCTGTGTTTCCGGTAATCTGTACATTTTACATTTTACTGGCACCTGATTTTCTTTGGTTCTTATTTCGTGCCTAACCGTTGTAGTGTGCCTTAGTTTTTCGCCGGGGATGTGGAAGGTATCGTGAAATTCCTTTATAATCCCTTCAATTGACTTCTTCTCTTCAGATTTTCTTCTATGCGTACTATTCGCAGTAGGTCTTTTATTCGTGCGTTCTTCCCTTTACTGGTTTCGAACTCATCTGTCTGTATCCCGTAGTGTTCTTTTACTTCGGGAGAGTCCTTAGTGGTTAGCTCAATTTTACACGTGTTGTATTTTTCTAAATTAATTGTTAAGTCGTTTATTTCGACCTCGTGATCGTTTACATTCAGTATGCTCATTTTACTTTTGCCATTGGTTGACTTGACCAGTGCGTTACAGAGGTAAATTCCTTGCTTAATTTCTTCTTCTATAGCGACATATTCTCCTGGAGTTGGTACTGGTATCTCCAGGAACTTCACCGTTCTTTGGGGTATCTGTATTTTTCTGTGTTCTCTTATGGTGACTTGCTCTGTATTTTCGAGATGATCAGTCTTTCCACCATTGTGGGTTTTTGGCTTTGTGACATCTTCACCTTCCGGGGCGTGCGAGCCTCGGTGGTTTAGGTGATCGTAGTCTGGCGTTGTGTCCCCTCATCACTCGGACTTCCCATTCGAATCTGCCCAGGAGGGTTTTCTTGTTCCTTTTTCTCTGGTTCCCAGTTGAATAGGTCTGATAAGTTCTGTGTTGCTTCATTGTCTTCCGTTGATGGTAGCGAAGCTTCCTGTCCGTACTTTATTTCCCCGTTCGGAATGACTGAACACTCCGCAGTTTGCGAGCTGCGGTCACATAAGAGCTTGATTTCGATAGACGGGTTTTTCTGGCCAGTAGCTTCGTCTTTTGTTACTACATCAATGGATCGAGACTCGGTGTTGTACACGCCGCCTTGGTTCGCGAATGGAATGACGATTTCTTCTCCCGTCTTGGTCGTCGGGAAAACTATTCTTTTAGCTGGTCCTTATACGTTGCAGTATTTACTTACGAAGTCATTCCCTATAATTCCCGTGATATTTGTAGGACTCAAACTTTTCACAATATGAAATTTGCAGGGATAGACTTGATTCGTTATTACTTGTCCCACAATCGTACCTTCAGAAGTTATCTCTCCAGAGATAGTGTTGAGAGTGACTCTTTCATTTTTGTTTACGTCGTTTAGTTTTACTTTGCTTATTTTGGAATGTTTAATCAAACATATCTCTGATTCAGTATCAATTATGAACTTCGAATTCCTTTCCTTGGTAATGTCTAGTTGTAAGTTTATTATTGGCAGTGCTGGCATGGTTGTCCTTTTGTCGCACCTATAATGTTGCTCCTTTATGGACGACTCGCGGTGCGCTCGGTCGTCCATGTAGAGTTTTCCACTTCCCTTAGTTGGGTTTACAGCTGTAGTTTTTCCCACTGTTCCCGTAGAAAACATGTCTCTTCTGTGTGATTTGGTTTCAAACAAAAATTACATTCCTAGTTAACCCTGCTCGCCGTTTTCAGATTAACTTGGTGGTGTTGATGGTTATTTCTTCCTGGTTGCGTGTTGTTATTCCTCCCGAAATTTCGCTGTGTGTTCTGGTTGTAGGGCCTTTGTGTCCCACAGTTTCTGGTGTTATGACCGTACGCCCTGCAGGTGGAACAGAAAGGAGTCATCTGCCGAGTTCGACATTCTGCCATAATATGTCCCATTTTGTGACAGAAATTGCATTTTATCTGTCGTCTATCCGGTCTGTTCCGAGGTGTATTATGGTTGGGTGTATATCCATTTGGCTGAAAATTCCTTGGTTGTCCCTGATTGGGTTGGCCTGTTGGATATCGGTTATAACCTGGATTTCTACCAGGTGTTGGTGGTGGGTTGTTAACTGGATTGTAGTTATGGTTGCTCATTGGAGCTTGGGTAGGGATGCCTAGTCCCATTAGTGGTGTTGGTTCCTCCAGGGAAGTTAGCTGGGTAAGATTTTGCTGCATACATTGTTCCGTCTGCTCTAATCGTGTTATTTTCCTTTCCAATGCGTTCACGTTATTTTCTACATCTTGGAGTAGGTAAAACCTGTGGTTGGGGTTTATTATACCCATTTTAAAACAATGCAGGCCTACTTCCTCTATTTCGGCTTTCAGCCCATCTCCACCATCTGTATATTGAGCAGCAGCGGCATTTTGGCAGGCGTAAATAAGAGCCTTCACTCTGTGGAAATACCCCAATAAGGTTTCCGTTGGCAGTTGATGAACGTTCCTCAATTGGGTATTAAGGGTTATATATGATGTGCCTTGTAATAGGTTTGTTTTGAATGCAGTAAATATATCTTCCAGTGTGTCATTCGTCCCCGTTTGCACCACTTCCAATGCTCTTCCCCTCAGGCGTGTTGGTAAGAGTCTCATGAACAGTATCTTATCCTGTATCTCCGTGAGCGTTTCATACCCCAGTCGTGCACAATTTATAAACTCGTTCACCTCATTAGACTTGCGTGGGCTATCTTCCCATACCAGAATCGGTACATTGTTATACAATATATTATTCACTAAACTTATGTCAGCCATTTTATTTTTTTTTGTCTTCTATGTCAGCCTGGTTGTCAGAAGACGATTTATTTATATCTGGTAGCTTACTTTTCACAGTGTAAGTCCCCGGATAGGAGTTTGTTCTCACGTTCCACGTCGTAGTTTCACTATTTCTGATTGCAGAGTACCAATACCTTCTGTATTTCCTTGATCCTCAGCTTGCATGCGTGGCTGTTCGTTCTCCACCACTGGATCTCCTGGTCCTTGGTCGGCTAATGGATGTTCTCTATCTTGATTTGTTTGGTTTTCTTCTTCAGTGTTTACTTTTGGTGACCCTACTTGTCCTTGATCGGGTAATTGTTGTTCTCCTTCGCGAGGTGTCTGATGTTCTTCTGTAGAGTTTATTTCTGGTGATTCTACTTGTTGTTGATTAGCTAATTGTTGTTCTCCTTCTTCATGTGGAGCGTTGTCTTGATTGGCCAATCGCCCGTTAACGTCATTGTTCTCAAGTTCGGTTTCAAAATTATAAAACGAAAAAGTATCTATTCTTTGCATAAAGTTACTCAAACGTCTGTTTAGTGGTATCTTTGGCGTGGAGTGTGCCATATATAATTTTGTTTTTCAATTTTTTCTTTTTTTCTCTTTTATTTGTTATTTTTCCTTTTGTTTGTCTTCTTTTTTTTTTTCTTTTTATTTGTTGTTTTTTTTCAATTTCTTATTGTATTGTGTACTTAATGTATTTATACAAGTGTTATTTCTTATTTCTAATACAAGTATCAATCATTACCATACAATACGAGTTTCATTTATACAATTACAATTTCGATCATACAATTTCCTTATACTCTTAATGGTCAATATTTTCTTCTTTCTTTTCTACAAAAAGAATTTCAATCAAACGATTTTTCAAATTACTTTTATCAAAAGTAGGTTTGAAATTGCGGCTGCGCCAAATGTTATGTTGTAGTTCTTACCGTCGTATGGCAAAACCTTACAACAATACCTCAGGTGCACTTTTAATCTTCAAAGAAGAATTCAGGCGGTACATTATTTATTTGACCAATTACAATTTTATTCTCGCTACAATAGCTACAAAATTCTTGCTTACAACTACGACAACTAATGACTATGGGATACAGGTTACATTTATTTATTAAATATTATTTATACGGTTCCAATTTTATTCTCGTTACAACAACTACAAGTGTCTCGCTTACAATTACGTCACCTAGTGGCTATTAGATGTCGACTGTGTGCTGTCTGATTCTCGTGGCTTCTGGACCCCTTTTGCTAAGCGCTTCTCCTTCCTATAGCGTATGCGTTCGTTGTGGAGTCTCTTCAACTCCCTACTTAAAAGTGCTCTTTGTTGGCTTCCTATAGCCAACATGAGATCTCGTCTGGCCTTCTCAATCGATCGCCTGAACCTTGCTTCTACACCAGGTGTTTCCCTTTTAATGTGCACCTCAGTTCCTCCCTGGCGTTCCCCTTTACCCTTTTCTAGATGGCCCGTCTGTCTGGCCCGGTATTCTTCTATAGTTACAGGTCGTGGACCTGCGTGCGGATTCCGTCGTAACGCTTCTTGCAGTTGGCGGTCTCCCATTCTTCAATGTATCTATTCAATTAAGTTTAACGCCCATTGGGTTCTTTTGAACCGTGTTTGGGACCTCAACGTTGAATGTTAGATTCATCCGCTTTTTCAGTTATTAAGTTTTGACGTGATAACGTCTTATAAATCGATGGCCGGCTGCACATATGAAAAATCGTGACTCATTGTCACGTTCCGCCTGAGGTGAGCGGACGAATGAGATTCATACATTAGTTTGGACTCATGAGAGATTCTTGAATCCACACTAATGCGCGTATGAACGAATCTCTCATGAATCCCGCGCGTATAGTATAATTTGGATTCATGAGAGATTCGTTCATACGCGTATTAGTGTGGATTCAAGAATCTCTCATGAATCCAAACTAATACGCGTATGAGATTGGATTCATGAGAGATTCGTTCATACGCATAATAGTGTGGATTCAAGAATCTCTCATGAATCCAAACTAATACGCGTATGAGATTGGATTCATGAGAGAGTCGTTCATACGCGCATTAGTGTGGATTCAAGAATCTCTCATGAATCCAAACTAATACGCGTATGAGATTGGATTCATGAGAGAGACGTTCATACGCGCATTAGTGTGGATTCAAGAATCTCTCATGAATCCAAACTAATACGCGTATGAGATTGGATTCATGAGAGATTCGTTCATACGCATAAAAGTGTGGATTCAAGAATCTCTCATGAATCCAAACTAATACGCGTATGAGATTGGATTCATGAGAGAGTCGTTCATACGCGCATTAGTGTGGATTCAAGAATCTCTCATGAATCCAAACTAATACGCGTATGAGATTGGATTCATGAGAGATTCGTTCATACGCATAATAGTGTGGATTCAAGAATCTCTCATGAATCCAAACTAACGCGCGTTTGTACGAATCTCTCATTCGTCAATCTCTCATTTGTCCATCCGCGCATTAGTGTGGATTCAAGAATCTCTATGAATCCAAACTAATACTCGTATGAGATTGGATTCATGAGAGATTCGTTCATACGCATATTAGTGTGGATTCAAGAATCTCTCTTGAATCCAAACTAATACGCGTATGTACGAATAAATAAATTGTTAATACATAGCATATTGTTACTTATAATTAATCTGCATAATTTAAGTGAAAAAATTTATTGAAAAAATTTACATTTTCAATTAGCAAAATAATTTTATTATACAAAATAATGATAATTCAGTGAAAATAATTCAATTCAATTCATAAAAGAAGGCAATTTTTCATCAATGCTTTCTTATGACGTTATCATGTAAAATTATCGTCCGTAAACCGACTTTACAGACAACCAATGTTTTTTTTTCTCACCTAAGGTATTTTCTGTCGAAGTCCAAGAGAGTTAACTGGTTCTCCGTCACTCGTTCCGGGGTCGTCTACTTCAGCCAAGCCGCCTATTTAAAGTTGTGTTGCGTCCTACCACGGTCACAGCTACGGTAGTCGATTCCTCAGACTGATTTTTGATGGCCATTTTCTCGATATTTATCGGGAAATTTTCCGTTGAATGTGCAGAATTTTCCGATCAATGTTCAATCGATGGTCATTGATCGTTTTGTTTGCCGTTTTGCCGGTTTGCGTTTCCGCTCTGGTGGCGCCATCTAGTGGTTGCTGGTGGCCGAGTAACTTACGCTTACATGATCGTTTCTGCAGTATCGACACCACAATTTACACTGCAGTATCACTGCCATAACAGTGTCGCCACGTTGTGTTTTGACAGATATCAACAGTTAGCGAGATCGACCTGTCGTAAGTAGTTTTGTCTGTTCTTAAATGATGTTTTATCCCTTCTCAGGATTTCTACGGAAAAGGATCATCACAACGGCATAAGCCGGTCTCGGTGGACGGTGATGATTTTCGTCCTGTTGCGTTTCTTTATCTGGTAGATCACGTCTCCTGGCTTTTCCAAGACTTCATATGGGCCATCCCAGTCCCGTTGTAATTTGGGACACCTTCCTTTCTTCCTCTTGGGGGTGTACAGCCAGACCACGCTTCCCATCGGTAGCGTCGATGTATTTTCCTTTAAATCGTAGCTGTCTTTCCTTCTGCGGTTTGACGTCCGGAGTGCGAGGCGATTATGATCATGGATGATTTGCAGGCGGTCGGTGAATTCTCTTAAGTACCGGCTAGTGGAGAACTGGGTTCTTGGGGGGTAGCCGTAAGACAATCCAGTCGGCATCCTTAACTCCCTGCCGAAGAGAAGCATTGCTGGGATTTGCTTCGTGGACTCGTGCACTGCTGTCCGATATGACATCAAAAGTAAGGGTAGACATATATCCCAATTCATCTGATGTTCATCCACGAGTTTCGATAGATAGTTGAGGATGGTCCGGTTGAAATGCTCTACCATGCCGTCAGACTGGGGGTGTAGCGGAGTCGTACGTGTCTTGTCAATGCCAAAGAGACGCATCACTTCGAGGAAGATGGACGACTCAAAATTTCTACCCTGGTCGGTATGTAGTTGGAGGGGTGCTCCGAATTGAGTAAAGACCTCTTGAACAAGTGCCTCTGCTACTCTCTCTGCTGTCTGATTGGGAATCGCCACAGCTTCCGGCCATTTAGTGAAGTAATCCATTAGCACCAAGATGTATCGATTACTTCCCTCCGTTGTTGGTAATGGGCTCAATACGTCGATGGCGACCCGTTCAAATGGTGCTCCTACGTCGTGCGTTTGGAGTCTCGATCGTTGCTTCCTCCTTGGTCAATTCCGTACCGCTTTACTGAACGTTTTGCTGTAGTATTCGATGACACGTTCTCCGTCTTCGGAGTTCTGAGACAGCACTGCTCCCATCGCATGTTGACTGGCATCGGTATCTACAAGGAATGACAGGTCCAAACGTGGTTGACACAAGATTGGGGCAGCTACCAGCTGACTTTTTAGTTTTTGGAAGGCATCATCGCAGTATTCAGTCCATAGGAACTTCCTGCCCTTCTCCGTGAGTTGATGGAGAGGTCGTGCGATTCAAGAGAAGTCACAAATAAAGGGTCGATAGTACCCACATAGCCCAATGAATGCCCGGACGTCGCGTTGATTCAGTGGTGTTGGCCATTCGCTTACTGCCGAAACTCTGGTCGGGTTTGGTTCTATGCCAGCTGGGGATATCACGTGTCCAAGGTACTTGACGGATTTCTAGCCCAACTCACACTTCGCTGGGGACAGTTTAAGGCCGGCTGCCCGCAGTCTTTCGAAAACCAACGTAAGTCGGCTTAGAAGTTCTTCAAACGTTTTCGCATGCACCAGAACGTCGTCCAAGTAAACCAAGCAGACTTCATAGGGGATGTCGTGTAGGATTCGTTTCATCAGCCGTTGTAACGTTGCTGGTGCATTGCATAGACCAAAGGGCATCACTGTGAATTCATAAAGCCCCCGTCCGAAACTGAATGCTGTCTTCTCCCGCGCAGTTTCTTCCAGCTCCACCTGCCAATAGCCGGATTGTAGATCGAAAGTGGCAAACCATTCGGAATCGCCAAATGCTTTCAAAATCAGGTCAATACGTGGAATGGGGTAGGAGTCCTTTTTTGTGACCTCGTTTAGTTGTCGATAGTCCACACAGAATCTTAATTTGCCGGTCTTCTTTCTCACTAGGACGACTGGTGAGCACCAAGGGCTTTCGGAAGGTGTAACAACGCCCTGCTCAAACATCATCCCGTAATAGGTTTTCGGCCTCCTCTCGACGGGCGTACGGTAGTCTTCGCGGCGGCAGCTTGATGGGTGTTGCGTCTCCAGTTTCGATCCGGTGTTGATGCCGAGACGTGCGGCCTAGATCGGTTGGCGATGACGAGAAAACTTCCTCATTGGAAACGAGAACCTCCAACAACTTCGCTTGCTGTTCCCCGTCCAAATTCTGTGCCCTTCGTTGGGAGAGCTCTTTGACCTCCTTGTTGGTGAATTTCCCCGCTTTTCCGTTGGTCAGGCGGGTAGTTGCACATAATGCGGCTTCTTGCTGCTGAGGTGATATGTCGACGAAGTTGACCTCAGTACCCTTCACTTTTAACACTCCTTTCGCAAAGTCGATGCAGCAGTGGTTTTTCTGTAAAAAGTCCATACCAAGTAGGCAATTGTGGTCGATATTCGCGACGTACATGGCATGGCGTAAGGTGAGCTTTCGTAGGTGGATTGTGACCTTTAGTATGCCTACTACGGACGATAACTCCCCGGTCACACTGCGAATCATGGCCCCACTTGTTCGGATGGACTTCATTAACATCTTCTTGGGGAGGGCGTTGAGCTTGCCCTGGACGCACCATTCGAGCGGTGCGGAATTCGTGAGGCGGATGAGGATGGGGCAGTTGCCTTCCGTTGGCCCTGGCCCCGTGGAGTCAATGGGCAGCTGTTTTCCAACCAGTTCTTTTCTTCTTGGAACGGCAACAGTCCATGGTCGACTGATTCTTCGATTTGCGGGCAGGTGGGTGAATCAGTTACTTGTCGTTGAAATCGCTGGCGTCTACTGAGGTTCTTTCGTGGAGCGCGTCCTTTCTTCCAGGGTTTCTTTCGTCCTCCAGATCGTCGGTTTGCTGGTCGTTCATCCTTGTGGCCTCGTGTACCGTTTAGCCCAGTGACATTAACGGCCATTTTCTTCTGCCCATACTGTTTCATTTCAAACTCGACTTCCTCACCTGCACTAAGAGATGGTATTCCGTGGTTCCAACTCCAGTTTCGTAGGGAACTCTGGGGTACGTAGACATCTTTTCCACCATCTGCCCTCTGGATGAATCCGTACTTACGTGTAGTGTTATACCACACGACGGTGCCGCTGTATCTTGATGTCGTTGGAGCCTTTGGTTTGGTGGTCTTGATCAACTTGGGCTCCTCTAAGCTGATCGAAAGGCATTTCCCGACTGGGTGGTGTTTTGGGACGCGGCAGGTGTATTGGGCCGTCTTAGTTGGGAGTCTTTTGCATCTATCGTGGCGACGGAAGTCCGCAATATCCTCTGAGCACTTCTCGTTGCTCCACGGTGGTCCAAATACGTCTGACCAAAGTAACAGGCGTCCACGGTCATCTTTGGTGTTCGGGTGCGAATGGCTAGTTGTACTTCTCCATCAGCTATGCCATCTAAGAACTGCTCTAAGGCAATGCGGTCGGTAATCGAGTCAGACCAATCAGGGTAGGCCAAATGCGTCAGCCTCACTATCTCCCTGGCATATGCGTCCAACGACTCCCCGGTGCGTTGACTCGTACGCCGTAACTCACTATGCGCCGTCTGTTTATTCCTCTGCGTGCCAAACCGATTTCTTAATAGGTACGTGAGCAGCCGATAATTATTCCGAGTGTTTGGTCCTAAGGCGGCGACAAAACTGAGTGCTGGATCCCGCAACTTAGGGATCAGTCGCGCAGCAGTCATCTCTCTTCGCTCCACGCATTCAATAGGGACACAGATTCGAGGTGAACTTGGAACTCCGGCCACGGGACACTGCCGTTTTACTCCATGAGTACTTCCTCCTGTGCGTTCCAAGGGACGAATGGCTGGGGGCTCGATGTCGTGGATGGCAGTCGGGAGGGTCCAGCCATCAAAAGCGTCCTCGGTTGACGGTTCGTCGTAGTGCGCGGTACTCCAAAGAGTTCCGTGTTCGAATGTGTTGTTGGTTGCTGGTGCGTTGTAATTGGATCCAACGTTGAAAGCGGAGGTGGTGATTCGATCACTGATGGACTTCCAAGATGTTCCAAGTCATTCCTCAGGTTCCGCAGTATCTCGGTATGCCTGCCGCGGCTCGTCGGTAAGCCGGTCGCTACGGTTGGCGACGGGATTTCGTTCCACAAACAGGTCGGTTGGGCTGGTAGTCCTGAGTTCGCTCCAGTGGATCGTAGGTCGGTCACATTTTCTAAGGAATGTGCAGCTGGGGATATCGCAGGTCGCCCTTCTTGAGCCGTTATGGTTTCCGGTAGTGGTATCGTACAGGAATCATACCTTCCTGTCGGGGTCTGCATCAAGGCTAGAGCTTCCAGGCGGCGTCGAAATACTTCTCCGTCACTTTGTTCCACGTTGACCACTCGCTCGCTCAAACCATTTATGTCACTTCCCATCCCAGGCATCGATGTCGTTAGATCATTCACTGCCTGCTGTATTTGTTGCAGGGTCTCAACAATCATGTTAGTGGCCGCGAGGTCAGCCCCTTGTATGTTACGTGTTGAGTCCGGTGACGTTGCCATCACTTTCCAATGTACCCCACACCTGACACCAGTGTAACAAATTTTTGGCGTGGTGGTGCTGCTGGTACATTCCTGGTGCGTTGAGTTTCCCGAGCGGTAGAGAAACTTCTTTCTGGCACCGGAATCTGATGGGGCTGAGTCCACTTCGTTTTCCGTTCTTAAATGTCTTCGTTTTCGGTTAATTTGCACTGAATTTATATTAGTGTAACAAATTTTTCTGCGTGTTCCTCTTTCGTTCTTCCGTACTACTCCCGTTCTCTTTTTGATTGACAGCTCTCCAAAAAAAAACCACTTGTCCACCCAGTAACTAACGGTCGTTACTTGGTTTCCTTTTTTACCAAACAGCCGTATTGCCATACACAAGTTTTCCCTTTTTGCGCGGGATCTACGAGATGGCGTGTTGTGCCAGTTCTCATAGCTCGTGCATGGCAATGTCGCGTTACAATATCATATCTGTATATATGACGTATAATATGATGAGCTGTACACACATGTTCTTGAAAATATGACGAAAATATGATGAAATATGACAAAATATGACAAAGCGGTTTTTACTGTACACACGACACAATTTATTATGGCATTTATTTCTTAAGTTGTGCGTTGTTCGAAGTTGTCAAACACAAATTGTATTTCATGAATAATAGAAGTAAGCCAATTGCAGATAATATGAGTGATGGATATAGAATTGTGTTTGAAAATTATAAATAATATATAAAAATAATAATTTATTTTCCTAATTACCACACTCCTATTAAATTAGAAAGAAATTACCTGCTGCATAAATATTATTTAGTTTCGTCACAAAAAGAAATATTGAAGTCCAATACTGTTTCGAAAAGAAACAGTTAAAATTTAAAGCTGGCGCCACCAAATGACCAGTGTGAGCAGATTTTATGAAATTCTGCGATTTTAGAAGAATTGAACTATAAATTAAGGGTCTAGCAGATAATGTCACAGAATAGAAAAAAATGGCAGATTTTAACATAATCAAATCAAACTTCAGCACAAAATTGGTAGGATTCGGTTTTTACTAACTTAATTTTATTTTGAAAATCTCGATTACTTATTAGTAAAATATTTGAGAAAATGCAATTTCTTGATCCGTAAAATGTTATTTAGGAAGAATTCGGATTTTTTAGTTTCAAAATTTCTTGGTACATGAGCCTGACATACAAAAAATTTACACCGAATACAGGGAGCTCAAATTGGACAGAACGATCTAGAATCGTGAGGAAGTTTTGGTAGCACGCCAATCGACACTGGAACCTTTTGGAGCCACATATCTAATACGGCCATTGATCCAATATTCTCTCAAATGATTAACATGAAAACCGACCCACGGAACAAATTTACTAATGAGCACGTTTCGGCAATCCTCTAGGTCAAACAGGCGGTAAGAGATCAGACTGGGTGTGTAAATTTTATGCCCTCAAAATTTATGATCAATATGACCCAAAACTCAACACTTCTATATCAAAATACCGACACCCGAGAGAAAGATGATAATTAAAATTATAAAATAAGTTTGAAAACTATTATCAGAAAGTATCAAAACTACTACCAGGAAGTTTCGGTAAATTTAACAGATGTTACCCGAACATCTAGCGTTAGGTTGAATCTTAATCTGGTCACACTGAAAAGAATTATACATCGCAAACGCACATCCACTTATGGCTAACCTTCACGCATATGCATTGCACACTCTCTGATAAGAGCATGAGCAAAAAAATTGTTTCTCTCTTCGGCAATACACTTTTGAACATGCTATTATCAATGCGTGGTCAATGCGACAACAAATACACTGATGATATATTTATTAATTACGGGTAAACTAGTTGACCAATTTCAATTGAAAGTATATTTTGCACATCTTCCACAAAACATTTTTTAAACTGTGCAGTTTTATCAATATCAGACATGTAGTTTGCCCGTAGGAGGGGTCACAAAATTTATGTTGGCGTATTAATTATAGTATAGATTTTTCTTCAATATAATTATGTTTTTTAATTACACCATCCGTTTTTCAAGTTTTTTAATTTAACGTGCGTGCATTGTATTGTTGTATTAATCTCAAAAGTACGTCCATCATACATGTTTATTTAAAACATGTAACTAGGTATGTCTCCTGTGGGTTTTTCCTTTGTGCAAGACAATCCCATCAGGACCGTGACGTCGTCGTTTGAGTTCCTGATAAAAACATGTAGTTGTAGGACAAAATAATGAATTAAAATTTAATTAACTTACATTTTCATCGAAATCTCCAGTTAAGGTTTTCAAACCTCTCAGATTTCAAACCAAACAAAAATCGTAGCCGTCTCAGTCAAAGTGAAATATGTAGACACCACTGCACCACACAACCAAACAATCCATCTTACTTGTGAGTCCATTTACGAAATCATGAGGCAACAGTCGATCTACTCTTATTTCTTGAATTGTTTCCTTCGGATCCTTAACCTTCCGTGTTCCACAGACGCCACTAATTTTCCTATGAAAATTATGAATGGAGAGCAGCCATTATTCTGTCTAAGAGGAGAGCAGCAGAATTTTGCCATTTCAAGAATACGAACATAAAACACTAAGAAAATAAAGTACTATTCAACTATTTATATTTCATTTAAATCTTATTTATTTGCACTTGCCAAAAAACTGCACGAAGTATGGCTGAACTTTCCACAAACAAATTTTGACAGATAAATTCTCATTCTTTGGGTATCAATTTCGTACGTTCCTTTCACCACAAGCAAATTCACCACGCGTTTCTCGATCTAGTTACAGAAACGTCTCAACTCAATTGATAGAGTTCGTGGTTGAGATTGAGTGCGACGTTACACGAAAACTTTTCTATCGTGTTACAGAAACGCACTTCAAAAATGTCAACCAATCGTTAGCCAACCGATAACTTCGCAATCTGCTAAAAAAATCGTTATAAAATAGCGCTGAAAGATAAGAGAAGTCAGTCGAAACTATAGAAGCTGAATCGGTCAAAAGAGTTATTGACGAGAGCCCAGTATAGAAAGTATCCAATAGTCAGTCGAATCCAGAAAACATCAACCGCATTGAAAATCCAGCCGAATCCAGTGTACAGCAACCGAAACCAAAAGCCACCCGAATCCAGTAGTCAGCCGAAGGCAGTGAATAGCAACCGAATCCAGTAGCCAGCCGAAGCTAGTGAACAGCAATCGAATCCAAAAGCCACCCGAATCCAGTGAACAGAAACCGAATCCAGTGGTCAGATAATCAAGGGATTATGCGCTCCAGCTGCCAAGTTTGAAGCCAACCGAACCCAGGAATAAAGGAAAATAATATAAAAGTAATATAATACACAAATATAATAAAGCGGAAGCCAGATTTCCCACCTAGTTCTTAGAAAAATTCTTGAGACAACTTTTGGCTGGGTAGGTAAAACAATAAAAGTTCGAATGAATAATCCCCTTGAGGTTATTTTCCACCTTCTTACTTCCGCACTTCTGTTCGAAATCCCCAGTGCCAGTTTATTCCTATAAGTCTCCAATCTCTGAACGTATCTTGTTCTTCGTTCCTTGATTTCTTGAACAACTGGTTTCACACCCAAGTCCCTACGTATTGTTGCGTTTGATACGTAACATATAGCATTTGTTATAGTTCTTGTGGTGAACCTCCAATCATTCCTTTATCTTAAAGTTACTAAAAGGAAAAGTAAATCAAATTAACAACTACAACGATGCTTACCCTTCGATGAACAACTTGCTACATGTCAAGCAGCCACGTGTCAAAGCAGGGCTGCCAGGTTAAAAAATTCTGCAGTCGTACACTTGCCATAAAAAAGTCGTACAACCAAGGAAAAATTGAAAAAAAAATCGTACTGTGTTATAAATCTACTTTTAATATCTTTTAATGTATTTTTTTTTTTTTGCTTATTTTTTATATAAGTTAGTTGTAGTCATAAGTTTAAGCATGTCATCTGTCGGCTTAAAATTTATGCAGTTTCCGCCGTTGTTTCTGATATACTGCTTTGCTAGTAGGGTTCCATTAACGGTTTGATTTGTTAAACTGTTTCGTAATTTTGTTTTGAGAAGGTTTACTTCGCTGAACGCCCTTTCGCAATCGGCACTTGAATGTGGCAAACATAAGAGATTCAGTGCAAACTCTGCTAATGTCTTATATTCTTCAAAATGTTGCTTGATAAACCCCCAAAATTCGTCTGCATTCCGCGTCAGGTCTACTTTTCCAATGATGTTAGGGAAACTGCGCCATTCATCATCTGCAGCTTGCATTTCTTGAATATCTTCAAGATTAATAATTCTTGGAACGAGCATCATCACTGGCTGCAAGGAAGGGGTTCCTATCCTGTAAGTCTCAGATGTAGCATTAACTGGGTCGATAAAACCAAGTTTTGAAAGTAAAGGGTCGCTCAAATCATATCGTTTCTTTATTTCTTTGGCACTGGTGATTTAAACTGACGACAACGTTGAAAAAAGTCTTTGCAAGCAGGAATTTGTTGACGAATTTCGGGCTTTGTTATAATGTTCATCACGCGTATGCCCAGATACATTTGATCATCTCGCAGCCATTTTTCTTGGCGATCAACAGAAACATCAGAAAGCTCTGTTCTGACAACATAATCCCGGTCTAGGAAACTTAGCAAAATATCTTTATACATTTCACGCACCTTTTCATTCAAACTTGTAATTACTACTTTTTCAGACTGGAAAAGTTTGTTAAAATTTGTAAATTTGGGCAAAATCCAGGACAAAAATAAATAAAATAGTTGCGTAAATGGATCGTTTAAGCTGTTATATATTAATTCCGTTGAAACTAGTTTTTCATTAAACCAACAGTCGGTAAAAAAAAGTTTTAATGCTGACCACTGCTCCAACAGACGATCCACAACTGCTATCAATGATAACCAACGTGTTTGTGACGGGTGCAAGATTTTATGAGGCGATACGTTGACAAATTCTTGAAATTGTTGAAGACGGCTCAATCTTTTGGAACTATTTCTGAAGAAACTATAAACTTCTCCCGCTAAATCTTCACACCGACGTGGTAACTGCTTACATGCTTCGGAAGCACACAAGTGGGCTGAGTGACAAACACATTTAATTATGAAAATACCCCGAAAGTTTTCACGAAGCCTGCTTGCGACTGAGTTCTTTACACCCATCATTACGTTACAGCCGTCAGCAGCAAAACCAATTATGTTTTCGGCTGGGATTTGACGATCAAGAAAAGATTTTGTCATAATTTTGTATAAGTTCTCGCCAGTAGCGCCTTTCTCTGCCATTTTGGGGTCATCAGAATTAAATATTTTACATAACTCCCAAAACTTACTGACAATTTTATTTTGATCAGTATCGAAAAACCTTACTATTATGCAACTCGCTTTATGAGTGCTAATGTCAGTTGACTCATCTGATATGACACTAAATTTTCCTCTTGTTAATTTACCAGCTAGACATGATTTTTCACTTTCTCCAATCACCTCAGTGACAACAGCCGTTGCTTTGGTTCTTTTTATTGAAACTTTATTTTCAACACCGAACGAAAGTAATATATCATTTATCAGATCTGACAGGTGATCTGCAGTTTGAAAAGCTATATTATGTTCTGCTATGAAACCTGCCAATTTAACTTCTGTTGTTGACACAATTTTACTTTTTGGCACTTCTTTTGTAACAAATGCTGACATAATAGTTCGTTGTTTTGAAGTGCTTGGTGCGGCAGACATCGCTTTGATATGCTTTTGACGCGAAGCATGAGTCTTTAAAACAGTGTATTCGGATACTAGGTCCACATCGCAAATAATGCATCTCGCTTTATACTCATTTTTATGCGGTCTCAACCAGTCCTTAAATAAATCTAGTTTCTGCCAATCTGGACGGTACTTCTGCGCTCTATGTTTGTCTTTTGCAGAAGCAGGAAGCTCACTTCTGCGAGCTAATTTCCTTTTTGGAGTGCAAGGGCGCTGGGGCTCACTATGCACTACTCATTGTAGGAAATTGATGAAATTATTATACAATGTATATCTATCTATAAAAATATATGAAGTTCACCGCATAAGAAACGTCTCGAAATATTTTTAAAAATGTCCAAATGTACCTACCTAGTCCAGTTTTTCAAAGAAAAAAAAGAACAAAGAATTTTTGAAAATTATGTGCCCTGCACGGGGATTTCCCTCAGAACTTATTATGTATTGGAAATAAATATATTAATTTATCACGACCGAAATGTTTTATGAAATTTTGTTCACAAATTAAATTTTACACCGAAAAAATATCAAAAATGAACGCAATGTTAAAATCAACTTTAATAAAACTCCTACGAAACAAAGAAACTATAAAGAATGTTCTTATCTAAACAACATGAAGTACAAGGGGATTTTCCTAGCAAAGCATCGCGAGGGGCACGTTCAGTGTTTTCTATTTTTCTCTGTTAGGGAGTGTTCGGGCTACCGATATACTTGGCGCGACAATTGAATTTATTTTCAATAGAAATTTAAGGGAAAGAAATTTAAGAAATTTAAAAAATGCTTCAAGTGCAACTAAAAAATCGTACGTTTCGCGTACGATCTCGATGTTTGGGTCGTACACGTGAAAATCATAAGAAAATCGTACAAATACGATTTAAATCGTACATATGGCAGCCCTGTGTCAAAGCGACACGTAAATATCACACTCGGTCATTCATCGCTCCAGCTAGTACTAAAACTACTAGTCACCACCAGATGCGGCTAGTTGTCGTGACCAACGTGATCAAATTGACCGACATTCACGAAAATGTGTCGAGTCGAGAAATGCAAAATGAAAAATGAGGACAGAAACAAATAGACACACAAGAATGTATCGAATCGAAAATTTGAGATGGGACATTGCAAAATTCCAAATGAAAAATTGGGAAAAATGGAAATTATGGACTGGGAAAACGCCATGCCAAGCAAAAGAGACGCATAAATTGGCTAGGCAAATCCAAAGATGGACAAAAATAGCAAAATTAGTAAAAATCAAATTTTGAAACCGAAAAATTCAAAAAAATTCATTTACTCACAATTCAAAAAGAATTTCGTCCATTATAACCTCACAGTTGAGGTTTTTGTTTACATCTTGTGACGTAAAATCAGCTGGATCTGGTTTTGACAGTGTACGTATGACGCGCCATCTACATGTCACTTTTCAAGCAAACAACGAACTAACTTTCGTGTTTATTTATGAATCATTTGTAAGTTTGCACGCAACTTGAATGCGTAATTTACAAAATAAGATAATTTTAGTTGTATTTATAAATAAATATAGACTGATTCCATATATAAAATCTATAACTGTGATTACCTAAAACTTTTTATAAAAAAGTCAAAAAAAATGTATATGAATACAATTACCGTACATTTAACTTAATTGAGTGCCCTATAATTATAGCTGTGTTTTCTTGCTGCATCGAGATGTGCAGAACTGTCAAATCCCATACATTTATCGAGTACAAAATTTGGACTCGATAATAAGTGGGTTAGTTTGCACCTCTCTATAATTTCTTCAACTAGAAGAGTACAGATGGCGACATGGTTCATTTTCCTTGCCAGGAACCAAAAATTAAACAAAATTACGATTTCTTCAAAACTGTCAGTTAATTTCATCTGAAAATTTTAATTCAAGTAATATATGAGGAATTTGTTTAATCGAGGGCGTAACAAAATATAAAAAAGTCGAAGGAAATTGATACGAATGTGAACTGAAGTTGATTGATTTGTAATCTATCGAGTGCAAATCTGAGCTGTCTTTTTGCTGCCAAAAATTTGCACTCGATAGCGTGCCGCAAGAAAACACGGCTTATATGTAAACTATTGGTCTGGACGGAAGCTCTCAACTGGAAATTATAACTGCACAAGAATGGAAAGCAATATTGAATAGTATTGCCTGCAGTTCACTGATGCGTTTTGGATGAAACATCTATGAACAAATTATGGGATTTGATGACAATGGTTTTCAAATGGCAACTTTCATTATCAAAATCACCTCAAAATTGATAGGACATTACATTTAACCATTTAAACGGCACTGCAAAATTATATCCAGATGTACGGAAAACAGCTTTATTTGATCATATTAAAAACCGTATCGTTGACTTGTGGAGTTCACTTGATGAAACTGAGCAAAGGCATTTGTATAAAAATATAGTAAGCTGGTATGAACCGTTCAACAATAAAATATCTGCCGCGTTGAGACTTGGATTACAACGGTCTGATGGATCTTTTTATACAAAACAAACAGACGAGTTATTCCAATCATTCACAAAGTCCCTTGGCTATAATATTTACGTTCAAAGTGAAGAGCTGAAAGCTGAAAACGAATTGAAACATGCTCAATTGTTGCAAAGAACATCCTTCAGTCTAGCAAGTCAATTGGACAACAATGAAAGTATAAAAATCATAGTTGTTAGTAAAAACATACGTTTGGACGATATTGGCATAGGTTTGATATCTGAAAACCCATTGTTCGAGGGAACATCACATCAAACAGAGTTCGTACAGGTCATCCCGGTGCATACAACTTCAACTTTGTGGGAAAATTTTTCAGTCAATCAAATGCAACATTAAAAACGATTCTAGATACGGATAAGTTATGTGGGTTATTAATAATGGCTAAATAAATGGTTCATCATCCTAACATTCTTTTGTTCGTGCAAAGCAATTTTTAAAGAAAATAAAGTCACCAATTAAATTCTGTTAAAATTATATTATCTGTTACATAAATATTACATGAATATTATAATTTAAATGCTCACACTGAATTAATTTCAATAGTTTCACGTAATTTGTTGAAGTAATCAAACAACGCCCTAAGTCTATAACTTTTTCTACAGTGGTCTCTCAGAAATTCAAATTGTATAATCTTTGTAAAAGGATGTAAGTCTATTAAATAACAAATAAGGAATTAAAACTTTCGAATATGGGACGAAGTGCTCCAGGAAAATACGTTTTTATTCATTACATAAAATAAGACGAAAATATTATATAGATTTTTTAATATTTCGTTCGTTATAATTTTGTATCTGATTCACTCAAATAAGTGATCGAGGATTATTTACGCTATTCTTTTCAAGATATTAAACAAGGTCCAATAATTCGAATGATAGAAACATAACGAAGATGATAAGACCATCCTGATTGGCACAACTCCTCAACCGTGGTTGGGAAGAATTAGCAAATGTTTTGAAAAGAATTTACTTATTCCCAAAACTAACTAGGGTAACCAATTCAAGAACAAAAATGCAGGAAAAATCAAATGAAAATATTATGTTTTGGCTAGTGTTGTAGACTTTATTAATGGAAAAATTGAACAGGATAATAAAATGTAAAGATTCTTTATTTCTAGATAAAAATCAAATTAAACAGTAATTTTAATTACAATCGACTCAATTGTGTATAGCTCACCCAAATAGTGTTTTTATATGCATTTCAAACTGTTTTGAAACCCGTTTGTACATTTGGCGTACTTATTAGTCCCTAAATACTTAATCTAAATTCATTCAAAGAGGCAGTCCTGTGTGACTGAAAAAAATTTATCTGGAATTCTGTGTCTGAAAATCGATCTAGTGAGTTTTTGTAAGTAAATATATATAAGATTGCATAATTTTTTAAGTTATCTGTATTACCGTGCAGCATTTCATATCATATCGTCTATAGCCAAAACACCAATTTGATTCCCTTCTCATGTCTCAATTGTATGCAGCAGAGGACCACCATGCAATCCATTCAACAATTTGTATATCAAATAGTGTGTATCAATTCATGGTATGAAACACTCACTTTAAATTCGACAGCATTTTCTATATTACTGTTTGGGAACAACGTCCAATCCAATTGTACAATTTGTTAACTATATGCAACCTTGGCAAATATTCTGTAATGAGCAAGTTTAAGCTATGTAAGAAATGAGTTTCTTACAACACAGCTGCTGTTACTGTGGTCGTACGCTCTGCACTATGAATGGCTCAAAATTGATGAATATTTGACTAGTTGATGAATAGTGGACATAAAAACCCAATTTACATTCTCCTAAAAATATAAATAGATGAAAAATGAATGGCTAGTTAATACTATCCATATAAATATCGTGTGGATGTTTGAGAACAGCTTCCAATCCTAGAATCACCGATCGTATGCTTTCATCAAGTTGTTCTGGATACATTTCCAAAGCTTTTAATACATCATAGAAAAATGAAAATTACCATACAACAATATTTCTAAACCAAAACAGAATGTATTTTAAAAAGAAAAATACAGAAATACTTTTGATAACAAACTGCAATTTTGACAGTCACAACATTATTAATCCCGTTTCTTAATTAATCAAGGTATGTAACTTAATGCTGCTTCTTCTTTGCATTATTAATTGAAATAATTTTCTGCGTCTCACGAGATGTCGCAACAATACTGAACAAGAACATGAATAGTTAATTACCTGGTGAATTCCTAGGTCTGTGCCCATACTTTTATAGTACTTTTGTAGTAGAAATCAATAGGGGTATTCATTTCACTTCGTAATCTCTTCGTATTTGTCGTAAACGACGTATTTCGTAAAGTTTACGCAAGTTCGTATTTTTCCCCATACAAAAATATTACGAAAGTTCCTAAACTTTACGACGGTAAAATGTGTCGTATTTGGCGTATTTCGTATTTGCTGTCAGATGTTCTTATTTTCTGCTTATTATTTTTATATAAATATATTTTTGTAGTAATTAAGTAATTTATATTAAAAATACATAAATGCAAGAATAAGTTCATTTGCACTGATCAAACTTTAGTTTTTAAGGAATTTCCACGGTGTCAACGGTTTAAAATTTTTCGGTTTTCATTGGTCATGGGCATTGTTTTAAGTCAATAAAGTTAATAAAATAAAAAATTGTTATTACTTGTAATTTTGAAATAACAAATGACATCAATATGACAGATATTTATAAAGTTTACGAAGAAAACAGTTTGGGGTGTTCACGTCAATTTTGTTTACGAAATTTACGATTTACGACGTTTACGAACTTACGAAGTTAAATGAATACCCCTAATATTCTTTCAAATTTTGCTACCAAGAGCGTAACTCTCACAGTGCGAGGAAAAAACTGGAACACTTGTCACCGTCGTTATGTTTATGAAATTTCGTATTGCTTTCCGTTCTGGTGATCAGGCGTACATTTTCTTTTACGTCATCAAAAAATTCAATTTATAATTTACAGGTTTTTAAGCTAGATTTTTATTTACTATAAGTGTTATATATCCTGCAATGGTCTCCTGCATAGTTTTTTTGAGTTTCTTTAGATTTTAATTCAGAAAATTTAAAATAAATTTGCTTGTCAAAGCATAAACATGCACCTTTTCCATCTTGCGTCACACCCGTTTTTCATTTTCAGTTAGCGTGGGAGCCAACTGGTGCACGAAAATTGAACTCGTTTTTTATCAAATAAAAATATGTGTTGGTGCTGGTGTTTGTAAACAAAGTAAATAAGAACTTGCAAAACGAAACGAAATTTATTAAATTTTACAGTGTTTTTCTGAAAAAAGTAATAATTTGATCGAAATAAAATTAAATTTAGTGCAGTGCAGTGATAGTAAAAATATTACAAAGTGACAGTGCCATTTTCACGAAACATATTCATAATAAAAATGTAAACATAAAGTGGTTTGCAAAGAAATGTTTTAATTATAATTTTCAACAGGACGAAAGCTTTTCATTTTTCAATAAAGTTAAATTCGATGTTTTCATTAATTCTTTTAATTATTTTCAAAGTGAAAAACATTGTTTTTCTAATTAAATTTCAAGTTTGAACATAATGAACATAGTAAATGACACATCGGTTGTGAAATTCGTGTCAAATCCGTGCAGTGGAGCAGTAGTATGAAACTTTTGTAAAATTGCATACTGAAATTTTTTAAAAGTTTATTTTATAATTAAGACCATGTAGGTTAGGTTAGGTTAACAGGGTGGAGTGATCACACCAATTGTGCGACCCACTCCCACTCGGTGGCCAGAAGGCCCATTGTGATGCCCTTTGAATGTTTTTATTCCCTTCCTCTCCTTTTGTTTTATCCTTTTATCCTCTGCCCTGAGGCATTCCCACACCTTGGCAAAGTTCCTCAGTAGTTGAATATCCATGTCCGCTATCTCCTCCAACCCTCTGAAGGATTCCCTACCCAATATACGCCTCCTAGTTTCGGCCACTACTGGGCAGGAGCACAATAGATGTTCCACCTTCTCCTCTTCCTCGTCGCACTTCTTACAGAGACTGTCGTTTGCGAGCCCCCACCTTTGGAGTTTCTCCCGACCGGACAGTGTCCTGTAATTACGATTATGACGGTACGGACCGAGGTCTTTGTTACTCGTAACAAGCCTACCGTTCTTATCTCCTCAAGTCGTGGCCACAATCGATTTGAGTTGAAGCAGTCACGTTCCGACCACTTCATGCAGCGCACTTTCAACCGATTTACCTTTAAGATATGCGTGCTGTGCTGTACACTCCTCCTCTAATTTGGTTCGCTGTTTAATATTTAGATCCAAAAGCTTCTCCATTGTCTTCAGTAGGAACGAGGAGAGGCTTTAGGCCAATAGTCTTTTGGTGTTGTGTTGCTCGACTTGCACGATTTAGGTATGAAGGAAACTCTCACTTCACTCCATGCTTCCGGGATGTATCCAAGCAATAAACTCCCCTGGAATATGCTCGTCAGTACCTCTGCTATACTGCCCATCGAATTTTGCAGCATGGCTGGTGTGATTCCATCTGGCCCCGCGGATTTGTATGGCTCGAATGTTTTCACCGCCCATATTACCTTTTCCCTGTTGATGATGTCCCTAATGGTATCTCCCTTTGGGCAAATCCTGGCCCCTGGGCACCCTTGTCCTTTGTCCCATGCCGTCAGGCAGTCGGGGAAGTGAGTCTCCATCAGCAGCTCTAATGTCTCCTTACTTGATTCTGTCCACGAACCAATTGGTCTCTTCAGGTTTCCTGTGATTGTGACATCTTTGGAAAGAGTTTTCCTGAACCTTGAGGCCTCGTTCGCGTCCTCTATGGAGCTGAGAATGTCGGCCAATGAGTCCCATTTCGCCTTCCTCACTTTACCTTTATATGCATTAAACTGCACTTGTACTTCGCCCAGTCTTCCTCTTCTTTACTTTTCCTTGCCTTGTTTTAAAGCCTTCCAGTGGCGTCCCTCTGCTGCTTGAGCTCTTTGTTCCACCACCTGTTGGTTTCCCTTCGAGCTCTGCTAATGCGCCAAGTTTTCTGGAAGGCTTTTAGCAAGAACTCGTTAAGTCGTTTAACGGACTTCTCCAGCTCTTCCACTGTGTGGAGGCAAGCACCCGAACACTGTTTGTTCTCGGTTTTCATTTCCTTCTCTACTTCTGTGGAAAATCTGTCCCAGTCCATGTTCCTCGGGTTCCTGTATAGTTTACTTTCCATAACCTTCCGGTTAATATCAAAGAGATTTCTCTCATGATCCGAGAAGGAGTACTCGGAAGAAACTCTCCAGTTTTCCACATTCAAATCGATTGTGTTAGTAGCCAATGTTAGGTCTATCACCTCCTCCCTAATTTTGTTAGTAAAGGTGAGATTTGTGCTGTACTGTGAAAGTAAAGTGAGATTTAATGACCTCTTTGTTACTATACACGCTCTCTTTTTACCTGTTGTATTTGAATGCAGTAGACTGTAGTTTTTTGACCTAAGCCCTCGGATTCTGTCTCCTCCGAGCCACGGTTCCTGGACTAAGGCCAAGTCGACCTCATTCTCATCCATGTACAGCATCAAATCCTAGATGGCCGCCTCACAGCGGTGCAAATTACTTTGCACTACCTGCAACCTCCGCGGTGCCGCACTTCGACTCATTTGGAAGCCTTACCTTCGCCGTGCTTAACCCGAATTCGATGCTTCCCTTTGAGTCCTTGAGTTTGGCAAAGGACTCGTCGTCAACGGTCACGACCAGGTCTCCGTTTTGACACTTGTTGGAGGAGATGCTTCTCCATTTACTAGTGTCCAAACCATTCTGCTTTGAAACCAGCTTCATCGTGGCTTCATCCTCCACTAGTGGAGGAGGAATCCACAATAATGCCAGTTTCCTCAAGACCAATTTTGGAACGACCTCCAACTTGGCACCCGGCCAAAGTTCGCCAAGACTCTCGATCACCCGGCTTAGGAAATCAACGGACTTCCGCCCCGAGCACCCAATGATCTTGACACTCCTGTGCCAGCTTGCCCCTTGAAAGGACATCTCCTCTTTCGAGCCACTCTGCTCGCTTGCCATTGCATACAGCAACCTCGTCTCTACCTTTTCCCACCTTTCGCCAGAAATTTTGTTATCTAGATCTGATCGATCTGTGATGGCCATCTGACAATCGGCGTGTGCTTGGTCTACCGAAGAGGTTTTGGCCTTTTTTACCGTTTTTTCCTCCTCCTCGTTGGTTCGCACCCTCTTAGCATTCTTCTGGGAAGTCAGCTGTGAGAGTTTTCCTGAGGGTGAGGCTGTGTCAGCATTGGACCGCTGTAGTTTGGCGCTCTTTCCTAATGCTCCGGCTTCAGGCCTTGACGGTCCTAGGAGCTCCTCTGCGATTGTCCCAAATTTCTGTGAAGCAATGTTCTTCTCGAAGTCGGCGACAATCCTCTTATTTCTTGCTACGTAGCCCTTCTCTTTATCGGAGAGGTCTTCGTTCTTCCTTAACAAGAGCTCCTTCAGGCTGCCCTTGGCGCTTTTGTACCTTTTTAGGGACAGTTGCGCTTTGGTCGGCTTCTTTCCTCTACTTCTCGGAGAGCTTGGCTTCGGTTGTCTCGTCCAGCAATCTCTTTTTGGCCTCTTAGTCAATGCTCCCTATACTATTGACAGACATGCCGTCGTCAGTTTGGGAGTTCAACTCCAGGCCTGTAGTTCTGTCTGCCACTTGTAGCATTCACTGCAACGCTGACCAAGTGTTCCACCGTCGTTGTTGTACACGGTTTGAGTGTGTCGCCCCCCCCCCCCTCCCTCCAGAATCCGAATGGGACACGGCCACCTCCGAAGAGATGGATGGATTTGACGACTGAGTCGCCGCACCACCTGGGATAATATTTGTGTTGCTCAAACCCTCCACAGTTAAAACAGGGGGGGTCCTCCCATTGTCCGCGGCCGAGTATTGAGCTACCCGATTTCAGTAATTGTACTCTTCTGCCTATTCCTCGACGATCCAAGAACATATCCCTTGGACTTCGACTATCCGCAACCTGTGGACGCGCCCGGTGGCTAGGGAGGTGTCTAAGCAGCTTAGACTAGCCTGTTATTTATATCCCGGGAAGACCATATAATATAGGTAATTATTAATAAATGTTCCTAAAAGAATAGATTTGTGGTTTTTAATTATTTGTGTCCAATTCTACTTGTTTCATGGTCGTGCACAGAAATTTTCCGACGTCAATGTTTTTCGTTCAAGTGCGTTAGTAAATTTTGTTAGGTTGCGTTAAATTGATACGCTCAACTGTCATCGTGTCATATCCTGTTCCTTATAACCTAAGTACGATACTATTTGGCGAATTATTATTTTTTACAGCTGAATTTGTGCTTGGTGAATTACGCTGGCTAGCGCTACGTCTTAAATCGAGATTTGCTGGTTTCGACCTTATAGTTATCACTACATATTAATATAATAAATAAAAATAACTATTTATAATTTATTATATTTTTAAAAATTTTTATTTATTTAAAATAATAATCACAAATATATAATCTTGTTATATTTACTATTAAGTATTTCATTATTTAAAAAGAAGTCTTCTCCATATGTAATAACAAAAATAAAAGGTAAGTACCTAAAAGTGCTATTGACCCGACTAAAGAAGAATATTTTCTACGACCTGATGATATGTATTTTGGGGTACAAGTGATGACTGAAATAGCAAAACAGGATATTCAGTCAAGGCAAGATATGATTATATATGGTAGAGACTTCCTTATAACCGGATGCTGTCAAATAAGGAATCGATTTGACTTTTCGGACGTATTTCTGCAGAAGTTACCCATATTGTCGGCAAAAAATGCTGTTTCTCATGACCAAAGAAAGACGGAGCCAACACTGTTGCCCATAATGCTGAAGGTTCCTTGCATCGTGGGAGATAGAACAAATGAAGAAAAACAAGCCATAAACGCTGAATGGAGACTTCTACCGAGTACTGTTCTTCCCGCAGACCCATTCTTCAACATAGAGGCAATGTCACCTGATGCGTTTTGGAGCAAAATATTAAATTTCCCGGAACCACTACTTCGTAATTTAGGAAAATTTGTTCTTGAAGTTCTTTCTTTGCCATATGCAAATCCCGGTTCAGAAAGGATTTTAAGCGCTGTGAACGTAATTAAAACCAAATAAAGAAATCTCCTCTTAACATCTACCATAAATGCAACATTGTTAACTAAACAGTTAATTTCCAGAAAACGTTCGAACTGCACCAGCTTCAAGTCATCCCCCGAAATGATAGCCAAAATAAAAAAACCGTCAGATTACGAAAAAGATTCCAATGAAGTGACATTAGGTCTAGGTGATGTTAAAGATTTGATGGGAAAAGAGGATTGATAAATGTTGGAAACAAATAAATATTTAATTTGTAACGCATTTCTAGTTTAAATAATGTATTTTTGTATCTCTATGTAAAAATAAATAAAAATAAAACTTGTGCGGCAATTTTTGTTTAAATACGGCAATTTTTTCTCTTGTGTACGGCAATCCGTTATATGACCAGCGGCAACTCTGGTCCTTTGTTTTAAAGTGGCACAAGTTTCTTATTTTGCATGCTTGTCACACATGATCGTTTTCTCTTTGCCCTTTCATTAGTTTACAAAGGATTGAAATAAAGTGCGTTTCCAACGATGACTATAAAGAAAGTTATCCGTTCTTAGACAGCTGTAATTCGGAGTTTTGTGTTGGAAGTGGGGCTCATAACATTGAAAAGCATTTGGGAATATAAAAACAGCAAAAGGCGATTCTAGCAAGTGTGGAATATAAATCCATAACGAAGTTTGTTACTAATCCGACGAACGCAGATTTGAATGTGGCAGCAATGGAATGGGTGTGGGTTACCACACAGTACTGAAAATCGTAGTTTCAGGTGTGCAAAATAGATATCTTCGGATGCAACAATTGTTTACTCCGCATTTTAGATCGAACGACTGCGCATCAAAGCTATTCAGAAGATATTTTGATCTCAATAAATTCTCTTGTGCCCGAACCAAATGCGAATCGATAAGAGTCAACGTTGTTGCTCCTGACGCAATTATTTTGTTAAATGAAGAATTGGAAAAAAGCGCGGTACATTTGTCTTTCAACTGACGCATCGAATATTTCCCGTCGTTATACGTTATTGTTTGCCAACAGAAGGCGTCAAAGTAAAATTTATTCAATTGACGGATGAAAAAGGGAAAACATCCGAACACATTCTCAATCTTTTTCTAAAAGTTTTGAATGATTTCAACGTACAAACCAAACTGGTCGCATTCTGTGGTGACAATGCACCTGTGAATTTCGGAAATCTCAAACGAATTGGTAACGAAATTGAAATTAAAAAAGCCAAACATCGCGGGAATTGGTTGTGCTGCGCACATAGTCCATAATGGAATGAGAAATGCATGCAATGGATTGGATCTAGAAGTGGAAGGTACGGTTGTCAAAATATTAACCCATTTCTAAATTCACAAATTTTGAACTGAAGAAAAGCATTTGCGAAACTACTGATGAAGAATACAGGCAGCTACTCAGCTACAGCAAAACTCGATTTATTGCTCTACGTGGCGCAATGGAAAAAATAATCAATCAAGATCACGTAATTTCGATTACATTTGCCTTCATATGGAAAGTATGTATTTTCATATCAATTTTATTTCAAGGCTCAGATTTTCGAAGATATCAAGAAATGACATCAAGAAAATTGAAAGAGATGATGTGTCGGCGATGGAAATCCATGGCACCTTACAAGATCTCATGAAAAACATGAAATCAGCGAACCAGCAAAACTTGTTTGCAGCTGCTGTAAAATCTGAAATGGAAGACTCGCAAAAAGGGTGCCATCGGTTGAACGAATTTAAAGTTGCAGTTATGGATTTTCGCGGTACTTGATAGTTTAGTTGTTTTTTTTTTGTTGCCAAATAAACATTCAAATTTTTTTTAAGAAAACTGCTACGATTATCTGAAAATGTGGAGTGAGCACCTGAGTCACGTTGAACATTTTCAATGGGTTTTGTTGACAAATGATCTCAAATGGGAGATATTGAAAATCAATGCATTTCCTAATAGAAATTGGACTTTGGGAAATGGCCCGTGACTGTTTGTCGCAATCTTTTGAACAGAACATTTGCATAAAATAATTTATAGCCGAAGAACAAATCGAGGAATCAGCAGTCTTGTTGCATCAGCGCACAGATAAACACGCAAGAACGGATTAGGGTGAATTATAATATAACGGTAATCACAAAAACAAAGAGTTTTGATCGAAATTAACTGATTAAACTGAAATTGAAATTGAAATTAAATGAACAAATATAGACAGAGGCAGAAGTAAAAATAAATATAAAAATAAATATAGAATATGCATCTAGTTTTTGAGGTGTTTTCATCAATTTGAGACTGAACGAGATAAAAAGCTTAGGAAGTTTACAGGAAACTAAGAACGACCAAGATATGGGAGAGTGCTATCAAGGAGAATCTCCTCCCAACTCTTCTGGGGAAGGGAAGAGAATTGTGAGCAAAAGGAAAAGACCAACCTGGATCAATCTGGACTTGGAAAATAACAACCTTTTTCCAGGTTTAAGAGCAACACCGGCGGAATTATTCAAATTCGTCATCGTCAAATCTCTAGAGGTGCAGAAGATAGTCAATCTGAACCAGCTTCTTGTCAAAAAAACGGTCAGTACAATAACTAACAAGTGGGACAAGGCATCATATAACACGGAGGGCAACCTCATTCTTCGCATCAAAGGAGAAAGAGAAGCGCGAAAATTCTTATAAACCAAAAAATTAGGTACACGGAATGTGGAAGTTCAATACCATCCAACTCTTAACACATGCAAAGGTGTAATATTCTGTAAGGACTTTATACACTTGACAGAAGAAGAACTACTTATGGGCTTAAGAGAAGAAAGCACGACAAAGGAAATATACGTACCAAAAAAAACAAGACTTCCAAGGAACCCCTAAACCATTGGTTATAATAACATTCGATGAGATGGAACCACCCAACAAGATGGCATATGGGTTCAAACATTTAGAAGTTCGCGCATATATCCCAAACCCCTTGCGCTGCAGAAAATGTCAGAAACTTGAACACACTACAAAAAGATATATGCAGCAAACAACCACATGTAACAGGTGCGGATAAGAATCCCGAGAAAACCGCAACTGTGAAAGGACTTACTGCGTAAACTGCGCCACGGACGGACACAGCAGACGACAGGATGTGCCCAACATACGCGATTTGGAAAGAATACGAGAGAATTAAAGCGCTCCAGAGATGCATCTTATAGGAAGCAAAAATAAGTTTTATACAGTGTATCCCGACGTCATAATCTTTCTAATGAAAAAGGGAAGCTCTTTCGCTCAGACGCTACAAAGAAGACAAACCTACAACCATACAAACGCAACAAAATGTAAAGGAAACGAGAACACAAGCAGATGCCTGCGAAACAAATATAACCCACACAATACAACAAACAAATCACCAAAACGAAAACGAAAGGGTAGATATACTCATAAAAAAAAACTCAAAATAACACACTAACATTAATTAAGTATTGAATAAATAAGAACGGATTAGAATACAAAATAAGAAACAATTTGTAACAAGGAAACAGATAGGTTTACATTAGACACTAAAAAGTATAATAACATAAAAACGCATAAAAAGAACATTGAAACATTTACAAACATTTACCAAAGCTCTCAAGTGCAAACATTATTGCAGAATTACGTGAAAACTACAGAATCTAAATATTTTATAATAAAACAAAGAGATGGGAAAATTCAAGAAATTCCTTAACCATCAGAGGAAGATTCTGAACCAGCAGAAGAAGCTTTCTCAGAAATGGAAGTCGAATGTTGATGTGTGACGAAAATTAACACGGCCGAAAAGTTCCCCAGATAATAATCCATAATAAACTCACTAAATCCCACAACCTCAGAACACACAACACCAAAATCCTTCACAACAAAACTACCTTTACGTCCAATCCACAAGTCAGCTTCAAATAGTAACCTAACAATATTACAGTGGAATATTCGTGGTTATCATAACAACCTAGCTTCATTACAAATAATCAATGGAAGATATAATCCTGATATAATATTACTCCAAGAGACCAAGTTACTAGATAGACAACCAAGGCCGCCAATTTGAAGCGAATTATCAGAAAGGTGGCCGAAAATTCGATACCAGTTTCACACGGCAGACGACGAGAAAGGCCATACTGGTTCACGAACGGGATACTTGCAGCTATCAACGATAGCATTAAGAAACTCAAAATTCACAGACAGTAACCAAACGTTACCAATTATCTGGAACCTTCGAAGGAGCTCACACACGGTCAAGGAAATGGTAACGGAAGCGAAGAAGCAATCCTGGAAGAAATATTCGGAACAGATGGACGTAAACGCCAACGTACGACAAGCTTGGTCAAGAGTACGCGCTTGCAAAGGGAACAAGAGAAACATTTATGTACATACAAATGTTACAAAAGGAAAACCGCGAATGGAAAACATCCTTGGAAAATGGACAGTGGAATTTTCCAGTAACATACATTTTACTGCAGAGAACTTGGAAACCAAGAGAATCTTAAAGGAAGGTATAGAGTAGATCTCAGAATCAACAACCAGGTCAATTACTGAGTACATTTTCACTACAGAAATGGAAATTAGCGAGACTTAAAGGCAGGACGCCGGGATGAGACCGAATCTCATATAATGTGATCAAGAAATCCGGACCAAAATTTCACTCAAGATCTATAACCAAATTTTAACAACACGAACATTTCCACACTAATGGAAACATGCAAGCACCACGTTCATACCAAAAAAATGTGACAAAGCTGTACGAAACGCTGCCGACTTCCGTCCAATCTCATTTCTGCCGTGTATCTCGAAATTTCTGGAAGGAATCTTAGCAGATAGATTACAAATGGCAATGAAGGAATTATTACCAGATAGCATTCATGGATTCAGACCGGGAAGAGGGACCCAATCACTTCTCTTGGAAATGGAAGATGAAATGGCTAAATGGCCTTCTAAAAACGACCACGGACTAATACTCTCCTTGGATCTCCAAAAAGCATATGAAAGGGTTTCGTTAGTACCAATTGTGCAACTTTTACAAAAGCTAGATTTCGACGCTAGTAGAGTTAGGTTAATAATAAACTTTACATCGAACCGATCTCCCACGGAGGAAGTTAATGCATATCATACGCAAACGCTAAAAACAGACAATGGGTTACCTCAAGGAAGCGCTCTATCACCAACATTGTTCGTTTTATACAAAAGATCGTTGACGGAACATATTGGCAATATAACGGACACCAACATATATATGTATACCGACAATATAGTTATTACAGCTAATGAATCGATACAGAAAATTGCAGCAATAGGAGAAAAGATAAAATAATGGTGTGTTCAAGTTGGAGCAACAATACCGGACGGTAGCGGAGACCGTCTACATGTATGTAGGAAGCACGTATGCAGAATTGACGAATCTGCCACATCGCTTTTGGGAATTGGAACTCAACCCAAACTAAAACTGCTAGGTGTATACTTCAGCAAAAATCTGAGCTGGAATGAACACATCAATAACATCTCCCCTAAAATACTAGCCTTGAACAATCTACCAAAAATGTTATGCAACAAAAATAGCACAGTTCCATACCCAGCGCTAAGAAAAATTTTAATCACGCTCCTAGAAGGGATTACGGGATCTTACGGTCTGATACTATATGGTGGGGCACCAAAAACTTTCATAAAAAAATTGAAAATCGCAACCAACATAGTGCTCAGAACCTTAACGGGAGCATCAAAGACAACAAGAGAAGACGCTCTAAGGATAGAAGCAAGCTTTGACCTGGGAGATGTGTGCGCAAACAGAAGAATCACTACAGGCGTATTTAGAATACGAAGGACCAATACCGAAGTCGTTACCACTCCCCAAAGCTCAAAAAGGAATTAGCTTGGAACACTCGAAGGCCGATATTTTTAAAGGACTCAGGAAGGATACAACCACCCAGGAGACCTGGCAATCTAGATTTCTTGAATGGAGTCACCAAAATTCCGAAGAGTGCCTTATATTTACTGATGCTTCAAGGGGAGCAACAGGAACCTCTGGAACAGCCATAGAACGTCACAAAACTGGGTACAAGGAAATATTAACATTCAAAATGTTAGAAGGAACTTCTGCAACTATAGCGGAAATGAACACGATAAATGAAACTATTCAGAAAATACAAACCGAAGATATCAAGACCACGATCTTAACAGACTCACTAAGTGCGTTAAACGCTATTTTCAACTACCAAATCATTGTTTCTTTCCGCTCCATATCAGAAGAACCCTTATATACAAAAGAGGGTACCGGGGCACACGGGCATCCTGGGAAATTAACTGGCAGATAAAGCCGGTAAAAGGACAACCGGGACCGATTGGCCTGTCCTAGCATCACGAAGTGAGATCCTCTGCAAAAAAAATAGCTCAGAAAACAAACGTAAGCAACATTGGCAAGAGAACCCCTCCTTCTTAGCTATACACTGGATTCCCCCATCACCACCCCCCCCCCCCACTAATCCACACCTGTCTAATGTCATGATGAGAAAATTAACGAGAATTAGACTTGGTTATACAGCACTCACACATGGGAACTTGTATGACAAGGTGGATCCTCCGCAATGCACTCATTGTGATCCCTCATATCCTTACAGAGTGCAATTAAACCAAAAGTTATTTCAAGGGAAAACCACCACCTTTGAAAGAACTACTAGATCCACTCCAACAGAATGACTCACCACTTTTCAATCTTTTAAAATACCTTAGAACGTTGCACAGAATATAAAGTTTAATTTCCAAACCGTGAGAAAAAATTCTTCGACATTCTTGGAAACTTGCAACGAAATACTCCACAAACTATCAAAACTTAAGCCAAACAGCAAAATACTAACATGTAACGGTAGATCAAATAAATTAAAAACAGGCATAGCACTATCAAGTTTAGTCTTCGCTGGCCAAGGTATTAGACCAGTCCAGCTAGTTTTAATTATAAACATTGAGTTAAGTTATTCAGTCGTGTTCAGACAGTCAGCCGGTCAAGCTAATTTGCATTTTGCAGAAGCGCAGTGAAGTTTCAGTAACGGTACACAAAACAAAACAAGTGAACAAGGCAAATACGTAGCCAGTGAAAGGAAAATACATTTCAAGTGCCTAAAATGACCACACCAGAAGTGGACACTCTGTCCACCTCGACACAAAAAGGAGCTTAAAACTGGACTTTAGTTAACGGCAAGCGCTCTAGACGTAGTCCAAACACAATTAACATTAACAGTAAAAAGAAACAAACACAAATAAGTGAATACTAGCTTAGTGCACTTACCCAAACTAGCAACAAATTCGAACTTCTACAAGAAGATAACGATGTAACCAATACTATCGTAAATAGTGTCACAGCTACAGTGAATAACAAACCTCCACCCATTTTTATTAACAACGTGGAAAATATACGGCCACTTGAAGCACTTTTGAATAATATTGCTCAAAATAGTTACTCCGTTAAAGTATTCGGACAAAACAAAATTAAAGTTTGTTCAATAATCACTGAACACAAAAATTACTTGGTGTTAATCAAGTAGCTTTTTAATATCCATAGGAAATGATTTGATAGGCCTTGACAAGTTTTCTTTAGCCATCAAATCATTTCTTAAGTCAGTTGTTCTTCTGGCATGAGAATTTACTTCAACTTGAGTTTTAGTTTTGTACGACCAAGAAAGGAGTCTTAATTTCTTAAAAAAAAAAAAAAAAAAACAGAAATTTGAATTGTGTTGTAAATCGATCGAAGAGTTTTTTTTCTAAAATAAAAGTTCTTTGTAAATCTGAAATTAATTTAAACTCAGAAAAAATCTTGTGTTCAAATGTAAAAAAAAAATTATGAATTAACATTTGTCTAGTAATTATGAATTAACATTTGTCTAGTAATATACTGAACTTGTTTTTTTGTAGAAATATGAATTTTAAAAATACTTGTGTAATAATAATAAAAAAAAAACTGTGTGAAATAATATGGATAAATGTGTAAAAAGTAATTGTTTTGTTAAGTGAATAAACATACAAATCATTAAGAATTTTGTTTTTTTTGTGTAATTTCATTCCTCCTCACTATTTCGGTAGTTCATTCCTATAACTACTTTTTTTTTTTAACATTTTTATTGTCCTTCGAGCCGGATCGTGAGTGCGGTTTGAAAAATTCTGAACTGTAAGTGTTTTTTTTTTTTTTAAATCATACGTAGAAGGAGCCAAGCCGTGAGTATTTTCCACATTTTATCTATTTGTTGAAAGTATTACTGGTCAACTGTCACAATGGCGGCAAAATTTGAGCAAAAAATAGCTCTTCAAATGCATCGGTTCTAATATCTGGAGAAAATGGCCAAGCAACAGAGTGATGAAAAGTTAGCATCTATGAGTTTACCAGCTGTGTCAAGTCATCTGGAATTTCTCGAAAAAAAGTGGGATCAGTTTGATTCCATTCATAATACGTTCTATGATACAAAGAGCGATGAAATCCTTACTACTGAGTATCATTTGCAAGATGTCTACGATCAAGCTCAACTTTTTTATGTTAATCTAAGGGCCACTTTGATGGAAATAAAAGACAAGCTTCTTGAAGGTAAAACTCCAACCGGGAAAGAACTACTTGACAATTCTGCAGCTGCTTCTGCTGGAATTAGTCTAAATCATTCTCTGCCTGAAATAAAATTACCAATATTTTCAGGGGATCCAATGGAGTGGGCTCCCTTTCGAGACTTATTCTTAGCTATTATCGGTAAGGATATAAGCTTTCAGCCAGCTACTAAGATGTATTATCTGAAAACTCAACTTGCTGGTGAACCAAAATCTCTTATCGAGAGTATCCCCCCATCAAATGAGTCTTTTAAACCTGCATGGGATCTGCTTGTGAAACGTTATGACAATCCCCGACTGTTGCTAAAAAGACATGCTGAAAGTATTCTTTGTTGTTCACGCATTGCAAGTGGCAAGGTGGCAAGTGGGAAGCTGCAGTTTAGTCATTGAAATTTCATCTAAAGAGAACCAAAGGTGACACATTACTGACATATGAAGAGTTGGCAACACTTTTAACACAAATTGAGTCTGTGTTAAATTCAAGACCATTGAGTCCACTCTCTGAGGATCCAAGTCACCTGACTGCATTGACACCAAGTCACTTTCTGATTGGAGAGCCACTAAATTCTTTACCGGAGCATTCGCTACTTGAGTTACCTTCATCACGACTTTCTATCTGGCAGTTACTCCAACAAAAATTCCAATACTTCTGGAAGAGATGGTTATCTGAATGCCTACAGAGACACCAAGCAATTTCAAGGTGGCATCATCCCTGTAACGATATCAACGTAGGATCTCTAGTTTTATTTACAGATATGAGATTTCCACCGAGCAAATGGCCACTCGCACGCGTTGAAGAACTACATCCCGGAGCAGATGGGCACACCCGAGTCGTCACCATCAGAACATCTACCAATATCCTTAAGAGACCAATTACGAAGCTGTGTGTATTACCAGTAATTACCGAGAAAATTTCTACCACGGAGTTGGCCAACAAATTTGCCAACGGGGGGGAGTATGTTCAATCACGGGTATAGTCACCCTGTGATCGAAGAGCCAAAACCAGTCACCCTGTTGTTGAGTTGAGTCCATGTGCTCAGCTCAATAATAGACAATATCGTCCCGCTATCCTTACGGGACTCGAGGGCGTTGAGATGATTCGCATGAATCGAATCATCTCGATGAAGCGAGTCGCTTTTGCCACGAGACGAGAAAGACATCTTTACCCATCATCTTTTCGTGGACCAGGAAGGAGCATTTTGGAAAGTTAGAAGCTGCCAGAGAAGAGGAATACTTCCACAATTTATGAAGAATTTAAAGAATGGAGTTTCATAAGAATTTGATTGTTTTAGTTTTTAATGTAAACTCATTCCTTTTGAATTTTAATAAAGTTTTAAAATTAAACAGTTCTATAAAAGACGAGTTTAACTTATCAAAATTAAGAAAATCGAGACATTTTCTAAACACAACCAGAAAAGGAGAAAATAGTGAACGAGTGCGCCAAAAACAAGATAAAATTTCATTTTAGTCCACCCCGATCACCGCACTTTGGAGGGCTTTGGGAAGCTGCCGCAAAATCATTTAAGGAGCTTCTGTAGAAAACTGTAGCCCCTGCTTCACTCACCTTTGAAGAGCTGACAACCGTCGCCGCCGAATTTGAAGCTATATTAAATTCTAGACCATTAACACCCATGTCTAGCAACCCCAACGATTTCACCGCATTGACTCCTGGCCATTTTTTAATTGGCGAACCCCTGGCAGCAGTACCGGACTCATGTTAAACAACCAAAATTTCGTCATTATCACGCTGGAAATTGGTAACTAGTTTGACCAACGAATTTTGGAGGCGGTGGAAAACTGAATATCTTGTTGAACTACAGCGGAAGGTAAAGTGGACTAAAGAGAGCCCTAACGTCGAAACCATCTCACGGTTTTTATAAAGAATGAAAACTTGCCACCGTTGAATTGGCCACTTGGACGAATAGTGAAACTGCACCCAGGGCAGGACGACAAGGTGCGAGTAGTCGATGTAAGAACAGCTACAGGAACTTTTACAAGGACAGTTCATAATCTGAGCCGTCTTCCAATCGAAGAAGAATACCCAACGCCGACCTCGAAAGTTCAGTCCACCACCTCCAAGAAGCGACAAGACGACCCCGAGGACAAACCCAGTAAAAGAAAATGCAGCGGTCCCGGAGCCTTGGCATCTCTATTATTATTGTGTTTAATGCTGCCGTCGTCAACAATAGCGACTCAAAGTGACCAATTCATTACCTTGGAACCATTTTCAAATCAGGCCGGAATCTACTTTGAGAATTTAGGACATACACAATAAAGCATGATTGGAAGTGTGTTATCTACTACAATATGACTTCATATTGGACGATGTTAAGAACAATCGAAAAGGGTATTAAGAAGCTAGAGATCTTAGAGCAATCGTATCTCGGAGGCATTGTCGCTCAACATCAGCACATGCTTCAAGGTATGCATGATTTCAACAACATTTTATTAACTCATCATGGCATAAGAAAAACCAAAAGAACAAAACGGGGATTGACAAATGGTGTTGGAATGATCGGAAGAAAACTTTTTAGAGTATTAAACGAAGATTATGCAGCTTAAGTAAAGGAAACTATCGAGAAGGTACAAAACAATGAAATCCATTCATTAGGATTGCTAAGAAACCAAACATCAGTAATAGAAGCCACAGCACCGAAATTCAAAAAATCAGAAGAAGAACGAGTCAAGCAATCCAAGGCCATCCAAAAGATTTTCGAAGAACACATGCTCCCCATTGCGAACATGAACCACGAATTGAAGGAACAAGATATCATGCAGACATTTTTATCGTCAAGCACGTTCACATCACTTATTTCCTCCGAATATCAGCAAATTCAAATGACGCTCCTAAAGACTATCACTGACGTCCACCACGGTAAATTGAATCCACGAATTATTTCAGGAGAACAATTACTCAAGGAGATTACTTCTATTAAGGAGCATTTACCGTTGTCATTGTGCGTACCAACTGCAATTTATCGTCTAATGACCGTCAAGTGTGATATTAATCAAGACAACACGGTGTTTGTCGTAAAGTTGTCTTTGGCCTCACTGCAAGAATTTGAAATCTTTAAACTTATACCCTTTCCAATCTTAGTGAATGGGACGTTCATATCAATCAAACCACGATCAGAACATTTGTTGGTCAACCTTAAGAGAGATGGCTTTTACCATCTAACAGTCTTGTAGTTTAGTACTGCATGGAATTGGAGACAGACAATTTCGTATGTCCACAAACGCATCCTGTGTACAACCAAAATGCAGATGTTATTCAATGCGAGGTCCATATCATGAATCGTCAACAACTATCTGACAAATGCTCCTTAGAGATAACAACCACATCAAAAACATGGGTAAAACTGAGCCACCCTAATCAGTGGTTATACTCACTGAATGGAACTGCATTTTACCATATTGTGTGTGGCAGATTCACGGTCCAGAAAACATTGAACCTCACCGGTCTGACCCGACATGGAAATGGATCCACTCTACGGACAATCACATCACGATAACAGCCAATAACCAGTTCGAAAATCAAGTCAATTCAACATTTCATCCAATGATCAACTTACCGAACGAAGTTTCAGTACCAGAAGATTTCGCAAAGGCTCAACCTACTACAGTCAACATTTTATATGGAAATCACACCCAAGAATTGACGAAAATCCAAGAACGACTGTTGAACATACGTGAAAATCAACAACTACCAACCAACCTTCAGGCGCATGATAACCACCGGTTTGGCATTTGTTACACGTCCTTACGAGTACTTATTATTCTACGCGCCTCCGTTATTTATTTATACAACCGCGTAAGACAGTTTATGTGGCAGCCTACGAGTTCGTCGTCAGTAGGAGCTCCTGCAATCAGTTCACAACCAGTATCATCTTTCATCTTCGATATTGAAGTTGGAAGGTTCAAAGGGGGCGAGGATGTTGCGACAGCGATTAACGCTGGCCGCCAAGGTGCATCGACTAAGTAAGGTGCATGAACTTACACCTGCAATCGATGCAGCTTCTCGTTAAAGTAAAAATTGCAATTTGGCAATTCGCACGGTAGCGAATTCCCATAATTGCAATATTTAGAACTTATGTAAGTATTTTGTGAGTATAAAAGGAAATCAATTAGATAATAAAGTTCAGTTTAATTTCAACTTCAACCAAACCTTTTCATTGTATCGAGAACTAGTGCTACCTGGTTTCTCCTTCCCTACTGCCAATTAGAACTAGTGCTACCTAGTCTCTATTACTCCTTACCTTGAAGAAGAACTAGTGATACTTAGTATCTTCTACTGATCCTCAAGAGGGAACATAAAGAAATTCTTCGATAGATTTCGAAGCAAGAAATATATATGAATACGCAATCGATCGAAGATAGCAATGAAGTGGAATAAAAATAATACTTATTATGAGCTTGATTTTGTATGAGTACAAAATAAAGAAGTTGGAAATGAAATTTTTTTTTACATTATTTGTAGATCCGATTTTTAATGAAATTTTTGTGTGGAGATCCGACTTCGGGCAAAAAAACTGATGAGTTTTTTTTTAGAGATCCGATTTTTCTCCCACAATATGCAGTCACGTTACTCTAAACCGTTTGAAAGAATTTACGTTGACGTAGTAGGACTTCTTCTGTCTCTTACACCGGAAATAAACATATATGTACTTACGTTCCAAGATGACCTAACTAAATTTTCAAAAACTATCGCTATTGGTACTACAGATTCCAGCACACTAGCTGAAACATTTGTAACAACTATTGTATGCAGGCATAGAATCCCACAAAGCATACTTACTGATCAAAAGGCACACCTCATTGCCGGAATGTTCAGTGAGGTATCTAAACTACTGAAAATCGAAAGGCTAACAACTTCAACCCACCCTCATAACCAACGGCGCCCTCGAGCGTAGCCATAAAACGTTGGTAGAATGCCTTAGATCTTATGTAGAGAAAGATATACAAGTATGAGACACCTGGATTTCCTATGCCATGTTTGTGTATAACACTACACTCCACTCTAACATCAACTTCGCCCCTCATGAACTCCTTTATGGTTTTCCGGCTGAAATACCAAATAACCTCAAAAATTCGCTCACGCCCGGCTATAACTACAAGAATAACGGGAACGAATTAAGGGCACGATTACAAGTAAGCCACAAAATGATGAGACAAACAATGCTGAAACAAAAGCTTAAGTGTAAAACTTGCTACAACAAGGGAACCAAAGAGAAATGTTTTAAAATAGGGGATAAAGTCCTTCTCATGGCAAAAACCAAAGATGATAAATTTTCAGCACTGTGATATGGGCCTTGCGTTATTACGAAAATAAACTCAAAAGAAAATTCTACAATCATGTATAGAAATAAAGGAAAATGGGTACATAGCAACGACCTGAAACTATATATGGAAAAGAACAATCGTCCTGGGTAAGACGTTAAACTACACCCTAACTCAACGTTGTTTTTTTATTCTCTACTTCTTCCTCTTCCTTTGTTGTTTTAAATTTAATGTTATTCTATGTCAAAAGAAATATAGTAGAATAAATGGTAGCCAATGCTTATAAATGAAAAAGGTTCAGACGTGGAGAGACTTTGGTGATTATATGCGGATACGAATGTGGGTATGATCTCAATCCACATAAATATATATGCATATTAAAAATTTTATAAGTATTTTTTTTATTAAATTTAATTGTTTGATAATTATGTGAAAAAATATTATTTAACACTAAAATTATTAAATTGAAGTCACAAGTTATTTTTTTATTAAAACTATATGATTGAGCGCACAAATTATTTTTTGCAATCCTTAAAACATGTATATTATTTAAACAAAACACTATATAAAGACAAATTAAGTCGCCAAAGAAAAATCACTTTAATTAATTATTTGGATTTTATATAATTAATTTTTTTTTTTATTTTAAGATATTATAATTTGGTGTAGAACTCTCACTTCCTTGACTCACCTTAAAGTATAAGGGAAAACGAGTCGTGAGTTTTGTTTTTTAGTTTAACTAGTGGAGGAAATGTAGGCAACAATGTACTCTATGTTCTCACATCAAATCTAGAAGTCATGCAACCAGTGCAGTTGAAAACCAACCTCACAACCAGGTGACTTCCTAAATAAAAATTCATCATCGAACATGTAATTAAAATGTGACTAAAAAAATCTATAGAGTACATTGTTAAATAAAAAGTAACTGTCGCATTATGGTAGTCACGAAGCAGTTCACGGCCTTGGTTAATTATTCACACAAGCGTCTGTAAATAACTATAATCCATTCCTTCAAACAATCAGAGGCTGAAAACCAACCCATCTGGTAAACAAAGATAAAACTGAGTGCAGGTGAAAACCAACCTCACACTTCAGTCACTGGATGCTGGCGAAAACCAGCCTCGAATCCCTTAAATTATTAAGATCATTTCAACTAAGTAGAATCTTAAGGCCGGCCATCCATCGCGAACTACTTCCATAATGGATCTATTGCACGTTATTATCGAAAGATTCATCCCGTTTCAAACAGAAATTAACACCACATTTTACACAACTTTTGAAATATTACTTTAATTAACTTTTATACCCTTAAAAATAACTAGAAACTACGAAAACTCTGTGAATGCTTCACCCTTGCCTTGTCTTGACCTATAAATCCTAAACTCCTGGCTTGTGCTATATCCTTAAATCACTGGCTGGTCTTTAAAGAGACTTCACTCTATTTAAATATTAGACTCGGTCTATAATATTGACATACACTCTTTATAAAAATTGTTATTCAAAGGTTCAATAAAACAATCAAAAGAAATTCTAATTTTATCTAGCCTGCTTCGATTAACTGTGCTTGAATCTAAACCACCACTTGCCTTGATTATATTCGGCCAAAAATTTGCTGCCTACTAGCTCATTCCTTTTTAACAGAAATTACTTACATTTTTTTAATTATTTCTTAACACTATTAAATTTTTTCTATTAACTAACTCCTTCGGGGGTAAAACCTTTGTTTTAAAAGCGGACGGTGTTGACTGAATACTTTATGCTGAATTTACGCTATAAGGTAAACTTTCAGCGCCTCCACATTCAAAAAAACTAATACTAGATTGGTTTTCTTTCTTCAAGGACAGTGTTTTTAAAGTGTTTCTTAAAGTGTTTTTTTTTACAGTGGTGTTTTCATTTACTTAGTACGTGTCGCCGCATTACTCCCCTTCCAGTGAGGAAACCGAACCTTAAATTTTAAAGCGTACTTTCTTAAGTTTCTTTTTTGGTTTATATATAAATACGAAATCCGATTCATTTTCAGTAGTAAAATTTTGTAATTGACTAAGAATATAACCCGGGTTGAGTCTATCTATAGAAATTGTAGTTGGTTTACCCTTTACATTTACCACAAAACTTTTGGGTGTTCGACAAATAATTTCATAGGTACCATCATGAGGCACTTGTAAGGAGGTTTTAATTCGATCATTACGAATGAAAACATATTCGTTAGTTTCTAGATCCTTGAATATGAAGTTTTTTTCTTTTTAATATCATTTGACCAAACCGTGTTGAATTTTTTGGAAAGCATGCCGAAGGATTAATGAATAATAATAATAAAAAAATAATAATTTAATAAATGTCGAAGGATTTTCGTTTGGTTCGGAATTTGTGGAAAGAAATTCTCACGGTAGCCGGATTTGGACGCCATAAAAAAGTTCTGCTGAGGTTGTTTTGATTCTTTCCAAGCTGCTCTAATTCGTGAAAGAATTGAAAGAAGAATTCTTTTCAATTTATTGGTTTCGTGGTAGAGTATTGCTTGTTATAATTGACGATGGAATCGTTCAATTATCCCATTGGATTGAGGATGATATGGAGATATTTTTAAATGCTTCGAACCTATGAGATCATTTAATGATTTGAACAAGTGAGATTAAAACTGACGTCATCGATCTGTTGTTATTTCCAAAAGGTACAATTACAATTACAATTAATAAGATTCTGTACAATCTGCAAATCCATCCAGAGTATGGAGCCCTGGCAATTGTCTCAGCTTCCTAATCAGGAATTGGAAATACTTCAGGCCGGCGAGTGAATCTGTCAATGCATGTTAGACAGTATCGGCAGTTTTCTGAGGGAGGCATTGTGATTATGTCAATGTGAATATTTTGAAACCTTGACGGTGTTAAAAATGTCCCAAGTGGATATGTGACATGACGATTGATTTTTGACTTTTGACGCTGAATGCACTCTTTGACCCATTTATTGCAATCTTTTCTTATTGATGGGCAGACCAAACGTCTTGTTAATAATCTGGTTGTGCTTCTAGTTCCAGGATGTGACAAATTGTGGATTACATTGAAAACATTTTTTCTAAATAGTTAAGTGACAAATAGTCTTACGAAATGTGTTGATAAATCACAATACAATTTGACGGTTGTTCCAGGAATAATTAATTTCTTGAGAATTATTGAACTTTCCTGGTTGTCAAAACAATGAAGCATTTCATCGTCAGACTCTTAGGATGCAACTAAGGGAGAATAATCGAAAAGTTGTGAAGATTTGGATGAATGATTTACGGATTCACTTTCCAGATATGTGTTGGATGTTGATAGAGCACTCACTGAAAGACTGGAGGTGCCTTGGTTGTCTAGGTGAAGCTTTATCCAACATTTGTTGAAATGCGAAAGTTAGTGGTTTGTGATCGGTATAGATTACGAAATCTGTCTTCTCAAGCATGAATCTAAAGTGATTAATGGCTTTGTAAACTGCTAATAGCTTCTGTAGAAGTCGATCATGCCCAGGAACCGTCTTAAACCATGGGCAGTAAAAGGTCTGAGGTAGTTTACTATTGTTTAAATTTTTTCTTTAACTGGTAAAATACCATTTTTGGAACTAATTTAAATCCAGAAAAGTCAATACAGGGACGCCAAATATACTTTTGATACATTGAATACAACGCTATAATGGATGAAACGATCAAAAAGTGTTTTCAAGTGACCTAAATGCGTTTAAAGCTCTATAGTCACCACATTGTCTCCGTTCATTGTTTTTTTTTTTTGGAAGCTAAGTGCAACGGAGATGCCCAACATGAAGAAGAAGGTCTTGCAACGCCACTTTGAAGCATGGACTCGAATTCCTTTTTGGTTATGGAAAGTTTCTTGGGAGCTAAACGTCTAGGTTTCGAATAAACAAGAGGTCCTGGCGTTGTTAAAATGAAATGTCTGATATTATGTTTCATATCTTTTAAACGACCATCAGGACAAGTTAAAGATGGATAGGAATGCAGAAGGCGTTTGTAAGGGGAATTGTCTGGTAAAGTAATGATTTTGACTGTTGGTGTATTTGTTGATAAAATTTTCCCGTTAGTAGATAAACCAATTTTTGAGTCAATTATTTGGCCGTGTTCAATATCAACTAGTAAGCCGAAATGTGAGATCAAATCTTCCCCAACGATAGGTTTTGATATGTCGGCAATGACAAAATTCCAAGCCAAATCTGGGCGTAAACCCAAGTTTAGAGGTAGTTCAGTTGAACTCAAGGTAGGAATTAAAGTACCATTTGCTGCTGAAAGATCAAATTTTGAATATTTGAGTGGTCTATGAACTAATTTTCGGAGATACACACTCACGGCACCTCCTGACTCTACACATCGCCCGTCGCTCTTATTATTAAGACAAGATAAGTCGTAACATAGTAGATGTACTGGAAAGTGCATCTAGAGTGACAATTTAAAGCTCATTTAGTAAAGTTTTTCATTTACATTGAAAAGATATTTGTGCAAATCAAATTAAGTCAAACACACTATCCCGATTCGGGATAGGGATTTCTCATCGACTGGCCACTCCCTTTCACTCACCTTACTTTCACTTTCCTGGATTCCGCGACTCCATTCACAGATGTGAACCCTCGCTAAGTGTTTTTATTGTACCTGAGACAATTTTAAATGAATGAATTTTAAATCTTATAACTATTTTATTGGTGTTCCATTTTCTAAAGAAGGATATCTTCTCAATGAACGAAGGACTAGCTAGGCGCAAGAAAATTACAACAAATTTTGTTTTAAAATTCAAATTTGAAATACTTGGAAATGCAAATACTAAATAAATGGTCAAATATATATAGTTAAAAAAAATTCACATTTAATATATTCGTGACAAGCACACGTGAGAACGTTCCTAAGAGAAAAACGTTCCAAAATCACGGTGATTTGTCAATGTGAATTTTTAATCACAATCACTGCTCCATCTTTGTTTGGAAAATCACTCTTTTCTCCATCTACTTTAATGTAGAGAAGTTCATTCAAGACAGAACTCAAAGGCATCAGACGCACAGAGTTCAGACCGGTTCAGACCGGCTGAACAAAGAACAGACCCTGCTCTTATCAGCGTGCCAATTCCTTAATGCCCGACGCTACTTACACTTAGTGACCTAAGTTCTTACGCACTAATACTAACCTAAAGGTTAGAATTAAATACGGCAGAGGGCTGCAGTACATTTAAGCGAAACTAATCTTAAGCTATGCTGTTTTTAGGCACAGTGTAGTGCCAGCACACAAAACTACAGAATCATAATTGCAAGATAAAGTTTTTCAAAATACATTTTCACAATATAATAATTGGTGGTGAATCCAAATCAAATATCAAAAACAAATTTGATACGTAAGGTTATTTATATTATCTTATAATCATATTTGGTAAGAAAAACCTTTGAGATCATATTTTCTTTATTTTAACTTTTCCAAATGATTCTAAATATTTCGCATTACAAATAGGCACATTTTTAAATGACAATGGCTTCAAACTGGAGATTTGCGAAGTCTTAGCACTAATTACTACTTTTTTTTAAATCTAGAACAAACGATGTTCTAGACCATATTCAAAATTAGAGGCAACGTCGGCATCAGAGAAAAGGACAATGCCAAGTAAAGCAACAATTGTTGATTACTTCGTAATTACTACATAATTTCATATGGAGAAATAATATTAGAAGGGCAAGGAAAGACGGTTCAAATCGATGAAACTTTCCACACAAAGCGGAAATATTATCGAAATCGTGTCATGAAACAGATGACCACTACGATCCTTGGAATTATGCGCACAGAGAACAATAAGTGAACATTTTTCCACGTAGAGTCTAACAGCACAAAGCACATTTGGCCGTATATATGACAATTTACAAATCCGAAAACGTCTTTCGTTTGCACAGTTAATGAAAAGCAATATAATGGAATAGAAAAAAATCTTCTAAGAACATAATGTGTATTTGCAGGCTAATCACATATAGATGCAAGGGATCGCCAAAACAGAATAAATGACCTCGTGAACCATAATAAATTACTTATATCCGCTATGAAAGCCACAAAACTCCGGATGTAATTGAGCAATATATATGCTTGCAGTATTGCAAACAAAATTTTCTAGAGAAAAATTATCGAAGTGACGAAGAGTTCCAACTAATGCAGTTTTTTGAAGGCATCAGAAAAGTGTTCTCTGCGTTTGTAAGAGGAAAAAGGGCCAAACCGTTATAGTTTGTCAGGATCGACGAGCAGACTGTAGACTCGCAAGAATTTACTGAAATTGTCCCACCACCATCGAAACGACCGAGAATAGAGAAATATGTATAGAAATTTACAGAAATTTGTTGAAAAATGTGGAATATTCACCTTCAGAACATCACCACTTAGATGGTGAAGAGGATGAGATGACAGATTCACTTGCAGCTTCAAAAGTGAGGAGGAGGAGGCTGCAAAATGGATGACGGAATAGCTCATATCATGAAATGGATGACGTGAAGGATTCACTTGCCGATGACTTCGGCAAAGACGACGATTCAAAGGATGTAATTATAGGAGAATTATCAGAGAACGAAGACATGGAGAACTAATTGCCACCAGTCCCTCCAATTTACTTTGACGTTTGAACAATTTATATTGTTGTGGATAAAATTAACTAAACCTCCTTGGGTGGTCTTGGTCTACTTCCTACCTACTTGTTTGTTCTTCCTGGTCTGGTCTTCCTTCTTGGTTGTTCTTCCTAGTCTGGTTCTTCTGCTTGGTCTGGTCTCCCTTCTTGGTTGTTCTACTTGGTCTGGTCTTCCTTCTTGGTCTTCCTTCTCGGTTGTTCTTCCTGGTCTGGTCTTCTTTCTTGGTTGTTCTTTCTGGTCTGGTCTTCCTTCTTGGTTGTTCTTCTTGGTCTGGAACTCGTTTATTCCTGACTCGACCGTTCATTTGGTGGCTCCATTTTTAGATCAATTTTGCCTATTCAGCAGTTATACCCGATCCATGCGTAGATGACATCACCCAAGAGTTATTTATTCTGTTCCGTTTGGTTCAAGTTATTTCTCTATGCTCCCCTTTTCCGTAGGGTCAGCATATTGAGCCATAAAGTTCACATAAAACCGCACATACCGTCTTTGTTTGGAAAGTTCATGTTTCATGTTGTTTTTTCCGCAAGGTATGCATTTTGAACCCTAATGTTTACATCATCTTTGCTTAAAGCATTCCAATCTGGTCCAATTATTTTTTGCTCCCGTCAATGATATTCGCGGGATGCATTCGGGGACTATTTCACCATTGTTAAACTATTTATTTATCGTGGGAAGCAGAACACATGGTATATTTTACATTATATAAGATAATATTTTCTTTCTTTTAATAAACTTTAACTTTACATCCTCCAGTATATCATCACAAACTCTTTGCCTCTGTGAAACTACTGTCATCGCTTAACGGCTTATTTCACGGGAAGTGCAAACTTTGGGTTTTATGTATAAATTTTGGGATCTGGATTACCTGTGTCTTTAAATGAAATAAGCGGTTTCGGTGAATATACACAAATTACAGCACGAATTGATTGTCATTAACTTGAGCAACTTGTCTTGTCTGCGCCTTTACTTATGATACTAAACAAAATCTAGCCACTTATATGTTATACGAAATTTGATGGAACTAACCTCAATTCACTAATTTATGCTGAATCAAGCGTGAATCCCCCTAATATGATAATTAAAAATTGCCAAGTGGAGTTTTATATATTATTTTTACAATCTACAGGGAAACCAATATTAAAATTTCCTGTGAAATAAGCCGTTAAGCGATGACATTGTAGCAGAAGTTCTCTGAAAATGCACAATGAAAGCGATGATCTTCAGTATGAAGTGTATCTTGGAATACGTGACTAGAAGTTTGTGCAGGTGTTGAAAAAATGATGAAATATGATGAAATGACAATATCAAATGATGACTTTTGCTTAGCATCAACGTTACGCTTTGATTTAAAATGAAAAACTTCTCCCGTATATGGTTAACTCGTTCACCGCCATTGATGACACTGACTCGTTGTCCTCCGAACTCGAGCTGACCGAAATATGTATGGGTCGAAAAATATTTCGTTTGAGCAATAAAACACCATCTGGCCGCAGTCAGATGATTACAAATTTGTAAGTTCATGCGAATTATTCGCAAATAAATTCCAAGTAACTATATCTTCTGCTTGCTCTAGGCAACTAAGTAAAGATCATTCTTGTGTCATTCGTACTCGCAACCGAAGCATATACGCTGAATAGATGATTTGTAAAATACTATGAAAACTTAAATAATTTGAGATCGACAGAATGTGTTTCCATACCACTTCGCCGACGTTCCAAGATTCAAGTAACAGGAGCGCAGAAAATCATGAAAGTTGAAAATTCAAGTATGTATCATTCAAAGTCGAATTTCGTGACTCGAGTAACTCGAGTAGCATGGACAGAAATATGCTACTCAAGGGCGCGTTGTTTTCGTGAGGGAGATTAGAAAAGATGCATGCACGTGTGTGTGATAGCAAAGTTTCAGTGCGATTAGAGCTGAAGATGAGGTAAGAAATGAAATAATTATCTTAAAATAAGAGCGAACTGGAAGTGACAAAGTAACGTTAGTTACATTCGATGCGTCACAGTCACTGTCACGGTAGGTCGAGTCGCCGTGACGTGAAATACCACCCAACTCTACTTTGTGTCCTATAAACATAACTTGTGTTCCGAAGAATGCAACCGATGATGAGCTAATACGAGTTCTACAAGAAATACAAATTGAACTTCAACGAATCTAACAATAGCTTTTAGAAAGTAATTTTATATTGAAATGTAATGCAGTAAGTTCTAATTGCCTTGTTGATAAAATACCTCAATTGTATTGAAATGTAATGCAGTACTTTCCAAAGTTTTCGTTAATAAAAGAACTGAAACCATTCCGCTTTAGAATTGACTGACCAAAATTTGTAATAATTGTACATAGAATTTCCTCTAAAATAATAATGTTGTTCGTACACACATTGTAGCTAAAGAGTTAATCTGGGCAATTCTGTGCACACTTAACAGATTCTGTTAATTTGACAACCCCTGTAATTTGTTGTTGGATTTCGAAAAGTTTAGTTACGGTCGAAATTGGTATTCTGGGTGCCAAAAGTTAACAGATTTTTGTTAAAAATCCTTTAACGTAACAGGCCCGAAATTCTTCAACTTGAACGTAAAAGGTTTTTTGTTAAGAAAGTTGAGAGATTTGGAACAAAACCGGTTTCGTAACAGATTTGACAGTAAATTTTGGCCAGAATACCAACTTAAAGAATTCTGTTAGAAACCAAATCTTTTAACTTTCTTAACAGAAACCTGTTAACTTAACGAAAGTGGCCAGAATCGCCCCGAATATTAAGAGTTTTTGTAAGATATCAGATGATTTTAAAATCAGCTACTTGTGTAGTCAACAGTTTTACATTCTTTAGTTTTCTTGTAATTTGTGTAGATTTTGTGTTTCTGGTCTTTATTAATAACTTCACATTATTTCTCATTCAGTGCATTCCATCAAAATGTTGGAAAGAAGTCATGGAAAGCAAGAATCTAGGTATATAGACGAAGAAAGAGACTTTGGATATATGTATTCTCCCTTGCATCACATATGGCTGGGAAACCTGGGCGTTGACCAAACATCATAGGGGCAAACTTGCAGAATGTCAATGAGTCGTGGAAAGGAGTATTCTAGAGATAAAGCTAAAAGACAAAGTTAGAAGTCAGGCATCAGGCTCAAAACAAAGCTAACGGACTAACGGAACAAAGCTATCACGTGTCGACCAACTAAAAGGGAAATGGAATGGACATTTGCTCCGTTGTAAGAACGAGATATGAACCAAACAGGTGACAGTCTGGTGCCCAAGAGACGTGTTCAGGAGCCGAGGTCGCAAAGTGAGAAGATTGGAGGACGTGCTGAAAATGACCTTCGGCCCCTTTGTGAAAACAGTGGAAGACATTGGAGGAGGCCTATGCCGTAAGGCACAACGAGCAAAGAGGTGTATTGGGACTAGAGCCAACTTAGTAATAAGCAAGCTCAACTAGCACAAAAGCTCGGAAACAAAGGCTGTATTATTATTGTTATTATTTTTATTAAAAGGTATCCTCCCTTAGAAAGCCTTTCACAAGCCGCAGAAGTTACCTTAACAATACACGCTAAGTTGGAGAAGCTGTGCTCGAAGATTATCCACCAGTCTAAAGCATTATCTTCAAGGCGAATATTAGGGGCATCCAACACACATTAACATTGGCGTTCCCTGAGGTTGCACAGCGCTGGGCATCCTCCTGTATTCGTCGTAAAACGTAATATTTTTGTTTTGTGGAGCCTCTGATGAGAAATTCACCACTTGAGGTTTTGACCAGGCTGGTGTCCTACAAATATTGGCCGCAAGCAGGTCAGTTACCTTCTTCCTAATTATTGCAGCACAGGATGAATTCTTGAAAAACTGTAATTTAAAGCATGGGTCTAGCATTATTTCTATTCCAATTGTGCTGCTCCTTTCAAGATTTGGAAGCCTTGTTTGTGTCTCCGAAATAAATTTCATTAATAAATCCTTAATTAGCTCATGGAGGTTACCGCCAACAAAACCCTCTTCCACAGCCGGATCTGCCATTACTCGCCTGAGGAATTTTAACAAGCCACTCGTGCCTCGTGCTAATTTCTGTAGTTATGTCGTCGAATGGCTCCAGTACTGTACATAGTTGCTTTCATTTGTTCCACTCCTAACATTAAGGTGTCCATTCTTCGTCAAGCAATGCCAACGGCTGATTGATCTTTGTAGCATCTGGAAGCTAGAATTCCATCTCGTTTGAACGTCCTGGAGCGTCCATTCCTTTTGACGTAGGGTGGGAAGTATTCCCCGATTTGGGCCCTTCTAAAATTAAATTTACTGTGTGAGCATAACAGGTAAAGTGTCTATATTACAGTTTCACTTCGGCACTCTTTCTGTTGGTAGCGTTGTTTGTTACAATGCTAAGAACATATTGCGGTATCCCCATACGTTTAATATGTGAAGAACATTATGGTGGGACTTCCAGGTAGATGAGCATACTTCAGCAGCACTGCTTGAAAGTGGAATGTGTCACGTACATAGTGGGCTGTTGCAGCCATATATGTGTCGTTGACACAAGACGTCCAAATATCGGTCGTCAGGCACACTGTCTTTGCCTTTGCGACTCATTTTTTTTTATCTTCGATGCATGTTTCGTAAGGGGCTGGCAAGTAATTGTTTTCCAGCAGTTAACGATCCAGTAAGGTTTAAAAAGGTTTGAGATTTTCGACGAGAGCACGGAAGCCCTTATCTTCCACTATTGAAAATGGCTGTCAGTCAACTATAAACAGCCGCATCAACATATTATCAATTTGCTTTTTGCGTTTGGCACAATTCTTTTCCCAAAATAATAAAACGAAATATATTGTTGGGATGTAGGAATACATCTGCGAAGCGGCGCGTTTTGTTTCAACTGAACAATTCCACTTGGTCCAGGAAGAGGCTCGTTTTCTTGGCATTTCTCACTGCTGCTAGGGCTGGCGAGTGGCTCATTACGCTGTTCGATCCGTTGATGGCCGTGAAGAACTCAGTACAGCTTCAGTTGCCTTCGATGAGTGGAACGCAACAGTTTGGTACATCCTTTCTATATACCTCTTGGGATGACTGTTCAATGGCTTGTAGCTGAGCTTAGTATTCCATATCCTGCAACGAGCTACTTTATCTTTGCCGTCTGCCATATTGTCGAAACACTTCCAGACAGAACTCATTTTCACTTTCCAATTATCTGCTATTTACATTAGTCAGATTTGATTAAAATTAAAAAGTTAAATTCGATTATTAAAATTATTTCTCTAAGGTTAGTGAAAGAATGGTTTGTCTGGTCATTCACACGCTTATTTGTAGTCGGGTTCAAGACAGCTTTCTTCAAAAGTCTTCAGATTTCCTTTGTTAATTAGTGAGTATAAGTGACACGAACGCACCATCAGGATTCATTAGTATTTATTCATTCATACTGGGTAAACATTCATATAACCGCCTTGGGTTCCAAACTAAAACAAGCACATCAAAGACCTCAGAGAAGAAAATTGTCCGTACTTTAGTAAATATTCACCACTGCACTAATCAAATAGGAATAAAAACAAAAAAGAAACCAAGTGAATGTCGGACACGCATAAGCTCCGGATTCCGTTGAATGCCGGTATGGTATTAAGTTAAAGTTATAAGTTTGTTGGTAACTTAAAACTTCGATTATCGAATTAACGGTAAGACACTTATTGTTCAAACAGCAATCGTTTAGCGTTTTGACATAGTTCTACTACCTTATCTTTTTTCGAATTTTCCGCCCCGTCGCGTCGTTCAAAAGTGAAAGGGGGAACGGGACACTTGTGGCGAATTTAGAAGCGCATATCTCACGAACTATTAGCGTAAATGAAAAAAGTTACTAATGTATTTTTTTGGATTTTTGAAGGCCTATCCAAAAATACTAGACAAACGTGTTTGCACTATCAAAAATTGTTGTCCCTCATATACGTGTATGGTGTGGCACACTTAGTTAAACATTTGTTGGTTCTGTTACTACTGCATTGTCTAGCGGTTTACAGGAGACAACTTACTTCCAAATTTCTTGCAAATAGTCATAAAAATCTCCGAATAAAATGGCTATGACACAAGGACGGCCATGACGAAACTATAAAGGTTCCGATTTTTGCCATTCGGCAACGAAACTTTTTATATTCGTCCAATTCAATTTTTCATTCATTCAAAAATTGTCTCACGTATAAAAAAAATTATTCAAAGACGAAGCGAACGGAAAAAATTTTGTTTTTTTTGGAGAAGTATTTAAAAAAGCTCATATCCATATATATTTGAAAAAGCGTTTTTCTTGCAAGAGATTGAGAATTACCTTGATTGAGAATCATAGCGATTCAGATTCATATTGATTAAGAATCATAGCGATAATATTCACAGGCACTTTAAAACACTGCGAGTGTCAATTTATGTGACTTTTAATCACTGCGACTATTGTTCTCTGCAATTTTCAATGACAGCTAATTGTGATCACTGCGATTTTCAATCACGATGATTTTCGGAACGACGAAAGATATACTTCCGAGAGTTCGAATCTCACGAGCACGGCGTACTCGTTAAGTCGTTACCCAGAAACTAAGAAATGCGGCTATATAGTCACTGGAATTGTTTGAACAACGGAAGGAGGTTAACAGTAAAAGAATATGCAACCAGATTTTTCAGTACACTCATGAGTCATGAGTCTGAACGTGAACAGTTGTAATATGCATACAGTTGGAGTGGTATAATAAAAAGGTCTTTGAACTCAATATCGCTGTGTTTTTAACACGTAGGTTCTAACTCAAAAGTCATAGTGACATTCCTGATGCTTAGGGGCCATCCATAAATTACGTCACGCCTGGACGGGGGGGGAGGGGGGTTGAGAATTGTGACACACTGTGACAGAGGGGAGGGGGGTGTTTGCATCGGCGTGACGTTGCACGCGTCTCGCGATTTTGAAATCCTCACTTCCTAACTGAGTCGCGTGCGTTTTGTTTGTTCTCATTTTCCAAGAAAGAGTACTTGTTTAATCGCCATTATTAACAAAATAGCGTCTCGAAAAGTTTTCGAAAATTTTCCCAAACCCAAAGCGTAAAAAAATTTTTTTGTGTCTTAAGCGGGGTACAAAATTTTAATGTGACATAATTTTAGATGGGGGAGTCCTAAAAATGTGATAAGGCGTGACATGGGGGGAGGAGGGGGTCTAAAATCGGTGAAAATTGCGTGACGTAATTTATGGGCGGCCCCTTATATCACAGAGATTTAATCATTGTACCATGAAATTACTCCCATATCTAGAGTGGAGTTGACTGGCTTACATGTTCCGCTCGTTTTATATTCCCCATAGTTGCCTCTTGTACAATCTGTACACAATAGCATTTGTTTCTATTTCCATTCTGGAGTTTTTATTCGGAGCGATTTAAACAATTTTTGTATTATTTTTAGTAGAATTAATTTCAAGTGTATTAGAGGTATAATGAGCATAAACACTTTCCATAAGCAGCTTTTCGAAAACCATAAGAAAACCACAGGCCATAGGTAATAGGCTTTTTGACCCATAGGACGAGGGCATTTGTGGGTTTGCCGGGCTTAAGGATAACTATAGCTTCGCAATCTATGTGTTTTGTCGCGCTATCTACGTCGTCTTTCTTTTTCATCATACCATACCGGTCAGAATAATGTTCGGGTCAATGAAAATCCTGCAGTTGGCTCAGTTTTCGTTGACGTTGTGCAGATTAAGATTTTTGGTGGGGTTTAATAGATTTTAATAGATGATCCTAGGAAAGGTCAACTAGTTATGTTTTGAGATACAGAAATCCAGTATGTTGGGATTTTCCGTGGGTCGGAGGGCCAGCATGCTGGCTGGTCTTGGCTAAGGCTGTAAGAGTTGTTACAGCTGTTTACCTCTTGTTGTTGACAGTCTTGAGCCCCATTGTTGATTTTTCGCACATTAGTCCACACCTGCTGTGAATCGAGCACCGAGTGTTGTAAGGAATGCTTCAAATTCCTGGCTACTGAACCTGGGTTTTGGCGAGCAGTAAACTTCGGACAGCGCTTGAGGTCCTTTCTAGTCGAATTCTATAATGCTGGTGGCCTGTATTTTATCACTTTCGTATGTGTCAGTTTTGTGATGTTCTTTACCTCTGCGAATTATTATTGATGTACCATCGTGATCTGCGCCGTCCGGGTGTCATTTTGGTATCTTACAGCATATTTGATTACTGAAATGAGTCTCGGATATTAATATTATGTTTATTTTATGGATCTGTAGTAATGCTCGTACTTCTTGACGATGTTTGCAGCCAACCCCCTGGCATTCCAGAGGACTATTTGGTAGTAGCGATTCATTTTTGGTTTTTGATTGTGCTTATTACTCTTTTCAGTAGATTAAGCATGGTATTTTTTAGGTCAGTTTGTTGTCTTGATACTATGTCGAATTCGTTAAACGAGCCTTCTACGACTTTCGTCAATTCAGGTGTTTGATCCTGAGCTCGTTGATCTTGAGGTGTGACTTGTGGAAGGTGGTATGATTTGTTCTGGTAGTTACTATGGGCGACTGACCGATACCACTGGGGAAAGGGATAAAAAAATATATAATTGAATTCTTTATGCCTGAATTCTGCTCTTAAGATTAAAAGTGTACCTGAGGTATTGTTGTAAGGTTTCACCATACGACGGTAAGAATTACAACATAATATAGTTTTCCACGCGTATTGGGTTCCTGCTTCCCGTAGATATTCTGATATTGTACGGTTAGGTAGGACTATACGAATAAATATCAGACATGGCTTAGGTTCGCTGGCCTTAATTCGTTGATTTGAGACGGTATTTGCTATTTCTCTGATAATCCTGCCGGTGGAGCGTACGGGCTGTCGTCCTTATGTGAGTTTTGACTACTTGTATTTGTGCATTTCCTTTTTGCCGTTGATTTTGCTTTGTGAGCCATCGACAATTCGTTGGCTTTTACTGATGTTTTATCATCTGGTAGGAATCCAAGGAATTCCATTGAGTCGTAAGTGTCGGATATATGTAGTTTCGAGGGCTGCTTCTTGGGGCGATTTTTTCGATTTTCTTTTCGTTTTATACCACGCGAGTTACAGTGGATGCTCTGGATGCAGCCAATTTCAGTTTCGCTATTCCCCCGGAACTCGCAAGACCTTCAAAACTGTATCATACTGCGTCGCCACGATGAGCGATAGGCAGATAGATAGATAGACAATAGATTTAAGAATTAGGATTTTTAATTTTCCTCCATATGGATTTTCAACTTAACTGTGCACTTATCAGTTTAACAACAATTATTATGGTAAGAATCTTTCGCGTGCTCACAAGAGAGAGAGCTTGCCCTTATCCCAAATGATCAATTTGGATTTAGGAAAGAACACTCAACTGTAGAACAAGTGCATTGTGTAGCCAAAGTAATAATAAAACCTCTCGAAAATAAACGTCATTGAAGAGCTGCTTTTATAGACATCCAACAAATATTGCCAACAAATAATGATCCCCAAATATTGCCTACTGCTCTAATCATATCTGGGCATGGTTATTTATTCAAGTGCGCTTTTTTCCGACAACGCAACTGTGTAGCCAAATGCCTGAAATTAATAAAAATAAAATTTTTAACCCGAAAAAATTTTTAATTTACCCACAATTCAAAAAAGAAATTCGTCCATTATAACCAGTTGAGGTATTTGTTTACATTTTGTGACGTAAATTCATCTGGATCTGGTTTTGACAGTGTACGTATGACGCGCCATCTACATGTCACTTTTCAAGCAAACAACGAACTTACTTTCGTGTTTATTTATGAATCATTTGTAAGTTTGCCACGCAACTTGAATGCGTAATTTACAAAATAAGATAATTTTAGTTGTATCTATAAATAAATATAGACTGATTCCATATATAAAATCTATAACTGTGATTACCTAAAACTTTTAATAAAAAAGTCAAAAAAAATGTATATGAATACAATTACCGTACACTTAACTTAATTGAGTGCCCTATAATTATATGTAAACTATTGGACTGGACGGAAAAGCAATTTTGAATAGTATTGCCTGCAGTTCACTGATGCGTTTGGATGAAACATGTATGAACAAATTATGGGATTTGATGGCAATGGTTTTCAAATGGAAACTTTCATTATCAAGTCACCTCAAAATTTATTGGACATTACATTTAACCATTTGGACGGCACTGCCAAAATATATCCAGATGTACGGAAAACAGCTTTATTTGATCATACTAAAAACCGTATCATTGACTTGTGGAGTTCACTTGATGAAACTGAGCAAAGGCATTTGTATAAAAATATAGTAAGCTGGTATGAACCGTTCAACACTAAAATATCTGCCGTATTGAGACTTGGACTGCAACGGTCTGATGAATCTTTTTATACAGAACAAACAGACGAGTAATTCCAATCATTCACAAAGTCCCTTGGCTATAATATTTACGTTCAAAGTGAGGAGCTGAAAGCTGAAAACGAATTGAACCATGCTCAATTGTTGCAAAGAACCGCCTTTAGTCTAGCAAGTCAATTGCACAACAATGAAAGTATAAGAAACAAAGCTGTTAGTGAAAAGATACTTTTGGACGATATTGGCATAGGTTTGATATCTGAAAACCCATTGTTCGAGGGAACATCGCATCAAACAGAGTTCGTACAGGTCAATCCGGTGCATACAAATTCAACTTCGTGGGAACATTTTTTAGTCAATCAAATGCAACATTAAAAACGATTCTAGATACGGATAAGTGATGTGGGTTATTAATAATGGCTAATTAAATGGTTCATTATCCTAACATTCTTTTCTTCGTGCAAAGCAATTTCTAAAGAAAATAAAGTCAGCAATTAAATTCTGTTAGAATTATATTATGTATTACATAAATATTACATGAATATGATAATTGACATGCCCATACTGAATTAATTTCAATAGTTTCGCGTAATTTGTTGAAGTAATCAAACAACGCCTTAAGTCTATAACTTTTTCTACAGTGTTCTATCAGAAATTCAAATTGTGTAATCTTTGTAAAAGGACGTAAGTCTATTAAATAATCTTAATAAATTAATAAATAAGGAATTAAAACTTTTGAATGTTGGACAAAGTGCTCCAGGAAAGTATGATTTTATTCATTTCATAAAATAAGACGAAAATATTATATAGATTTTTTAATATTTCGTTCGTTATAATTTTGCATCTAATTCACTCAAATAAGTGGTCGAGGATTATTTAAGCTATTCGTTCAAGATATTAAAGAAGGCCCAATAAGTCGAATGATAGAAACATAACGAAGATGATAAAACCATCCTGATTGGCATAACTCCTCAACCGTGGTTGGGAAGAATCAGCAAATGTTTTGAAAAGACTTTACTTATTTCCAAAACTAACTAGGGTAACCAATTCAAGAACAAAAATCCAGGAAAAATCAAATGAAATTATAATATGTTGGCTAGTGTTGTTGACTTTATTAGTGGAAAAATCGAACAGGATAAAAAATGCAAGGATTCTTTATTTCTAGATAAAAATCAAATCAAACACTAATCTTAATTACAACAGACTCAGATTGTGTATAGCTCACTAAAATAGTATTTTTATATGCATTTCAAACTGTTTTGAAAGCTGTTTGTACATTTGGCGTAATTATTAGTCCCTAAATACTTAATCAAAGAGGCGGTCCTGTGTGACTGGAAAAAATTTATCTGGAATCCTGTGTCTGAAAACTGATCTAATGAAACTCTGTAAGTAAATTTATATGAGATTGGATAATTTTCCTTACAGAATATTACACTTTCGCATGTTTTAATAGTTGGATGGTATTGAACTTCCACATTCCATGTACCTAATTTTTTGGTTTATAAGAATTTTCGCGCTTCTCTTTCTCCTTTGATGCGAAGAATGAGGTTGCCGTCCGTGTTATATGATGCCTTGTCCCACTTGTTGGTTATTGTACTTACCGTTTTTTTGACAAGAAGCTGGTTAAGATTGACTATCTTCTTCACCTCTAGAGATTTTACGATGACGTATTTGGATAATTCCGCCGGTGTTGCTCTTAAACCTGGAAAAAAGTTGTCCTTGTCCAAGTCCAGATTGATCCAGGTTGGTCTTTTCCTTTTGCTCACAATGCTGTTCCCTTCCCCAGAAGAGTTGGGAGGAGATTCTCCTTGACAGCACTCTCCCATATCTTGGTCGTTCTTAGTTTCCTGTAAACTTCCTAAGCTTTTTATCTCGTTCAGTCTCAAATTGATGAAAACACCTCAAAAACTAGATGCATATTATATATTTATTTTTATATATATTTTTACTTCTGCCTCTGTCTATATTTGTTTATTTAATTTCAATTTCAATTTCCGTTTAATCAGTTAATTTCGATCGAAACTCTTTGTTTTTGTGATTACAAAATTTACACCGTTATATTATCATTCACTCTAATCCGCTCTTGCGTGTTTATCTGTGCGCTGATGCAACAAGACTTCTGATTCCTCGATTTGTCCTTCGGCTTTAAATGATTTTATGCAAATATACTGTTCAAAAGATTGCGACAAACAGTCACTGGCCATTTCCCAAAGTCCAATTTCTATTAGGAAATGCATCGATTTTCAATATCTCCCATTTGAGTTCATTTGTCAACAAAACCCATTGAAAATGTTCAACGTGACTCAGGTGCTCACTCCACATTTTCAGATAATCGTAGCAGTTTTCTTAAAAAAAATCTGAGTTTATTTGGCAAAAAAAAAAAACAACTAAACTATCAAGTACCGCGAAAATTCAGATTTTACAGCAGCTGCAAACAAGTTTTGCTGGTTCGCTGATTTCATGTTTTTCATGAGATCTTGTAAGCCGCCATAGATTTCAATCGCCGACACATCATCTCTTTCAATTTTCTTGATGTCCTTTCCTGACCTCTTCGAAAATCTGAGCCTTGAAATAAAATTGAAATGAAAATCTATATGAAGGCAGATGTAATCGAAATTACGTGATCTTTAATAAAGATTGATTATTTTCTCCATTGCGCCACGTAGAGCAATAAATCGAGTTTTGCTGTAGCTGCGTAGTTGCCTGTATTCTTCATCAGTAGTTTCGCAAATACTTTTCAATCCTTCAGTTCAAAATTTGTGAATTTAGAAATGGGTGAATATTTTGACAACCGTACCCTCCACTTCTAGATCCAATCCATTGCATGCATTTCTCATTCCAATATGGACTATGTGCGCGGCACAACCAATTCCCTCGATGTTTGGCTTCTTTCATTTCAATTTCGTTACCAATTCGTTTGAGATTTCCGAAATTCACAGGTGCGTTGTCACCACAGAATGCAACCAGTTTGGCTTGAACGTTGAAATCATTCAAAACTTTTAGTAAAAGATTGAGAATGTGTTCGGATTTTTCCCTTTTTCATCCGTCAATTGAATAAGTTTTACTTTGACGCCTTCTGTTGGCAAACAATAACGTATAACGACGGGAAATATTCGATGCGTCAGTTGAAAGACAAATGTACCGCGCTTTTTTCCAATTCTTCATTTAACAAAATAATTGCGTCAGGAGCAACAACGTTGACTCTTATCGATTCGCATTTGGTTCGGGCACAAGAGAATTTATTGAGATCAAAATATCTTCTGAATAGCTTTGATGCGCAGTCGTTCGATCTAAAATGCGGAGTAAACAATTGTTGCATCCGAAGATATCTATTTTGCACACCTGAAACTACGATTTTCAGTACTGTGTGGTAACCCACACCCATTCCATTGCTGCCACATTCAAATCTGCGTTCGTCGGATTAGTAACAAACTTCGTTATGGATTTATATTCCACACTTGCTAGAATCGCCTTTTGCTGTTTTTATATTCCCAAATGCTTTTCAATGTTATGAGCCCCACTTCCAACACAAAACTCCGAGTTACATTTCGTACGTCGAACGATAGAATTATTAACTCTATTTGGCTGTCTAAGAACGGATAACTTTCTTTATAGGCATCGTTGGAAACGCACTTTATTTCAATCCTTTGTAAACTAAAGAAAGGGCAAAGAGAAAACGATCATGTGTGACAAGCATGTAAAATAAGAAAATTGTGCCACTTTAAAACAAAGGACCAGTGCTGCCGCTGGTCATATATTGGATTTATTAATGTTTTATTTATGTTTTGACTTAATACAAGTACAAGTACGATTCAACGAGTTTAGAAAAAGTAAGAAAAAGGAAAAAAATATACAAGGTACTTAATACTAAAAAACAGCTCAATAAGAGAAAAGAGAAAGAGAAAACAAAATAAATGTAAGTAAAATTAACTAAAGAAAGCAATTCAAAATATTAGAAATATGTACATTAACGGTTTAAGCATCTAGAATTAAAATTACTAGCAGGGAGAGCGGGTTCAACGAATCAGGGAGTAGCCAGATCACTATAGTGGTGGAGCAGCCTTAACACAGTTTTGTAAGAACGAGAGCGTTAGGGGCTACGCGATTGTAGGCCCACAGCATGCGAGTCACCAGTTCCATCCTGCCGCATTCAGTGTTGTGGAAGCTTATCTCAAACAAGTGTGAACTTCTGAGGTCCCAGTTTCCGTGCCGCGAGGCGATCTGGTTCGCAATAAGCGGCGCACGTATGTTCCCCTGGAGGACACCATGCACGAAGGTGTTGGCGAAAATCGCTCGTCGACAAGAAAGAGTTTGTAATCCGATGAGTCGCAGGCGATCCACGTACGGAGGAAGGAGAAAGGGATCAGACCATGGAAGGAATCTAAGGGTTCCCTGCAGGAAGCGTTTCTGTACAGCTTCTATCCTTCCCGAGTGAATTTGATGGTAGGGAGACCAAACCTGGGAAGCATACTCGAGGATCGGTCGAACAAGGGAGGTATACAGAGATTTACATATGTATGGGTCAGCAAACTCCCTGGACCACCGAAGTATGAAACCAGTCATCCCACTCGCTCTGCAAACCGCATAGTTGATGTGGTCCGTAACGGAGAGTTTCGAATCTAGGTAGACTCTAAGATCTTTGACGAGACCGACCGTGCTAATGGTAGAGTCGTTAATGCTGAAGGTGTAAGGCACAGTGTCACGCTTTCTGGAGAAGCATACATGCTCGCACTTAGAAGTGTTGAGCATCAGATTGCTTTTCTGGCACCATTCAGCAAACCGACTAAGATCTTTTTGTAGAAGCCTGGCATCAAACAGAGAGCGTATGTTTTTAAAGAGTTTAGCGTCATCAGCATAGCTTAGAACTGAGGAGTCACGCACTACCCTGGAGACATCATTTGTGATAAAGATAAAGAGAAGGGGTCCAAGTGACCGCCCTGAGGGACACCCGAGGTGGCGGTAATGGAAGTAGAGAGTTGGGAGCGGAATAGGATACGGTAAGTGCGCTTACGGATGTAGGAGTCAATCCAGCAGATGAGAGGACCGGGACATTCTGCTAGTTTGAGCTTAAGGATAATGAGGCTATGAGGGATGCTATCAAATGCCTTACTCATGTCAGTGAAGATTGCATTAACAGTCTCACCGCGTTCGAGTGCATTGATAGTTTGGGATGTGATGTGGAGAAGGTTAGTGACGGTCGAGTTACCCTTGAGGAAGCCATGCTGATGAGGAGAAACTAAGAAAGAGAAGGAGGGATAGATTTTATCTACAGTGAGTCGCTCAAAAAGCTCGGGAATAACAGAGTGCTTTGCTATAGGTCGGTAGTTGGAGATTAGTGACTTGGAACCCTTTTTGTGGACGGGGATTAAGAGTCCATCCTTCCAGACATCAGGAAACATGCCTGTTTTAGAGAGAGGTTGAATAGTTGGGATAACGGCCCAGAAAGATAGTTAGCACATATTTTAAGTAGGAAGGGGGGTAGACCATCTGGACCCGGGGAGAGATCGTCATGGAGGCTGAGAAGAAGAAAGGAGACATCTTCTGCACTGATAGTGAGGTTGTGAAAGTCCAGTATCGAGAGAATAATTCTACATCAGGAACGAAGGCATCATCCTGGAATGTGGAGGAAAAGAATTTGGCAAATGCATTTGCAATAGAGTTAGGGTGGTCAAATTCGTTACCGAGATGCGTAAGGGATTGCGGATAGTTGTCCCTTTGACACTTTCTTTTCGAGTTAACGAAGGAGAAAAATTCTCGGGGATTTGACAGAAGGTTGGATTTTATCGTCGTAAGGTACATGCTTTACAGCGAAATCCCCGAGGATTAAGAAGTGGTCCTCGTCATCGAGCGAAAGGGCCAGAGAGTCGACAATTTCCGTTAGGAGAATGTAGGCGGATTCATTGGATCGAGGTGGGATGTAGCACGTAAGAACGATTAGATTCACCTTCGGAAGGTGAACACGAATAGCAAAGAGTTCTAGGGGTTCAGGAGAACGGGTTGGGATAAGGGAGGCATCAAGTGATGAGAGCACAGCGATTAGGATGCCACCACCACGTCGCGTAGGGTCCCCAAGTGAGCGATCTTTGCGAAATATCGTATAGCGGCGGTCAAAGATCTCTAGGTCATTGATGGTAGAACAAAGCCAGGTTTCCGTTAGGGAGATGATTTCATGGGGAAGAGATTATGATAAAATAAAAGTTGACTGGGTTTTAGTCCGTAGTCCTCTCACATTTTGGTAGTAGCGTGAGAGGACAAATCGTTTTTTACCTGTGGGCAGTTTTCATGCTGGTGACCAGGAGCGAGTTGGGGACTTACGGCCGGAGCATTACCAGCAGGAGCAGTTGACCTAACGGAAAGATTCCGTGCAGTTGGCCTAGGACGGAACTCCTTAATAAACACGTCCTTTGGCCACTTCGACTTGGTCATAAGAAGATCGAAGTGGGTAGAAGGAACAAGAACCTTGAATGAGGAGCACCTCCTCTCCGAGATTTTGAAAACTTTGATGTTTTTCGCATCCACATCAACACCAAAGACATTAACGAAATAGCTAATAATGTCGTCAGTGGATGTGAGGGGGATAAGTTCTGTCATGAAGATGGATCTTATTTTTGGCACCGTTGACAGTTTGCAGGGGGTCTGCTGGGACGGTTTCCCCGCTGTGTTAGACAGTATTGCATTAATGGGAGTGGGATCGGGGGGGTGTTGGTTACCCGCCACAACTATGGCTTTACGGAGGATCTGTGGGTTGCTGTTCCGAGTAGCTCCCACGTTAGTCAGGTCATGAGTTAAGTTAAGATTCCTAGCAGACGTTTCAACAGTAAGTAACGATCTCTGTTGAGGTAGGGGGTTGACTAGGGAGGAGGATTCAATGGCATTATTAGTTAGTGGGGAAGAGGGGAGAAAGAGATCAGTTGGGGAATCTGAGGTAAGGATAGATGAGGGTTGCTAGGTTTTGTACTCCTAAGGGTGCGAGTAGGGGGCGATAGGGGAGGAAGTTGCAGTAGAGAAGGTTCACGCTGGACACTCTGGGTTATGCTGAGGTCTTTCAAACAGTCAACCATCTCCAGTAGTGCCTTATGCATTGACATCGATTCAACCAGTTTGCCGCCAAGTTTTCGCAGATCCGCCTCAATATCAATTAAACGTGAGGAGAATCCAATCATTGCGAACTTACGGCAACGTAAGCAGTACAAGTAAACACCGGTAACTTTGGACTGGGTTTTGTCCACAAGAGCACCAGTCAGGCCAACACATTTCGGGTGAAAGCACCCACCACAGAAACCATGGCCATCCTGTCCGAATTCCTTTGTTTGCAGGTCGCGGCATCACAATTCACCGTCATATTACTGCCCCTGATTCGACGAACTGCAGCCCAATCTGGTATGGTAAGAGATTTAAAAAACAAAAAAAAACAAGAGAAAAAACAGAAATTAAAGTAAAACTAAAAAAAGAAAAGAAAATTTAAAAAAGAACAAGACAAAAAAACAAAAGTGTGTGTGTGCCTTAAGTAACCCAAGCAAGTCAGCTGAGGAAAGAGCAGCTCCAGGCGTCGGTTAGGTGATAATGTATCCTGGTATGGATTATCCTAGGTCAGTTCAGAAACATAGACCAGTCATTCAACCGAGAACACTTCCAGTACAGGTACTGTTCAATTCACTAGGGAACTTCCAGATTTTGATATTTTGCAGCGATGTATTTCGAAGTCGTAATGGATGTTCAATTCACTAGAACTAGCAATGTGACCCGAGAATGGACTTACTGGTTTCAAAAACGGTAATTGTTAGTGACTATATTTTCCATTCAAGATGGGTTCACTATAACAGCCTTTTAAGCTATAACTGTTAAACTGCTATAACCAGACGAGTTAAAACGAACTTAAGATGGAATATTATTATGCATATGTTTATATAATTTAATTTCGTTTACATGAGGTTAAAACCAAATAATCGATTCAGCACTAAAACACTTTCTTTCAGTAAAATTTTTCTGTTGTTTATAAATTAATCAATTTCGATCTGTAATATATTTCTGTTGTCTATAAATTAATCAACTGAGTGCCCAGTTTGCAATAAACACTCACAGTGGCGAAAAGCACTATATGTAAAATGGTTCTCTAACCAATACGTAATGATCACTGCTATATTAAACCCAAAAAAAATAAGAAATGGTAAAAATTTTTCAAACTTAAAAAGCTTAAAAATAAGAGATGTTACTCGTCCGGTGGTCCAAGTTGGACGATGTACAACAGTTTTGGATTGCCGTACACAAGAGAAAAAATTGCCGTATTTAAACAAAAATTGCCGTACAAGTTTTATTTTTATTTATTTTTGCATAGAGATACAAAAATACAGTAGGGTACAGTCGCCAAATATCGTCCCCTGTTTATTAAAAGTGAAATCATATGAACATATTTGTAGGTATATAATAAACAAGATCGGCAAATGTTAGTGAAAATACCCTTTCATCTGTAGACATAAGGAATAAAGTTTAATCTTTAACACAAATTCTAGAACGGTAGCTTAAACTAAAAAATTCAAACTTGAAGAAAAATAAAATGTGTGCCTAATTTCGTCCCGGGGACGATATTATGATCCAAAAAAGTTTCTGTCACTATAACATAATTATTTTATTATAATTAGGTATATGATATTCATCTTATTAACTTACAGTAACTACTAATGCTATGAAAAATTATAATTATCTTATTAATCTCAATTATATATACTTAAAAGTGAATTACCTAAATTTCAGTTTCAGACTGTACAAATAACATTTTGAAATTTTGAAATTTTGAAAGCCGCTTCAACAGCTTTCTTCATCGCTACTCTATCTCATAGCTTTCTTTTTGTCATCTAAGTGAAAAGAACATTGAAAAAAAGAAAAAAGTACATAAATTAAACCAATAATTTCGATAGCAGGGTTAACATATCCAAATATCGTCCCGGGGACGGTATTTGGCCAACACAAGGGGACGATATTAGGAATTTTTTATGTGTTACATTAAATATCAATTCCAGAGAAATACGTGACATGATTTAAATAAAATTACCTTGTTTTGTATCACAATTAATCTACGTTTATTTGTATAAGACTTTCTTTTTAATAACTTATTCACGGGAATATTTCTGCGTATCCAAAGATATATTAGTAAAAGACTTACCTCGTGAACTATTTCTTTTTTCTTATAAGACTCATCATAGGAGTTAACCTTGCCATACACACTTTCACAGTAGCTGGCAAAGTGGAAGAACTTTTGATTAGAAACATCAAAATAAGGTGATGTTACTTCTATGGGCAAAAATGGAGGGGGGACGAAATTAGGATTGGGGACGATATTTGGCGACAATATAATTAATTTAATAATTAATATATATAATTAATAGACAATATATTTAATTTTTACAATTTACGACCTACCTTTAATGCGTTGCAAATTAAATATTTATTTGTTTTCGACATTCATCAATCCCCTTTTCCCATCAAATCTATAACATCACCTAGACCTAATGTCACTTCATTGGAATCTTTTTCGTAATCTGACAGTTTTTTTATTTTGGCTATCATTTCGGGGGATGGCTTGAAGCTGGTGCAGTTCGACTGCTTTCTGGAAATTAACTGTTTAGTTAACAATATTGCATTTATGGTAGATGTTAAGAGGCGATTTCTTTGTTTGGTTTTAATTGCGGTCACAACGCTTAAAATCCTTTCTGAATCGGCATTTGCATGTGGCAAGGAAGGAACTTCAAGAACAAATTTTCCTAAATTAAGAAATAGTGGTTCCGGGAAATTTAATATTTTGCTCCAAAACGCATCAGGTGACATTGCCTCTATGTTGAAAAATGGGTCTGCGGGAAGAACAGTACTCGGTAGAAGTCTCCATTCATCGTGTATGGCTTGTTTTTCTTCATTTGTCCTATCTCTCATAATGCAAGAAACCTTTAGCATTATGGGCAACAGAGTTGGCTCCGTCTTTCTTTGGTCATGAGAAACAGCATTTTTTGGCGACAATATGGATAACTTCTAGAGAAATACGTCCAAAAAGTCATATCGATTCCTTATTTGACAGCATCTGGTTATTAGAAGTCTCTACACCTCTTACGGAAATCGAGAATCATGTCTTACCTTGACTGAATATCCTGTTTTGCTATTTCAGTTATCACTTGTACCCAAAAATACATACCATCAGGTCGTAAAATATATTCTTCTTTAGTCGGGTCAATAGCACTCATATCGTTTTTAACCACGTGGTCTCGTAACATGTAGCACAACAACAGATCTTGAAAGGATACTACATTTCATAATAGTTATGCCGGGATTGTTTGCCATAAACCTGTGCTGGCCCATCATGACGCAAGCGCTGTCTGAAGCAAATCCTATAATATTGCTTCAAGGAACATTTCGGTCCTGAAAGCTTTTTGTTATTGCACTATATATGGCTGCACCGGTTGCACCTTGATTTGCAGCATCAAAATCGTCCTCCTCAAACACAGGTCGCAATTCCCATAAGAGGCTTGAAAATTTTTCTGTTTCTGGATCATAAAGACGCACAACAATACACATTGTTTTCACTGCTGAAATGTCTGTTGACCCGTCCACTAGTACACTGAATTTTGTTGATTTTAACAGAGCTTCCAAATCGCTTTTGTGACATTCTCCAATGATATTTTTCACTACTTCTGTACATTTAGTTCTCTTCGATTTGATGTCGGCAGCAATCTTTGAATCTGGTATACTTTTTATTATTTCACTTAGATGATCCATTGTTTGGTACGAAATGTCATGCTCCGTGAACAAACACAGTTTTAATTCGAGCTCAGCTACTGAATTTTCATAATGTTAGGTTTTCGCACTGCCGTTAAAGAGGATTTGAAGTGTTCTTCGGCAGAGCTTGTTTATGGTCAGAATTTAAGATTCCCTGGGGATTTCTCTTTCGTTTGTGATGTTGGTTTGTCTATGTCAAACCGATGTACTCTCGAAAATTTGCGAGACACATTTCACAATATTCTACCTATATCACCTATTAAACATACCGGCAATAATTATTTTGTTCCTACCCAATTAACCTCTTGTTCCCACGTTTTCTTAAAATCAGAGGGAAAGAAAGGTTGTTTATCACCTCCATATGAGGTCCGGTTGTAACGCGAAGCGAAAATTTTTTAAAAATACTAATTGGCAATAATAAAAGAACTGTCTCTATTGACAGAGTTAAGTCTGCTCTTCTCGAGGGGGCTAAGTTGGGGAAGAATGCAAGTAACAACAATATTTCAAGATTTGTTCTTCCCTGACTCCGTCACTTCGACGGAGAGTGATGTAGGGTCCATTTACACTAACAAACACTGTACATATACACTGCACATTGTGCATAAGTTTATCAATCTAGTTAGGTTGATATGTTATAAATTTAGATCTAATTAATTTAGTATTTTTAATATTAGGTTGGTAAGTGTTGCCTATGGTCCATATTATGAAAAGCACTCACATGTGGTCTCTTTATTTGATTCCGGTAGTCCTAAGAGCTTCATTGCTGAATGCCAGGTACATTCCGCCTTCCGAAAATCGACACAACCTTCCGGATATCGCAGTTTATGGAATAATTCCATTATATCCTTTGGAAAAATTGCATGCCTTATTGAATTAAAGGGAAGAAGGAAGAAGCATAAGTTTATTATCATTCTGAATAATACTTCTTCCTACTCTATGATTGTAGGAAGAGATTTATTAGCTAAGTTAAATATCCACCTATGCCATTTTTTATATAAATATAATAAAAATGAACTTTTAACTTTGAATCACGGCAAATTTAATTTAAAACCACATGTGTTTGCTGTAATTGATAAATTAAGTCTTGGGAGAACTTATGTTGGCGGTGATAGTATTATGGAGGAGCAATCGAAACTCTGTAGTGTAACGGCACAAGAAGATGAAAATTTTGGTGACTTGACTGGTGTTAGCCTTAAGCAAATGTGTGCAATTGATATTTCTTCAGATTCTTCTATAGATCTTAGTCCCCTACTTAGATCTGATCAGACTGAAGTCTTCCTTAATATGATTGAAAGATGTTACACTGGGGTACCAGTTACGGAAGTAAAGATTGACGATTTTGAAATGAAAATAAGCCTTGTGCATGATACACCTATTTATTGTCGAACTCGCCGTCTTTCTCACTTCGAAAGGAATGAGGTACAAAAAGTAGTGGATGATCTTTTAGAGAAAAATTTTATTCGACCGAGTAATTCTCCCTATGCTTCTGCCCTTGTGTTAGTTCGAGAGAAAAGTGGTGAACTTAGGAAATGTGTAGATTACAGACCATTAAACAAAATCACAGTTCGTGATAACTATCCTCTCCCATTGATAGAGGATTGTCTTGAACATTTAGGGGAAAAAACTTCTTCACACTAATTGATCTTAAGAGCGTATTCCATCAAATTAGAGTATATAAAGATTCTATTAAATATACCTCCTTTGTCACATCTGATGGGCAATACGAATACTTAAGAATGCCCTTCGGACTTAAGAAAGCACCTGCCGAATTTCAACGATAGATTAATAATGTACTTAGGAATTGGTTGGGGATAAAAATTAGTGGTGTATCTCGATGATATACTGGTCGCTTCCGAGAATTTCGATACCCATTTAGAATCCCTTTTGAAGGCTCATGGTCTTGAAATACAATTCAAGAAATGTAAATTTGCTTATAGCGAGCTTGATTATCTTGGATACAGGGCTAATTCTGAAGGAATTAGACCTAGTGATACACACCTGTTGGCCATTAAAAATGACCCTATGCCTTCCGATAGAAAGCAATTAGAACGATGCTTAGGTCTGTTTTCTTATTTTAGACGATTTGTTATCTCATTCTCTATTATAGCTAGACCGATGACCATGCTATTACGTAAAGAGAATCTTTATGACTTTAATGAAAACTGTGTCCAATCATTCAAAACACTTCGGCAAAAACTTTTGGAGTCCCGAATACTTTCGATATATAACCCCAAGTTTGAAACTGAATCTAAGTTACATAGTTATGAACTCGAAGCACTGTCTATAATTTATGCCTTAAAGCGGTTCCATACTTATGTAGAGGGATTGCCCTTTCAAGTCGTAACTGATTGTAATTCCTTAGCTGAAACCTTGAAAAATCGAACGCATTCCGCCAAAATAGCCCGATGGTACTTATTCCTTGAAAACTACAATTATGTGATTCAGTATCGCACGGGTACAGCAATGCGACATGTAGATGCTCTAAGTAGAGTGGAAGTAGCAGTTACTTATGAAGAGGCTGATTTAGACTTCCAATTACAACTCACCCAATGCCGAGACCCTGATGTTGAGTATCTTAAGTCCAGCTTGGAGCAAGGTCCTGTTTATGGTTTTGAATTAAAGGATGGGTTAGTTTTCCGTGAATCTCCTTCTGGCAACACACAACTATATGTCCCTTCCGAAATGACAAACAACATAATCCGCGTGATTCACGAAAGATTGGTCACCTAGGTACAGATAAAACGTGTAATCAAATTAAAAAACACTCTTGGTTTCCTCAGATGAAGATTCGAATGCATAATTTCATTCAAAACTGTCTTAAGTGTATCGTTTATTCCGCACCTGCACGGAGTAATCAGCGTAACTTACATAATATACATTTTACGCTGATAATATTTCCCGTGAGCACTCTTTAATTTCCTATCCCTGATCCGTCCTTCACAGCAGTGCTCAAGGGCGTAGCCAGGATTCTGTTAAGGTTGGGGCAGGCTTCGAAGAAACAAGAATATATATTAGTGACTGAGTTTATTTTAGAAAAATAGTAGTCGACTAAGTTCTTCACAAAACCGATTCAATACCTCAGATTCAATGGCATTCTTATTTACATGTACCACGGTTCGGTGTACACTGAGCATACAAAGGCCGTTCAAACGGTTTTCAGTCATCGTAGACTTCAGCCACGTTTTAACACGACGCAGTGTAGAAAAGGACCTCTCTATGTTACTTGTAGTGCAAGGTTGTGCCAAGGAAATAAGCATTGCTTTTTTTGTTGCGGGAAAGAAAATATTCGCCTCCCTTAACACTTCAGTAAAATCTCGTTTTCCGAGATCTTCTGTGGTCATAACCTTGTTCAGCTTGTCCTGCAACTTTAGTGCAACTTAGTTCGGCTTCCTGATTAAAATTAAGTATATCGTAGTATTCGCAGAAACGTTGTGCTTTTTCTTTGAAATCAACTAACGACATATTCAACATTGTGCTGGGATGTAGCGACATTAATCCGAATGCAGAAAGGTTTTGATCACCAAAACTATGTTCCAGTGCCGATATTAGGAAATCTAAATAAGGAATGACAATCGATCGCTTCCAAAAATTCCTTTATTGGTCGGAAGTATTTGAAGGCTCACTCCGTACGATCGGCGACAAGGACACATCCCCGATCTATGCCATAAACCATCGGCATCGCGACAAATAACCCTTGAATCAGTGTGTCTTTGATGTCACCGAACAAAATAAATTCACTGTAGCACAATACAATGTACAACTTCACAAAGTACGATTTTATGAAATTGGCCTGTCGATTTAATCAAGTTTGTTTTTTTGTTTATTAAAGTAGGTATTACGGTTCATTAGCATTCCTGAAAATAAGATGCATCTTCTAGGGGGGGGGGCAGCTGCCCCACCCTGCCCGTACCTCGCTACGCCCTTGGCAGTGCTGCTATTTTATGAATCATGTTGTTGTTTAATTGTGAAATATCTTTTTCTAATGCCTTTAGTACTTTCTTTTTCTTTTTTCCTGTTTTTGTTCTATTATCTACTTTTTTTTGTTTTGCTTTAAGCTCTTTTGTATTATTCTTTTTCTTTGTATCGCCTGTACTTGTATTAAGTGGAATAAAATGAAATAATACACCCAAAGCTATTGTCCCCCTTGATACGGTCCACGTTGATCACTTAGGACCACTTCCGTCGCTTCAATCAAAGAAAAAGTACCTTCTGGTAATTATTGACGCATTCACTAAATTTGTCAAATTATGCCCCGCGACCTCGACAAACTCCAAGGAAGTTTGTAATGCCCTTAACCAGTACTTTTCGTAGTACAGTCGACCGAACAGAATCATTAGTGACCGCGGTACCTGTTTTACTTCAAACGAATTTAAGAATTTTTTAAAAGAAAAGAATATACAACACATACTCAATGCTACTGCCTCCCCACAAGCTAATGGACAGATTGAAAGGGTCAATCGTGTTCTCCGCCCTATTCTTAGTAAGACTTCCGACCCCGTTGATCATGCTGATTGGATCCTACAGTTAATTTCGGCCGAATATGCATTAAATAATACTGTTCATACTTCCACTGATTATACCCCTTCCGTGTTTCTATTTGGTGTAGATCAGCGTGGAAAAGTCATCGATGAATTGACAGAATATTTAAAGAATAAAAGCCAAAATGCAGCTCGCAACCTTAATCTACTCCGGTCTGAGGCTGCTGAAAACATCTTGAAGTCTCAGAAAAATATTTTAAAACATTTCCTTAAGTCCCACCCTCCTGCCCCTGACTTTGAGGAGGGAGAGTTTGTAGCTATCAGAAACATTGACCATACAGTAGGAACGAATGAGAAACTGATGCCCTTATTAAGAGGTCCTTATGTAGTTTATCAAAAATGGCCGAACGATCGATACATAGTTAGAGATATTGACGGATGCCAAATAACCCAAATGCCATATGTGTTAGGAGTAAATAAGCCTAGAAGGTGGATTGCTCCCCTTACTGATGTTACTGCTGACAAAGAAGAAGCTGATGACATTGTAGAAGAACCTATGGCAACACTTATTGGTGTTGAAATTGAAAGACTGTATGATTGAAAAAAAAAGAAAAGAAAAAATTTATAAATCGAGGTCAATTTATGTATAGGACGGCCGAGCTTTGAAAGCTTTGAATTAGTGTTAGTATGTAAGAACTTATGTATAAATGTATGTGTAACGTGGGTAAGATTGGCGCGCTGATAAGAACATCTGATACCTTTGTTCTTGAATGTTGCGAGTCAGTCTGTCTGACGCTTCCAAAGTTGTTACATGTGAGAAGGAGTACTAAGGAAATATTTATATTGTGTTAACTTTTGAATTATTAAGAACCATTAAACCTTTGTTAATCATTAAATTGTTGAAGAACTTTCATTTTAATAACGAATTACTAAAATTTATAGGTATATGTTGAATTATAAGTAACTAATAAATTATTGATTTTTGATCATTTTTTAAATTTTTTATGTTTAGCTTATATTCCATATCCATAATTGCCATTTTTATTGAGAGTTACTGAATTTCCGTTCCTGTACTTTATCATTTTTTCGCTCGTACTGTATGAGATACGCTCTTGTGAGCGAAATTTGGGAATTTACTGATTCTTACTGAAAAAGTACAGACCTATAATTTTAGAGGCAATTCGCATCGTAAACCAACATTTCATGTGCTTCAAATGCCCTTGTGAAATCTCCCTATTGATTATAAACATACAATTATTCTTAAACTTGGAATTAAACCTTTTAAAAAAATATGTGATGATTCCACGTTCTCATACAAACTACAAGGGTATTCATTATATTTTGAACATAATTAAATGTTAGTTTCTTTTAGCTTTCGTTTTTAATGATTTAAGTCTCAATCAATTCCAAGGAGTACCATCTGAGAAGATTGGTTAAGAATATTATGCCGCTAGCTAGTTCAGGGGCGTTTGCAAATGTGCAATTACTATATGAACCCCGACGTTTGAACTTGTGAGCTCAAGGTAATTTCATGTTTAGATTCATTAATGAATTATAACAAAAATTTCATTTGCAGCAATCACGCATCTGATTTGTATACAAAGACTCTGTAATGTGGAACACTATTATATGTGGCTCCTGAAGTTTTGTCGACCGGGGGCTTAAGTTCTCATTCTAACAAAGCTGATATATGGAGTTTTGGATTTATCCTGTTCACATAGTAGTAAAGTGAATAAAATATGTTCGTTTATCAGGTTTGCTCAGAATAAACAACAAGAAATACAATTAACTTTGATTTATTCTGAAATAAGTCGCGAATGCTAATGAGTGTGTTTGTGTGTGATTGGTTGATGTTTGTTGCGCGAATGGTTTGAATTGTAAAACCCAACACGCCCTCACAATTTAAAAACCGTTTTCTTCTTATTAGTCCTTCTTATTAGTCTCCTCGAATTCCAAGTGCAACCTTGTCCTCCTGGTATCGCCTTGGTGAGGATATGCGCAACCTGGTCTTTTGTTTTTAAGTACTAGATAATAATCAGTCGTTTTTCGTGTAGATCTCTGACAAAGTTGTACTTTATGTCTACGTGCTTTAATCTTTTGTGCTCCCATTTGGATAGCAAGTGTATCTTCGGTGGAACTTCACAAAGGATCTCGAAGTCAGCCAGAAGATTATTCAACTCAATCAAGTCTGATGCTGCAGTTGCGAGAGCAATAAACTCGGCTTCCGAAGATGATAGAGCCACTGACGTCTGCCTTCGCGTTGTCCAGGACACGGTGTTTCCAAATACATTCAACAGAAATTCGGACGTGGATTTTCTATCGGACTCGCTTCCGTAATCAGCGTCGACGTAACATGTCATGTTTTCTCCTCCACTTTTGTAGCAAAGGGTGAAGTTTAGCGTTCCTTGAATATATCTTAGGATTCTTTTCAGACCTCTCCAACGGGCTTCGGTTTGCTCATGTTCGTATCTGCTGACACAGTTAGCAGCGAAGCTTAGATCAGGTCGTGTGGCTAACATACCGTAGATTAAACATCCGATGAGCTCTGTGTAGGGTTTCTCATCAAGAAGAAGCTTCTTTTCTGATTCAGGAATTGACGTTGGATCCATTGGTGTGCTGGTCGGGTGATAGTTCTCTATCTCGAAGCGCTTCAGGAGTCTTTCAAAATAATTGCGTTGATTGAAGTACATCTCGTTCTCTCTAAGTTGATTCCGAGAAATGTTTTTGGCTCACCAAGGTCCTTCATGTGGAATCTGGTTTTCAATGCGTCCTCGAAGTAATTGATCTTTCCTTTATTGTTCCCTGCAAGAATAATATCGTCAACATACAATACTAAATAAATGATAACGCCATCCAATTTCCAAATGTAGAGGAATTTGTCGACCTCAGATCTCTTGAACCCCATTTGGTTCTGAAAATTGTCAATAGTTTTGTTCCAGGCTCGAGACGCTTGTTTCAGCCCATAAAGAGCTTTTTTGAGTTTGCAAACGAGGTTGTTCTTGCTCTCAAATCCTTCAGGAATTCTCATGAATATCTCCTCCTCAAGCTGGCCATGCAAGAATGCATTTTTAACCATGTGGCAGATCATCAAATTTTTCTCGACAACAATCCATAGGAGAGTTCTCAGGGTTGTCACTCTGGCTACAGTAACGTATGTGTCTTCATAGTCGAATCCCCTCCATTGGGAACATCCTTTGATCACGAGTCTTGCTTTATATTTTTTGATATTTTCGCCCCTGTCCCTTTTGATCTTGAACCTTTTTCCTTGGGGAAGAGAGGTGAGTTCCCAAGTTTCGTTCTGAATAAAAGCATCCATCTCTTCTTTTACTACTCCCATCCATACATCTTTATCATTTCGCGTTGCAATTTCTTCGAAGACAGCGTAGTCCTCAAGGTAATGTGGAAGTGTGTTCTTTCTCATACTTCGTCATTCTTCATTTCGTTCTTTTTCCGTGGTATTTTCATCCTTTGTTTTTTTCTTCATTATTCATTTCTTCTGTTGCAGGTTCCGGTTTAGGCGTTTGGGAGTCTTCTCTTCCGCCAGAGTGTTTGCTGTTGTCATGATAAATCCAATCTTCACTGTATAGTCCATCCAAAGAAAATCTTGTTTCGTCGAACACTGCATCTCTACCATAGATGATTTTCTGAGTTTCTGGATCCCAAAACTTGAAATCGCTTGCACAGTACCCAATAAAGAAACATTTCGTTGACCTTGAGTCGAATTTTCCATGTAAAATCTGTTTTCGAATCTTCAGGAATGTGACACACCCAAAAATTTTCATTTTCGTGACGTTGACTTCTCTTTCAAACCATAGTGCAGCTGGAATCTTTCCGTTCAGGGATGAACTTGGGCTTCGGTTGATTACGTAGACTGCCGTTTGAACTGTCTCTGTCCAAAAGCGTTTTCCAAGTTTACAAATCAGCAGCATGCACCTGGCCTTATCCATAATTGTTCTATTCATTCTTTCTGCCGTGCCATTTTGTTGAGGGGTATATCTTATTGTGAATTCGAACTGGATTCCCTTGAATTCAAAAAATTCCTTTATTTCTTTTGAAATATACTTACGTCCATTGTCACATCTAAATCTACTGAGTTTGGTGTTTAAATGAAAATTGTAGGAATTCAGAGTTCGTTTCTCTTGGGTAACAGGCGGTGAAGTGACTAAAATTGTCGATAAATGTGAGCAGATATTTCTTCGAGTAGTGGGAGATTGGTCCTATAGGTCCAGTGAGATCACTGTGAATCAACTCCAGAGGACGTGATGCTCTTGTCTTGTTTGATCGTGGACTTCGCAGCTAGTTTCCCTTCGATGCAAATTGAGCATAATTCTTTTGTTTTATTTGCAAAATCGATGTTCATTCCGGTTGTTTGACTCTGCAATTTCTTGATGTCCTTGTAATTTTTAATGCCCCATCTTCTTGTGCCAAATTCCGTACTCGTTTTCTTTTGTGATCATGATTGGTATGACGGATTTCCTGAATTGTAATTCATACAATTGTATTTCATTTCTCAAGGCCACTGCGACAATTTGATTCCCTTGCGTGATAAGACCTTAGCCATATTCAAAAATTACCCGGAACACAATAAATTATATTGTAGGTCTGGAACAGAGAGTGCATTTTTAATAGTAATGAAGATTTCTTTCCCGTTCAATGAGCTGCAAAGTTGAATTTCTCCTGATGTGTCGGTTTCCAAAAACGAGTCAGATTTTGCAACCTTGATTTTTATTGGCGTCTTGAGTTTTCCGTCTTGCTCAATTCAACGTTACTGTTGACAAGGTGTACCGTAGCACCGGAGGCGAGGTAGAATTTCATGACATCGTTTGTGTGCTTTTTCGTAGAAACTGAAAAACAATAACCCGATTAGTGATTGTCATCATCTGTACCTGACGCTATTGGTTTCAGAGGGCATCGTGAGTAAGAGATGGCAAACTATATCGAGTTCTTCTAATTTCCTTCCGGTTGAGCGCAACGTTCGAATCAGCTTGTCGAAGTTTAAGAAGTGATTGGTGAGTATGTCACTTTTTACGTCGAAGTTTATACTCAAAAGCGATTTTAGTATAAGTAACTGACTGCCAGTGTTACCAACCCTACTGTTTTAACAGTAGATTCAGCGCCACCTATTACACTATGCAAGTATTTTTTGATAATCACTTAAAGGTATAGTAATGAAATATAACGCAATGACACTAGATGGCAGTACCTACTCTTGTGGGTATTCGAGGGAATTACCTAACCACAGTCTATGTGAGTGACTTGACAGTCATATTATGCGCGGGAATCCCAGTGTAAGGATGACAGCTACCGGCTATTATTCGTATTATTCGTATGCGTATTTCAAGCTTTGAAATAAATAAAATATATGTGATCCCGCGGTTAATATTAAATAAAATTATATACAACGTCTTTGATAAAATGAGCAGTGGTTCATCGACTGAGAAAAGTCCTCCTAAAAAGAAGAATATGAAATATGAACAGAAATTTATAAATTTGTGGTTAAAACATGATAGGTTCAAAGGCTGGTTAAAGACAAGCACTAAAGGTGAGACCTATTTTTTTTGTTCCGCGTGTAATTGTGACCGAAAATGTGGTATACACGAACTGCTACGACACAAAGATTCAACAAAACATGCGAAGAATTGTTTGAAATTACAAAAACACCCAAAACTGACATCAATGTTTACCTCAGCTTCCAATTCACATGATACAAAAATTTTAGGGAAAGCGGGTGAAGTAAAAATGGCCTGCTTTATTGCTGATCACAACCTGTCTTTTAATATCGCATCTCATTTGAATAAATTGATTTGCGCTGTATGTCCAGATTCGAAAATTGCGGAACAATTATCAATGAGCCGCACAAAAGCTAGAGCTATTATTGTTAATGTAACTGGGCAGACAGCAGAAGAAAATATGGTAGAGATGTTACAAAACAATTGCTTTTCTTTACTTGTTGACGAAAGCAAAGATAAGTCTACAATAAAACATTTAGCGCTTATCGTAAGAATAGTAAAATTAGATTTCAACGTTGAAGACAGGTTTCTGACTTTAATACCAATCGTAGATGGTACAGCAACAGCTTTGTATGGCAAAATAGTAGAATATTTCATTGAAAAAGATATTTCTTACAAATCAAGCATGATAGGCTTTGCCTCTGATGGTGCCAATGTTATGTTTGGAGATAAATAAATAAACAAACGTCAATATTCATATCGCCGACAAAATTGACTTTTATAGACTTTTCGCGGATTTTCCGATAGAAAATTTATATTATATTAATTAACAAAACTTTAAAAATTACACTAATACAACATTTTGTATAATATAATAACTATTTCCACTTAATTAACACTAAAACCGCGGAAACGATATGAATTTCCCGTACTTCGCAATACGGAATGGTGTGAAATGAAGGCCTACCATGCACACTTTGACAAGGCCTACTTCATGGGTTGTCAATACATACAGGGTTTTGTACCAAAAGACCATCTTTTGATTATGTCTTGAATCACAAGTGGTTAAAATACTTCAAAATTATCCGCAAAACAGTGACGAAAAAGGAAAATAAATGATCTGATGATGAAAATTTCTTAGAACATGAAGCCAAACGTAGACGACATTACTAGTGAAAAACAATATGAAATTTACATGAATATGATTAAGAAACAACATTACTTTTATATTATATCTTACGTAAAGTAACAATGTAACGTCAATGTATAATATTAATATTTGACCCCCAATAAACAGCTTACAGATGGTTGTATGATACATCTCCTAGGATTTTTACATATTTCAGCTATTTTACAGCATAAGAAACTATTTCAAAGCTTGGAAAAATTAAAATTTTTTTTAATATGATTATTAGCTGCTGTAAATCAATTTGGCGTAACACATGAATCTCTCCAAATCTACCGAAGAATTATGAGCTAGCAATAATGTTTTAAAATTCAGAGTTTTTGTAAGTTATCAGATGGTTTTAAATCAGTTCAATTCAAGTGTACTACATTCTCTGATGTCCTTCTTCGTCACTCAATGTATATTTGCACGTGTTTTGTGTCCAAGTGTTTCCTCATGGTCATGATCATGATCCGGCTCCAACGACCAAATGTTGAAAATATGATGAAATGATAATTAAATGAAAAACTCCTCCCGCGTATGTTTTACTCATTCACTGCACATGATGACACTGACTCGTTGTCCGCGGAACTTGAGCTGACCGAAGTATTTATTGATCGATATGTATTTCGTTTAAGCAATAAAACGCCATCTGGTCGCAGTCAGATGATTGCCGGGGAGTTTAAATTTTGCCCGCATTCTTAACAACAGGTCTCGTGTCGCTGTTTACTACAAATTTGTAAGTTCAAGCGAATGATTCGCAAATAAATTCCAATTAATTATATCTTCTGCTTGCTCTAGGCAACTAAGTAAAGAACACTCTTGTGTCATTTGTACTCGAAACCGAAGCACATACGCTGTTTAGATGATTTGTAAAATACTATGGAAACTTATGTGGTTTTCGACTGGTAATTACAGATTGATTTAAAAATTGATTTAAAAATTGATCTTTTTAACCAGTTTTGAACATGCTAACGCCAAAATGTAAGAACTTCTTTGTGTGAGTGTAGCGTCACTTTTATTCGAAAATTATTTATATTTATTTTTTGAAAATTATTTGTTATTCACTTAATTTAATTAAATTAAAATTTCCTACTTGATATTATAATTAATATTTTCTATAAAAAAAATTCTAATAAATTCTCAAGCGCAAAACTGTTTTTGACAACACAAGTTTGACAAATGTCAAATAACAGTTTTTTGCATGTATTTGTAAATCTGAAAATAAATCCAGATCTCGAAAAATTGATCTAGATCAAAAAATAAATCAATTTTTCTGCCTAGTCGAACATTATTTTTTGATCTAGATCAAAAAAATTGATTTAAAAATTGATTTTTGTGCCCAGTCGAAAACCACATTAAATAATTTGAGATCGACAGAAACACATTCCATACCACTTTGCCAATGTACCAAATGAGATGAACACATTTATACAGGACTCAGTTTCATCAATGCCAAATATTGAATGAATCACGGACGATAGAAGACAATTTCATATGGACTTTGTGTCATATAAACATAACTTATGTTCCGAAGAATGCAACCGATGATGAGCTGATACGAGTTCTACAAGAAATACAAATTGAACTTCAACGAATCTAACAATAGCTTTTAGAAAGTATGTAATTTTATATTGAAATGTAATGCAGTAATTTCTAATTGCCTTGTTGATGAAATACCTCCATTGTATTGAAATGTAATGAAGTACTTTCCAAACGTTTTGCTAATAAAACAACTCAATTGTATTGAGATGTAATGGAATAATTTCCAATTGTTTTGTTAATAACAGAACTGAAACCATTCCGCTTTAGAATTGACTGACAAAAATTTGTAATAATTGTACATAGAATTTTCTCTTAATAATAATGTTGTTCGTACACACATTGTAACTTAAGTGTTAATATTAAGAGTTTTTGTAAGATATCAGATGGTTTTAAAATCAGCTCCTTGTGTAGTCAACAGTACTTCATTCTTCAAATTTGTTCTAAATATTATACACTTTAGCGCTCGTATAATTCAAATTACACAATAAAAATTCACATTTCTTGATCCAGCGAACCACTAAAAATTTTTTTATTCAAAGTAAATTAACAGGAGAACTTGCCGACGTTTCGGACGTTTACATACATCCTTTTTCTAGGCTAAAAGATATATATATATTTTTTCGAATGTTGGTTTGAACGGATTTAACTACAATTGATAACGTTACACAATTTTATTGAAAAGGGAATACATACCAATTTATATAAAGAAAATGAGTTTAAATATATATTAATGTTGAGGTTTGACTGGTTTTGTTCCACTGTAGAATAAAAATTAATATGAAACAACGTCGATACATTGTTAATTAATTAGAAAAAAAACGTTATCTCTAAACTTACATAGTGACTATTTAATGAATTTTTTTGTAAAAACTCTAGATTATTTAACGAAAAGTCAAATGTAAAATTAACATCCATTGAAGGCTGTCAAGGACAATAGTGAAACGGTAACTAAACTAAGAAAAAATCAAAAATTCATAATTTTGGTGAAGAGAGGGAAACTGATGTAATAACGGAAACGGAAAAGTATCCAAGGCAAAAGTAAGCAATGAGTTGAATGTATATAAATGGAGGAACTGAAGAATTACGGAAATTTTAATGGAAGTGTAGAGAGGGGCTTATGATTGTTATGATTGAAAATAGTTTAGTTGACGTTTGATGTTCGTCGTTCGTGACTCAGCCTTCAATGGCTGTTAATTTTACATTTGACTTTTCGTTAAATAAACTAGAGTCTTAACGTAAGTTTAAAATTAATAATTTTTTTTCAATTAATTTACAATACATTGGCGTTGTTTCATATTAATTTTTATTCTACAGTGGTGCACAGCCAGTCAAACCTCAACATCAGTGTATACTTAAACTCATTTTCCTTATATAAATTGGTATGTATTCCTATTTTAATCAAATTGTGTAACGTTATCAATTGTTGTTTAATCCGTTGAAACCAACATTGTAAAAAATATTTATATATTTTTCTAGCCTGGAAAAAGGATGTATGTAAACGTCCGAAACGTCGGCAAGTTCTCTTGTAATTTACTTTGAATAAAAAAATTTTTAGTGGTTCGCTGGATCAAGAAATGTACATATTTAGTGTGAAAATTTGTTGTACTTTTCTTCCACCTAGTCTGTTTCTGCTTTCATTTATAAGGTATCGGGTTCGTGTCCGGCGATCATACAGTAAGCACATGACATCCTCCGCAAATAGTAATCCAAACTAGAGAAGAAAGTGTTTTTTGAAGATCTCTCGTCACTAAAACCGCTAGATTAGCTAACGAAGGAGTCAATTTATAAGTGACTGGAGTGTAAAACACGGCTGCTTGCCGCAGAAACTGCAGAAATTCCTACCCAACGTCATAACCTAGAAGTGCATTTCGCATTTCACAGCAACGAGCAGTGCTACCAACCTAACCAACGAATTATAAAGCGACAGGTGAAAAACAACGACAACGTGACTTTGGTATTGGCAGCCACCGAACTTTATAGGTAAACAGATAAACAAATTAGTATTGCCAAGAGAACTAGTGCTTTCATAACATAATAATTGAAAAAAGTATCGAGTTGTTCTTGTCAAAACTAGACGAGAAATTAAATTAACAAACTAAAACAATCACTGCGTCAGTGACAAAATACGTTTTGGAAGCATCAGACGAAAAAATTAAAACAACAGCGGGAGAAAATACTCAACCCAAAGCCAAATTATCTTCACTTGAGCAGAAAATCAGTGAAGAGGATAAGGAGAAACGGAAATAGTATCTAGTGTTTTTTGGAATAGAAGAGAAAGGCAAATCAGAAACAGAGTTGATAGACCACATAAAAACAGCAGTAATTGAAACAGGAACACACCTCGATAGCCTCGTATTCATAAAAACATATAGGATTGGAAAGAATAGGTTAGGTTAGGTTAGCAGGGTGGAGTGTTCACACCGATTGTGCGATCCACTCCCACTCGGTGGCCAGATGGCCCATTGTGATGCCCCTTACATTTCGATATCCCCCCCTCTCCTTTTTCTTGATCCTTTTTTCCTCTGCCCTGAGGCATTTCCACCCCTTGGCAAAGTTCCTCAATAGTTTAACATCCATGACCCCTATGTCCTCCAACCCTGTGAAGGATTCGCTCCTCAGTATTTGCCTCCGACTATCGGCCAATGCTGGGCAGGAGCACAAAAGATGTTCCACTGTCTCCTCTTCCTCCTCACACTCCTTACAGAGACTGTCGCTTGCGAGCCCCCCCCTCTGGAGGTTTCTCCCGACCGGACAGTGTCCTGTAATGACCATTGTGATGGTCCGGACTGAAGCCTCTTTTGCTCTTAACAAGCCCGCCGTTCTTGTTTCCTCAATTCTGGGCCACAAATGCCTTGAGTTGAAGCAGTCATCTCTGCTGCTCCATCTCTTGCCATGTTGTTCCCGAATGACTCTGGCTTTGCAGAGTTGGCTTCTTCAGCACAATGAATTTCGGTTCCGATCCTTGCCAGTTTATCCGCCTGTAGATTCCCTTCCACATCGCTGTGTGCGGGCACCCAACAGAGGCTGACTTTGTCTCGGATCCAGGATAGTGCTTCTCGGCAACTCATCACCGCCTTTGACTTGAATGTCTTAGATTCTAGTGTTCTAAGAGCCGCCTGGCTGTCGCAGTTGATTGTGACCTTCTGAATTTCTTCGTTGGTCAGCTGCTTTAGTCTTGCTGCTCTCTCTATCGCGTTAATTTCCGCCTGCAATATACTACAGCCTTTGTTGAGTCTGTGTGACTCCTTGACCTCTAGTATCTCCGAGAATAATCCGACTCCAGTCCCTGTTTCCGTTGCTGAGCCGTCTGTAAAGACGCTTATCTCGCCTTTTTCAAAAATGGAACCATTTTTCCATTCCTCTCTGGTAGGGATTCTGATCTCATACTCCTCCCCAAACCATTGCTTTGCCACCATATAGTCCGTGCGCTGTCGTAGCACTCCGGTTTCCACGGTGTCTCCCATTTTTCCTATCTCTTCCAGCACACTAGCATGCCCCTGGCCTGTGTGCCTCCACAGTTTCGTTTCTCTCAACCGTAGGGCTGTTTTGGCTGCCAGGCCCTTTACAAATAGGTCTAACGGTTGCAAATTTAAGATCGCCTCCAGCGCCGCCTGAGGTGTGCTCTTGATCGCTCCCGTTATACCTATCACTGCTAGTCGCTGCACCTTTCCCAGTGTCTGTTTGTTCATCTCCTTATCCATGGCTTTCCCCCACACAAGGGCTCCATATGTGACAATGGGTCTGACAATCGTTGTGTAGATCCAGTGTATGATCATTGGTTGCAGACCCCAGTTCCTACCAAACATTTTCCTACATATGTAGAAAGCGTTTATTCCTTTCTCCAGCCTTTCCTCCACGTTACTCCTCCAAGTGAGTTTAGAGTCCAGGATAACTCCCAAGTACTTCGCCTCTCTAGAGAGGTCTAGTACCCGTCCTTTCACCTTTGGTAGTCTAACCTTTGGTATCTTATACCTTCTGGTGAAGAGAACTAGCTTCGTCTTTTCCGGGTTTATGCCTAGGCCATTTCTCTCCGCCCAGTTGCTCGTTTCTCTTAAAGCTTCACCCATTGTGTCGCAGATCGTTTGTAGGTCTTTGCCTGTTGTCAGTATAACTACGTCATCTGCATAGGCGGTGACCCTAACTCTCCTTCCCCTGAGATCTTTTAGGATCGAGTTGATTACGATCAACCACAAGAGTGGGGACATCACCCCTCCTTGTGGTGTACCCCTGGTCGCCAGTCTTCTGATCTTGCGTTCCCCCGTCTCTGTACTGATAATTCTGCTTTTTAGCATATTTATTATCCAGTACGTGATGGTGGGCTCCACTTTCAGCTCCATTAATACCTCCTTTATTGCATTGGTCTTGACGTTGTTGAATGCTCCCTCTACGTCCAGAAACGCCCCTAGGGCATATTCCTTTTGCTGGAGTGATTTTTCAATCGTTCCAACCACTTCATGCAGCGCACTTTCCACCGATTTACCTTTGAGGTAGGCGTGCTGTGTTATACACTCCTCCTCTATTTAGGTCTTCTGCTTAATGTAAAGGTCCAAAAGCCTCTCCATTGTCTTTAATAGGAACGAAGAGACGCTTATTGGCCTAAAGTCCTTTGGTGTAGTGTTGCTTGACTTCCCCGATTAGGGTATGAAGGCAACCCTTACCTCTCTCCATGTTTCAGGGATGTATCCTAATGATAAACAGCCCTGAAAGATGCTGGTCAGTACCTCTGCTATGCTGCCTATCGAATTTTACAGCATGGCTGGTGTGATTCCATCCGGCCCCGCAGATTTGTATGGCTCGAATGTTTTCACCGCCCATATTAACTTCTCCTTGGTGATGGCGTCTCTTCTAGTTACCTCCTTTGGACTAATCCTGATCGCTGGGCTCTCTTCCTCGCCCAATGTTGTCAGGCAGCCCGGGAAGTGAGTCTCCATCAGCAGTTCTAGTGTCTCCTTGCTCGACTCCGTCCACGGACCATTTGGTCTCTTCAGGTTTCCCGTGACTATAACGTCTTTGGAAAGAATTTTCTTGAACTTTGAGGCGTCGTTCACGTCCTCTATAAGGTTAAGGAAGTCGACCAGGGAGTCCCATTTTGCCTTTCTTATCTTATTCTTATACTCATTAAAACTGCGCTTGTAATTAGCCCAGTCCTTCTCTTCTTTACTTTTCTTTGCTTTGTTATAAAGCCTTCTAGTAGCGTCCCTCTGTTGCTTTAGCTCTTTGTTCCACCACTTATTGGTTTCCCTTCGAGCTCCGCTTATTGGGCAGGTTTTCTGGAAGGCTTTTAGCAAAGTCTCGCAAAGTTGTTTTACGGACTTTTCCAGGTCCGCCACCGTGTGGAGATAGGTACCGAAGCACTGTGTGCTCTTTGTTTTCATTGCCTTCTCCACTTCGGTGGAAAATCTATTCCAGTCCGTGTTCCTTGGATTCCTGTAGGGTTTTCCTACCTGAACCTTCCGGTTAATGTCGAAGAGAATTCTCCCATGATCCGAAAAGGAGTGCTCGGGAGAAACTCTCCAGTTTTCTACGTTTAAATTAATAGTGTCACTGGCCAATGTAAGGTCTATTACCTCCTCCCTAATTTTGTTAGTAAAGGTGGGTGTGTCACCCCGATTACAAATTGTTAGGTTGGTAGAAATTATAAACTCTAAAATTGACTCACCCCTTCTGTTAATGTCACTGCTTCCCCATTGGACGTGATGACCATTCGCGTCGCATCCCATCACCATGTGCCATCCTCTAACTTCGGCCTTTTGTACCAGGGCCCGGACCGCTGCTGATGGGGGGGTCTCCTTCCTCGTATGGCATGTACGTTGAGGCCAGGAGCAGGTTAGTTTTGCCCCTCTCCTCTAGTACTGCCACCACCATGTCATTTGTGCTGTGCTGTGAAAGTAGAGTGAGGTTTAATGATCTCTTTGCTACTATACACGCTCTTTTTTTACCTGTTGTGCTTGAGTGAAGTAGACTATAATTTTTTGACCTAAGTCCTCGGATTTTGTCCGCTGAGAGCCACGGTTCCTGGACTAAGGCCACGTCTACTCCATTTGCCTCCATATACAGCATCAAATCCTCGGTGGCCGCTTCGCAGTGGTGCAAATTACTTTGCACTGCTTGCAGCCTCCTCGGTGCCGCTCTTGGATTCATTGGGAAGTCTCACTTTTGCTGCACTAAAGCCGAATTTGATGCTTCCCTTTGAATCCTTTAACTTGGCGAAGGACAAGTCGTCTACCGTTACGACAAGGTCCTTGCCAACTCCGTTTGGACACTTGCTGGAGGAGATAATTCTCCATTTGCTCGTGTCCAGATCGTTCTGCCTGGAAATCAACTTCATTGTTGCTTCGTCCTCCACTGGTGGGGGAGGAATCCACAATAGCGCCAATTTCCGCAGTGGTAGCTCCAATTTCGGAATCACCTCCAATTTGGCTCCTGGCCAAATTTCGCCAAGGCCCTCGACTACACGGCTCAGAAAATCAACGGATTTTCTCCCCGAGCTGCCAATGACCTTGACTCCCTTGTGCCAGCTTGCTCCTTCGAAGGACAACTCCTCCATCGAGCAAGATCTATCTATGATAGCCATCTGACAATCGGTGGGCGCTTGGTCTACCGACGAGGTTTTGGCCTTTTTTGCTGTTTTCTCCTCCTCCTCGTTGGATCGCTCCCTTTTAGCTTTCTTCTGGGAAGTCGGCTGTGGGGGTTTCCCTGAGGGTGAGTAGGCAACAGCATTGGACCGCTGTAGTTTGGCGCTCTTACCACTAGCTCCGGTTTCGGACCGTGCCGGTTTCAGACCGGTCCTGGGAGCTCTTCAACGATTGTACCCAATTTCTGCGAAGCGATATTCTTCTCGAAATCGGCGACAATCCTCCTGTTTCTTGCTAAGTAGCCCTTCTCCTTATCAGAGAGCTCTTCGGGCTTCCTTAGCAAGAGTTTCTTCAAGCTGGCCTTGGCACTTTTGTACCTCTTAAGGGACAGTTGCGCCTTGGTCGGCTTCTTCTTCTTCTTCTCAGAGGCCTTGGCTTCGGTAGTCTCGCCCAGCAATCTCTTTTCGGCCTCAGAGTCAATGGTTCCTGTACTGTTGACGGACATGCCGTCGTCAGTTTGAACCTTTGTTTCCAGGCCTGTAGAGAGGCTAAACGACCCACCTGTGCCTTGTTGCCTCCCACTTGTAGCATCCACCGCAACGCTGGCCAAGTGTTCCACCGTCGTTGCTGCCACAGGCTTGAGTGTGCCCCCCCCCCCCCCCCAGAATCCGAATGGGGCACGGCCACCTCCGAAGAGGTGGATGGATTTGACGACTGTGTCGCCGCACCACCTGGGGTGATTTGTAGTTTCCTCAAACCCTCTATATTTAAAAGGGGGGTCCACCCATTGTCCGCGGCCGAGTATTGAGCTTCCCTAGTTCAACTTGTACTCTTCTGCCTATTCCTCGACGATCCAAGAGAAATTTCCCCTGGACTTCCACTATCCGCACCCCGTGGACGCGCCCGGTGGCTAGGGAGGCGTCTTAAACCTCAAAGAGGCTTAGACTAGCCGTTATTTATATCCCGGGTGGAAAGCATTACACCAGCACAAATTGACCTGTTGTAATCTCTCCATTTGATTTATGTGGAAAAAACAATCCATACTGAAAAACAAGAGCAGATTTCCCCCAGGAACATAATTGAAAGACGATTTCCCCAAAGATATTCTTGAAAAGCGAAGCAGCTACAAACCAAAGTGGAGGAAGAGAAGAAGAAGGGAAATGTTGCCTTCCTAAAATACGACAAAATAATAGTGAAGAAATCAACAGACAAATACAGGGACCAGAGAAGGGGGAAGAAGTTAGATGTACCTGACAAGTCAAGTCAGAGAAAACCAAACACGAAAAACATTTCAATACTCCAAAAGAATTGGGAATTCCAAAAGAAAATTCAAAACCCAATATCTTAAATTATGTAGAACAAGGTAAATCAGTTTCACTTTCTGAGACCCCAAAAATCGTGTGAAGACCGCCGGCTCCCGAAAGAACGGAACGTTTGTTGTCTATGTACATTGACACACCAATCCTGAGAACACCTGAAAGTCTACATGAGCTAGAGCGAAAATATGAAATGGGACATCTAAGGCATAAGCCTCATGCGAAGAATGGCTGAAGGAGGAGAAGAAAGGAGCCACTTTATAATGTACTACAAAAGTAAAGTTGCTGGACAAAGGGGAGTAGTCTTTCTGATTAAGCCAAAGCTCAAAAGCCAGATGGGTTTGAAGGCATATCAGATCGAATGGCAGCAATTCACATTAACATACCATAGCATACAAAACATTGGACGATCATTCAAATTTATTCACCGACAGAACAAGCCACCAAAACAATACATAGACAAGTTTTACAACAATCTTAGAGAAGTAACCGAGAAATACGCTGAAAACATTGTAATAGTCATGGGAGATGTTCACAAATGCCTTACCTTACTGTACGTGATGACCAAATAATTACTTATCACAGTGTACTTCTCACCTGCAAATTACATTTTCCCGACTCGTCAGCGAATTCCGTTCGCACCCAAACTCACTTTCGACTGCGGGATCATCTTTCCAGTCGGTCTTATCTTTAATTTATGCACATGTTTCTAATATTTGTTAGTCTTACCTGTAACAATTTATCCTTCGTCAGCACCTTTTTGGTATAAATTCGTGTAATTTGGATCAAATAAGTCAGTCATTAATTAGAACTCGGCACTTTTACTTCGGTTCCTCATCGATTGTGTATCGGTCCAAGACATTTGCACAGCCAAAATCAGTCTTGGTGTAACACCTAGATTTGCCCTTCAACATTTTCCCCTGAAAAGGAGTCAATCCAAACGAACTAATTACAATTGTTAAGTAACAAGAGGGTCCCAAACGACTCTATAGAAGACCTGATGGAAGTTGTTACTTCGAACAAGAATCTGAACGAAAAATATGTCAGAGTAGAAAGCATGCTCAAGGAACAGTTAAGAACACTAACAAATAAATGAAAGGAATCCTATTTAAGCCAAGAAACACTAAAACTAATTGAAGATAGGAAGAACTTAATATTAAGAAAGAACAGGAAGGAAAATCTTGAAGAAACATTGAGCCTAAGCAAACGAATAGGGAGAATATGTGGAAAGACAGAAAAAGTAGGAAAACCAAATATGAAATATCGACCCAGTTATTATTTGGAAAATAGCAGTAACTATAAAAATTTCTAGGAAAATGTATTAACAGCCAAATTATAATGATGAAACGCAAACAGTTGAAGTGGTTTTTCCATTAACATATATCGTAGTAGTTATACAACTTGCAATATATGTATGTATATTTATATCTTATACATTAAAAACTAGAAATTTAGACATAAAACTAGTGAACATAAATTTTGTGACCCCTCCTACGGGCAAACTACTTGTCCGATTTTGATAAAAATGCACAATGTAAAAGATATGTTGTCGAAGAGGTACAGAAAATATTTCTAATTAAAATTTATCAAGTAGTTTAGCCGTAATTTATAAAAATGTTATCAGTGAATTGTTGTTACATTGACCACGCATTGATAAGAGCATGTTCGGGAGAGTATTGTCGAAGAGAGAAATCGGCAATTCCATTTGCTCATGGTCTTATCAGAGTGTGAGCAATGCATGTGTGGAGGGTAAGCCACAAGTGGATGTGAGTTTATGGTGTAAAATTCTTTTCAATGCGACCAGATTAAGATTCATCTTTACGTTGGATATTTGGGTAAAATCTGTTAAAATCTGCAAAACTTTCTGACAGTGGTTTTGATGCTTTCTGCTTTTAGTTTTCAAACTTAATTCTCAATTTTAATTATCATCTTTCTCTGGTGTGTCGGTATTTTGATAAAGAAGCGCTGAGTTTTGGGCCATGTTGATCATATATTTTTACGCATCCAACCTGATCTCTTGCTGCCTGATTGACATGGAGGTGCTCATTCGTAAATTTGTACGGTTTTCATGTTATTCATTTAAGAGAATATTGGATCATAAGACATATTGGACATGTGGCTCCATACAGTTTCAGTCCCGTGCTACCAGAACTTCCTCTCGATTCTACCTGGTGTCAATTTTTTTGCATGTCAGGCTCATGTACCGAATTGGGAAATTTTGAAAATAGAAAATCCGAATTCTTCGTAAACAACATTTTACGGATCAAAAAAGTGCATTTATTTAAATATTTTACTATTAGGTAATGCCAATTTTCAAAATAAAATTAAATCCCGATTTTAAAATATCATGTGTTATTAAAGACCGAATACTACCAGTTTTGTGCTGCAGTTTCATTTTATTATGTTCATGTTTATTAAAATCTGTTAGGTCCTAATTTGGTAGTTAAATTACTCTAAAATCACAGGTTTCTGTTAAACCTGGTCATACTAATTCCTTTGCTCATGCTTTTATCAGACGGTGAGAAATTATATGCGTGGGTTTGAGCCATATATAGATATGCCTACAGCGTGCGTAATTCTTTGTCTCATGCTTTTATCAGAGCGTCAGCAATGTCCACTTACACAGCCAAAGGTCATATATCCACAAGCAAAACCCTCTGTAGTAGTACAAGCCATGAACCAGACTTTCTTACTACCACATTCATAAGGTCAAGTGAGGCCGACTGCCACATCGGAGAATATGAAATTTCATATGAAAAATGAAATTTTCATGGCGGGAGTTTTTAAAAACTCATATATTTTATAATGAAAAACACTTTTTTACTAATTTAAGTAATGTTTTTATTTAAGAAAATGAATACACTTGTATAGAAATAAGTATTAATATATATTTACATATTGAAAACTAGAATGAAATGAAATTATATTGGAAAATGAATTCAGATATATAAAAATTTAAAAAGAAAAGGGCGTTATTAACAAATTAACAACAAAAAGCAATCAAATATGGGAAATATAAAAAAATATAACGAGAAATTAACAAAATATAATACAAATAAAAATTATAATGTATAAAAATAAAATTTAAACAAATTTTGGACCTGAAAAATATAATAAAAAACACATTTTAGTAGATTTCAGGTTAAATAATATATATTTCACAAAATATTTTTGACAATTTACATTTATAAATATTTTATATACATAAATAGTTGCATATTTTCACAATTTCAGAATACAAAAATTATTTCTTGTTATAATTTATTTTATATTCAAAAGATCACAAACACAATAAATAATTATTTTATTATTTATTGTAATGTTATTATTATTAATAGTATTTTTTCTCTATTTTAGTTTCATACACTGAGTTTAATGAATATTTGCCTTTGTTTTCCACCGAAACAAACAAATGTCAAAATTCATACCGCCGAAAAAATTCACTTTTATACACATTTCGCGGGTTTTTCGATATAGAATTTATATTAAATTAATTATAAATACTTTAATGCACTCGTTATAAATTTTTATATAAAATATACATTTTAAACACTTAAATTACTTCATGGCTTGTCAATACATGCGGAGGGTTTTGCCACAAGGCTCACACTCCATATGCAGTCCTTACGCTCTGATAAGAGCATGAGCAAAAGAATTACACACTATCCACATATGACTCTGAGCTATATGAAAGGACAATTTCTCTCCATATGTATAGATGCGTTTGTGCTGCAGTGTGACCAGATTCATATTAAATTAGAGATGGTATTCAAATTAAATTTGATTCGAATGAGATATTATGTTGATACGAAGTGTCGAGTTGATTCTAATTGTCACACCTGATAGCGGTTTATATATATTTATATTTGTAAGAGATAAACTTTTTTCAAGAATCAAAAGGAAACAAACTTGAACGAACCCTCATTGTCTCAAATATACGTTAAGTTTGCTGCGCAATGAAAGATTCGAATTGTTTCGAATTTTTGTCGGGTGACTTGATATTGTGATGCGTCGCGTCACCTAAAAAGAAGGGAGATTAGAACATAACAAATATACTATACGAGTCACTAACCATACCCATAACACATATGAAAAAAACATAATGCACCAGATATTTAACATACTCACTCGAACATGTCACGCGAGAAGTCGATGTCGAACATAAGATAGTCCACATAACGAGTACCATAGTCCACACAGATAGTCTACACGGAGCATTTCATGGGGAATAAAACATAAGACTGCCTAAAAAACATAAAACACCAAAATTTAAACATGCACTATACTTACCATCAAGCGTAAACACAACACGGTTAAACAACGTAAATAAACCTACAAATATGTAGAATGTAAACAAACCTACTATTTCATAACACTTACGTGAGCATTGGATCCCGGAAACCTATGTCAATAACATGAAATTCACTACCGAACATAAAACACGCGACATCACAACACGATCTTAACCTAGACTTAAACGTTTCGTAATTGATGGGAACCTCGCATCAACGGTCAAAAATCCCGGTTTCTTGGGATAAAACGCAGAGAAAAATTGGGGATATCACCAGTAGTTGGGATCTGATCTTACAAGTCAGGCAGACCTATTCAAGGGAGTAGACAAACAAGGAAAAGTAAGTGGTCCAAACCGAACAAGGTTCTAGAAGCCTATCGGTTCTCTGGGAGCTTGAGTTTGAAAGTGGTCATAGTAACCCATCAAACTCAAGTTTGAATTTGCCGAACCGAACAAGGTTCTAGAAACCTATCGATGCAGTAAGGAACTTCGTGTTGAAAGTGGTCGCCAGAACCCATCAACCTAGTTCCAAGTACGGCGTCATTGAAGTGGCTATTTCACAGTGTCGGGGACGTCGCAAACAACATTGAAGGAGGCGTTGCGCGATTCCAGGGCCGGACCGAGGCCGATTACCTTGGAGGAATACCGGGCCAGGAATCGGGACAAGAAGCAGGTCGCCGCGCCACCGGCCGTAGAACAAGAGCATCCCGTGAAGTATCGAACTGGGGTGGAGGCCAACTTCAGGCGGGCCATAGAGGAGGTTCGTCGTCGTCTGCTGCTGGCAGTAGGTAAAGAGGAGCGTCTACGGATCAGCATGGAGATCCAGCGGCTCCATAACGAACGGTTGAAGTACCGCCGTACCAAAAGGAGTAAGAATAAAAATAAGAAAGGAATTGTAAATAAGATTAAGGAATGAAATAAAAACTGAATAAAATTAGGATTAAAACATAAACTGGAAATTTAGAAACATGAAGTTAGTCAAGAAAGTAAAGTAAATTTGAATCTGGCTGAGTAGAGGAATGAAAACATAATTAGTAGATTAGTTTATAGAAGGAATGAAATGGTCGCATGGACGTTTGATTTGTATAAAAAATTAGGAAGGTAATTAGTAGATTGGTCGCTTGGACGTTTGATTTGTATAAAGCTTTAGGAAAATGAATGAAAATGTAAATGAGAATTGTAATTAGTATATGCACAATAATAAATAACAAGCCAACCTAAAACTTGTGTCAAGCCTACCCTCAACATTGAACTGGTTTACATTGAAGATTGAAACCATAACAAAACGAATAAAAAATACATAACATCAAATGTTCATTTTCGATTCGAATCCCATAACTAATTCAAATAGCGGAATTCTACTATATCTGGTCACACTGTTGGACTGTGTAAAGAAACAATTGCTCTTCCTCACACTCACGTATACGCAATAAACTCGCACTGAAATTGTCAAATATGCATTGCTCGCGCTCTCATAAGAGCGTGAGCAAACGAACTACGCACTCCAAAGATATATTCAAAATGTGATTGGACAATTTCTCTTATCAGCGCGAGTTTATTGCGTATGCGCGGGTGTGAGGAAGAGAAATTGTTTCTTTACACAGTCCATCAGTGTGACCAGATATAGCTGAATTCTACTATATATACTCAGAATACGAGAATCCGAATTATGGTTTTTTGATGTTGATACTGCAGTTCAACATAGAATGCGTGTAAATGCTAATCAGCGATGTCATGTTGATTTAAGATCGTGATAATAATTTTATTCGCTCATTCAGATCAATGGCTGAATTTTGTCGACAACCAGAAAACTCAGCTCTAGACGTTTGCCTGGTAATTAAAGTCAATCGGAATACTGATCTTCGACGATTTAACGATATTGTACGTACTGCTGTCGCTGCTATGGTGTATTTAAATATGGTTGGATATTCAAAATTGTCTGATTCAGTTCGCAGCATTTCTGTGTTAGATTCTTCATTGAGCTGAGCGAGCGAAGCGAGCGAAGCTCTTATGCGTCGACGAAATATGAAACCTTTGTAACCAAACTCCTCCTAGACCGTTTGATCAATCGATCTGAAATTTTACATACTAATAGTATTTTCGACGGTGAGTGCTAACATCTATTTTTTGTTACTAAATTCGCGAAAAAAAATCACTAGGGGTAGGCTTCTTAGTTAACAATTTTTCTGATGAACGAACCAAAATTAGTACAAAGGTTTGTGTCATGGAAATCTAAATTTAGATTTTATGTTTTTTGAACGATCACTGCGTTTTTTTCCAAGAATTCCAAAATATACGGCAAACAAAATACAATCTTGACAAAAAATCGCTGTCTTTGTAACAATAAACGTTAGTTTTCTTGTATAAATGAAGCTATGGTATTGATCTTAGGTAATTAGTTTTCGCGTGCTCGAGCCAAAATAAGCTTTCATATAAAGATCTTAGCACAGGCACCTGATTGTTTCCGGGGCTTTCGCCAATTCGCTGTGGGGAATCGGAAACTTTGAAGAGAAAATTTATTTTGGTTTACTCAAACCGTAGGAAGTGGTTTTTTACAGGTTCTTGAAAAATAGTATTTTTATTCATGAATTTTGAATCATGGGACAAGATAGATTCCGGGAATCAGAAAATGGACAATATTCTTCAGGTTTTGAGGGTACTTTTCCGGTAAAATTTTGAATTTTCAACGGTTTTTTGCCCGTAGCGGCTAAACGCAGCGTCCTAGGGTGTTCGTATGTATGACCGACCCCCATTATTTTGTCATTTGCTACCTTTTTGTCATACATGATTTTTCTCTAAATTCAGTTTTGAAAGTTATACATACAAAAGATCGGAAAACTGATAAAACTCAGATTTTGAATTTTTAACAGTTTTTTGCCCGTAGCGGCGAAACTATGCACTTAAGGGGTTTCATATGTATGAACGGCTCCCATTAATTTGACATTTGCTACCTTTCTGTTATACATGATTTTTCTCTAAATTCAGTTTTTAAAGTTATACATACAAAAGATCGGAAAACTGATAAAACTCAGATTTTGAATTTTTAACAGTTTTTTGCCCGTAGCGGCGAAACTATGCACTTAAGGGGTTTCATATGTATGAACGGCTCCCATTAATTTGACATTTTCTACCTTTTTGTCATACATGATTTTTCTCTAAATTCAGGTTTTTAAAGATATACATACAAAAGATAGGAAAACTGATAAAACTCAGATTTTGAATTTTTAACAGTTTTTTGCCCGTAGCGGCTTAATTATGCACTTTAAGGGTTTCATATATATGAACGACTTCCATTATTTTGACATTTTCTACCTTTTTGTCATACATGATTTTTCTCTAAATTGAGTTTAAAGATGTGCATAGTGAAAAGATAGATAGTGAAAGTGATAAAATTCAAATTTTGAATTTTCAACAGTTTTTTGGCCGTAGCGACCAACCGAAGTATCCCACGGTGTTAATATGTATGACCGACCCCCATTATTTTGACATTTCCCGCATTTTTGTCAACCATTAATTTCCTCTACTGTGAGTTTTTATAAATGTGTCCATATCCAAAATTACGATTCAAGCTAATAATTTTGTAAATCATTGAAATCTCATAGTAAAGATGAATGTTTTATTGAAGAAATCTGATAGCAAAGATTATTGAATGGATTACTGAAAATTGTTTCATATCTTCAATATATGCAAGAAATGAAGCCTCATGACCATCTGATGCGTTTTATGTTCGCCTATCGTATCGGATGGGCTGAAGATCGTTTGGTCGTAGATGAACATTTTTACCGAAAAATTATCTTTTCCGATGAAGTTCATTTCCACCGTGGAGGCTATTTCAATAAGCGAAATTGCCGCCCTCAGAGCCGCCCTCAGGGTCAATGGCGAGCGTTACAGAGCCATGTTAAATGGATTTTAGTTTTTACAAATTGAATAGTGTTACATCGACGGAATTTGGTTCCAACAGGACGGGGCTGCGACACAGCCAACGATACAATCGATCTTTTGCGCACCGCTTTTGAACATCGAATAATAAAGCGAAATTCTGATCCGGATTGGGCGCCTCAGAGCTGTGATTTTAACCCATTAGACTATTTTTGTGGGGATCTATTAAGGATATATGTTACTCTTATCATCCAGAGACGATTGAATCCTTGAAACACGAAATTGAAGTTGCCATCCGTGAGATTGAAGCCCAAACAATCGAAATGTACTGAAAAATTGGATTGATCCAATGGGGTAAAGTAAGGCCAGCCTTGGCAGTCATTTGAATGATATTGTGTTTCACTCGTAAATGGAAATGTTCAATTTTTCTAACAAAGTTATAGTTTTGGACAAATATGTATTAGTTTTTTTTATATCCGATTCAAATTCCAAATCGTATATGGCCCACCCTTTATCTCTTGAGTTTCTCTCACTGAAGGTAATGAAGAGATACCTTCAGAAATGGCCAAATAAATCAGTGTTTAGGGCTAGAATTGTAATACACATATTTTTTACATTAAAACCAAGTCAACACACATGGTATCGACTTGAACCAATTGCTACCAATTATTACATTACCACAGATGACTATGAATCAGAGTGTCTATATATCGATCGCTCAGCTCAATTTTGTGTGCGACTTCGCGAACGCCACCTAGTTAGATCCTTTGGCTTATCCACTTCTATTGCCGAACGGTGACACAGGCTGGCATGTTAACATGGCACATAACACACCCTCTACTTCTTCTACTGTTTCCCGTAACAAAATTACAATGCTACAATATGCTTCATATCGACTCGCGATACGTGATGGATTCAGTATTTTGCACCGTTCGCAAAAGCTATTCCTTCAGTGGTGGTCGATATGTATTTTCGAATCGAAGGTACCAGACTTCATGCCGATAAAATTTATGGAATTACATAACATTGAATAGTGATGATAAAATTTATGGAATAGCTAGCATCGATCAGTTTGTCTGTGCAGAAGTTCCTGATATTTGTTGTCACCCAAAATTGCATAAATTAGTTAAACAGCTCATGATTCATGGACCATGTGGTTTATTACATCCAAATTCAGTGTGCATGAGAGATGGAAAGTGCAAGAAAAGTTTTCCAAAAGATTTCCGTGATAATACGCGGGATAGTGTAAATGGTTACCCTGTTTATAAACAACGTGATAACGGTGCAAACATTGATGTGCGTGGACATTCAGTTGACAATCGATACGTCGTTCCTTATAATCCATATCTTCTGGCAAAGTTCGATTGTCATTTGAATGTCGAAGTTTGTACTACTGTCAAGAGTGTTAAGTACATATACAAGTATGTGTGCAAAGGACATGATTGTGCGTCGCTAGAGTTTGGAGTTGTGAATGGTGGTATTCTGATTGTTGAGCGCAGACTCTTTTGCCTGTGCTTTAATGCAATTAGTTAAGGTGTTACACCTCTAACTAACCCTTTATGACTCCTTTTCAAAAGGGGGAAGGTGTGACAGGGCAAATCAAGGTGTTGCACCAAGACTTGTGTTGAAGTGTGCAAAGGTCTTAGACCGATACACGATCGATGAGGAAGGAGTGAAAAGCTTTGCTTCTAATTAACAACTGATTTATTTGTGCCAAATTACGCGAATTTATACCAAAAAGGTGCTGACGAAGGATAAATTGTTACAGGTAAGACTAACAAATATGAGAAACATGTGCATAACTTAAAGATAAGACCGTCTGGAAAGATGATCCCGCAGTCGAAGGTAAGTTTGGTTGCGAACGGAATTTGCTGACGAGTCGGGAAAATGTCATTTGCAGGTGAGAATTACACTGTGGTAAGTAATTATTTGGTCATCAGGTACAGTAACGTAAGGCATTTGTGAACATCCTCCCCGGCGTTGAATGAGAAACATTCAATGAACGTTTACGGTGAAGGGCTCGGTGGTTGCTTCAGCATCTTGACTGTCTGGACTGTCCTCAGAAGTTGCGATTGAGGGCGGTAGTGATGTCCGGTATGCGCGATACATCCTCAATGCCATCAAAATTACCCCAATGATGATTATGATTGCGACGCATAGGGTTCCGTAGGACCAAGCATGATGATGATTGAAGTGACCTTGTATCAAGGCCGGGATTTGGTTGTCCATTTCTGAAAGCTTGCGCTTGACTGATTCTAATTCCTGAATGTGTGGGGCGAAGTGGTGTTGATAGTGCAATGCTGATGTCATGTTGAGCGGATCAATGAGGTCAATCAAGTTAAAGGCCGGAACGTAGGAAGCGTGCCTCACTGTGAAGTAGCTCTTGTGCCCTCGAATTGTGATGAGAGGCTGCTTAATGACGCAATTGCTATCAAGCGTTAAGATACCCGTCCATTGGAGATTCAGCTGTGACATGTCATCTCCACAAACAATGTTGATTTAAATTTTTCTGGCAAGGAGAAGATCCACTGGTTTGGTGTGTGCAGTTGAGTCCAACTGGAATGGGCGTCTACTCTCATCAAGTGGCAATGGTGTGGAGTTAACTGATTCAGGAGGCTGATTTCACAGGCAGAGATGGATGATCCAATTTTGTACAACGGGTAATGTTGATTGCATAAATGCCTCCCGTTCATCGTATTGCAGATGCGCAGTTGAGATTCCGTTAGCGGATAATAGTGGTCCCGATGTAAGTTAACCATTAAGTAGGGAAAGGATGGTCTAATAGCCACGAAACTATCGTTGATCTTGACTGGAACTGGAACCACTCGAAAGAGGTCGAAGTCTTCAACCGAGATTAACGGCACTCTGAGCTTGAAAATGAAATGCTTGTCCGTCATTCTACCTTCAAGTGTAATTAGGTTGTAAAAATGGAGTATATCATCCTGATTGAGTGGTAGTCTTAAACTTGAAGGAAAATTAGCCCGAATGGTGTGTAGAACGGCTCTTAGCTGCTCTGGCGATAAAAGATGTCTGCTGACTCTTCCTCGATGTATATTGACTAAGGCGTCCAAAATCAGGCCTTGAGTCCTTTGGAAGTTGGTACCGAGCAATGTAGCTTGTAACGACAATAGGATGAAAGACCGAGATCGAGCTTCTTGTTGTGCGTCGTTGTGTATTGCGTTTATCTGTGTGGATAAATCATTTAAATCAGACTCAACTCTCTGAAACTCCATGTCAATCACCTGGTGATCCTTTTTCATAATATTGACCGTAGCGTCTAGAATGGAGGTTTGGTTACGCAACAGATTTGCTAAATGTCCTTCGTTGTTCTTTATAGAGTCAATGGTCATGGACATTTCTTCAGCGTATTTAGAATCGAGGACACCAAACATAAAGTTTGCTGCGTTGCCAACGATGTTGAGCAGTCCTCGTTTTGCTCGACCTGATGGAGGACTTCTTAAAAGTTGATTGGTTTGGCTAAGCTCATCCACTACACGGTTAATTTGCTTGGCTATTTTGTGATGAGATTCCGGATTGGGCATGGTAGATGATAAGTTACATAAAGATGCACTAAACGTTTGTAGAAGTTCGAACTCCCTCCAAAATGATTGCATGTCATAATATGTTATAACATTCCAATCACTGGTAATAATGCTTGCTCTGCCTAAGTTTTCGAAATAGACGCCTGGGTTTGTAGTGAACGGAGTTATAGTTGCCCGAGATGCCGTGACCGGGGACAGGAAGAGACATACTAGTAACACGGTGAAAAGAGCGGAGCGAGCGTGTTTAACTGGCGTGGGGCCTTGGTCCACTGATGGTTGAGGCATCGTTCTCTTTTTTGGTTGCTCGGTTGGTTCCACGTCGTTCACGTCTTCATTTTCGATGGGGAGTGGTGCCAATCGGTGTATTGGTCGGCGCAAGATGTTATTTGCTGTTTTTACGTCGACAACTCGAACGAGTCCGTCCTCTCCCTTAACGACGTTGGTTACGCGTCCCAATGGCCACTTCAACGGTGCAAGGTTATCTTCTTTCATGATGACCATTGTGCCGGGTGAGACGTTTTGGGCCGTATGTTTCCATTTGACTCGATGTTGGAGTTGATTCAAATATTCAGTCCACCATCGTTTCCAGAACTCGTTCTTGACGTACGTGACAAGCTTCCACCGAGTTAGTAAACTGACCTTGTTTGAGTGAGCCTGAGGGTCGACGAGCGCTGTTAGTGGCTCACCAATTAAGAAGTGTGCTGGCGTGAGGGCTACGAGATCATTGGCGTCATCAGACATTGGCGTAATGGGGCGAGAATTCAAAATAGCTTCTACTCCCACGATGACTGTCTCCATTTCTTCATACGTCAATGAAGCCGAAGCAAGACTATGCTGCATTAGATTCTTTGCAGATTTGACGACGGCTTCCCACAGCCCACCGAAATGAGGAGCTCGACGAGGGATAAAGTGAAAGTCAATACCTCGAGAACTGCATTCCTTGAGTAGTTTCTCCTTGGAAGCATTCTTGCTGAAGACATCATTAAGCTCCTGTAATTGATTTCGGGCACCGACAAAGTTGGTGGCGCTGTCGCAATTAATTTTCCGGCAATGTCCTCGCCGTGATATGAATCGACGCAAGGCACCAAGAAAGCCATCCGTTGATAAATCGCTCACCAATTCCACATGAACGGCCTTCGTAGCGAAGCAACAAAAAACAGCGATGTAAGCCTTTTGTGGCTGTTTACCCCGGATCTTGAAATGAACGTATATCGGGCCGCAAAAGTCGACTCCGGAGTTTATGAATGGTCGTGCAGGCTGAACGCGGTCCGGTGGCAAATTCCCCATTAGTTGTGTCAATAGTTTGGGCTTGGCCTTGGCACAACGGACGCAGTGTTGTACGTCGGCGCGGGCTAAGTTATTGCCGCCGAGTGGCCAGAACTGTTGTCGTGCGATGGCGAGTAGAGCCTGAGGACCCGCATGCATATTTTCTGGGTGTAGCGCATTGAATAGCATCTTGGTGATTGGATGACAATTCGGAAGAAGCGCAGGATGCTTGGCTCGATACTCGAGATTTGATGACTCGAGGCGTCCGCCTACACGAAGGATTCCATCTTGGTCCAAAAGAGGGGTCAAGGAGCTGATTGAGCTACCCTTTGAAACTTCGCCATATTTGATTATATGCTGGAGATCGTCCTTGAATCCTTGTTGCTGGACATGTTTGATTATCAGAGTTTGTGCGTCGTCTAGCTCTATCACTGATGAAGCGGGTGAACTGTTCTCTCTGGAGCACCGTTTCGTGGCCTCGGTGAAGAGTAGAATATAGGCGATTATGCGCTGAAGACGTCTGAAGAAATTTTGATGATTAATGTTGAGTAGGAAGTCGTCGTCCTTTGTGAATCCGAGACATGTGGATTGAATCTTAGTCCGTTGCTCCAGAGTGCATTCGTCTGGGTTTGGATTAAGATTAGGCCATGCGTCTTCTCTACCATGAAGGAAGAGTGGACCGAAAAGCCAAATTCTTGACTGACTAATTTTCCAGGAGGAACGCCTCTTGATAATAGGTCGGCTGGATTATCCAATGATGGTACGTGTCGCCATTGCTCGGGGATGCTGGCCCTCTGTATGGTTGAAATGCGGTTGGCGACGAAGGTGTGGAAGTTTGATGACTCAGCCTTAATCCAGCCGAGAACTATTGATGAATCGGTCCAAAGGAAGATTTGATTGGTGTTCAACTGCAGATCCTTTTTAATGCGCTGTTTGAGCTGTGTGGCCAATTTGGCGGCGCATAACTCGAGGCGAGGTAGTGTTATTTGCTTGATTGGTGCAACCTTAGACTTGGCGCATACTAATCGTACAATGACAACGTTGTCTCGCCCTACGGACCTGATGTACGCGGCAGCACCATATGCTTTCTCTGAGGCATCAGCAAAAATATGTAGTTGTATTTGGGAGCTTATTTTGTGAGCCAATACATGTCTGGGGAACGTTGTGTGGTTTAATGCGCTCAAGCCATCTCTGAAGCTGATCCATTTGGTATGTAGTTCTTGTGGAAGTGAAGCGTCCCAGTCGAGTTTTAACTCCCACAGTTTCTGCAAAAACAGCTTCGCCGTTATGACCACTGGAGCCAATATGCCCAATGGGTCGAAGATGTGTGCGATGTCAGAAGAAGCGGTTCGCTTCGTGACCCTTTGCGTAGGGATTAAAGTGCTCCGAATGGCGAAAGAATCAGATTTGGGTTGCCAGGTTAACCCCATCGTTTTGATGCTGTCGTCGGAATGGTTACTGAAGTCTAGTTCAATTGCTTGATCCTCAGCTGGTATTTCTTTAAGTAGGTAAGGATGGTTTGCGCACCACTTACGAAGCCTTATGCCCGCGGTTTTCAGAGATGATAACAGTTCGGTTTGCTCTAGCAGGCAGGTGGGCAAGTGGTCTGAACCAGACAAAACGTCATCCACATAATAGTCGTTTTTGAGCGATTTAGCGGCAAGAGGGTACTGGTCCTTCACATCGTCGGCCAGCATATGTAAGGTACGCGTGGCGAGATAAGAAGCTGGAGCAGTACCATAAGTGACCGTGCAAAGCTGATAGCACTTCAACGGTTTATTAATATCGTCCCTCCACCATATTAACTGGTATTTTTGGTCAGCTGGGTCAACTTGGATTTGCCGGTACATTTTTTCGATGTCCGCGGTGAAGACGTATCGAGGAAGGTGGAAGCGTAATAATATTGTGAAGACGTCGCCCTGAATGGCTGGCCCGACTGCCAAGACATTATTCAGTGACAGATTGCTGGTTGTTTTCGCTGATCCATCGAAGACCACTCGTAATTTAGTCGTTGTGCTTTCAGGTCTGAGGACGCAATGATGTGGAAGGAAATAGTAGGGCTCTTCTACCATAGTGAAGCAGACTTCCTTCATATGACCCAACGCTATGTATTCCCTCATGAACGCGTTGTACTGCTGCCTTAAGGTTTGATCCTTAGCTAGTCTCCTTTCCAACGAGTGGAAGCGTCGAAGTGCCGTGTTACTGGTCTCACTCAATCCATGTGGATCGCACCGGAACGGAAGTCGGACGACGAACCGGCCGTGGTTGTCCCTTTTTGTCGTCTGGATGAAGAATTCCTCACATTTGTTTTCAGCAGCGGTATAATTATTTGAGCCATGTTCAGTTTCCTCAAACTGCCAGAATTTTTGGATGTGGGAGTCCAAAGTTTCATCTTCGCTGCATATTCCGCAGTGCGCGAGGTTAGTTACTGAGCTGGGCGCGGCGATTCGGCCTGACACGGTCCAACCAAAAACCGTGTTCTGGAGTATAGGAAGTTGCTCTCCCAATCTTATTTGGCCAACAGAGAGAACTGAATAGAACAGCTCGGCTCCGATAAGAATGTCAATGGGACCAGGGCGATGAAATTGTGGATCGGCCAACCTTATGTTGTCAGGCATAGGCCAGGACGTCTTCTCGATATGTTGCGAGGGTTGCGGTGCTATTATTCTTGGTAAGACATGAACGTCTATGCTTGCGCTGAAGTCAGTTATGTTGGAATGTATTTCGCTGTTGGCTCTTGAGCGTGTGTTCTGTGCTATCGAACCGATCCCGCCAACGGTAACTGAATGTCGCGTTTCTTGGAGGCCCAATCTTTTTAAAAGTCTTTCTGAAATGAAGTTTAGCTGGGAACCGGAGTCTAACAAGGCTCTTGCCTGAATTTGGTTTGCCCAGCTATCCGTGACCTTGATGAGGCCTGTACTTAACATAGTATAAGCGCCGACAGTAGAGGGAGTGCTGGAACTGAGCGACGAAACTTCCTTAGTGCTTGAATCTGGGTGTGCTTGTACTTGTTGGCTGTTGACTGCGGGAGGTGACTGGTTGCCCGAAGCTTGAGATCTTGGGCTGTTGTCTTCCAAATGAAGCAATGTAATGTGTTTCTTGGAGCACTTGTGGCAATTACCGGAGGGACATTGATTGGAGCGATGTCCCTTCTTGAGGCAATTAACGCAGCGACCAGCGCGTTGTATAAGTTTAAGGCGCTTGTCAGGACTGTGATTGAGGAAACTGGAGCAGGAAAAGATTGGATGATCTCCCTTACACACGAAGCACGGCGTCCTTGAGGATACGACAGCTAATGCCCTTAGGAGCCGCCCTTTGCCGAAGTTAATGTCGTTAGAGGCGTTTCTTGAGTTTTTGTTAGGAAGGGATTCTAGTGACTGGAATCGCCTTTCCAGGAACGTGAGGAAGTGCTCCATAGATTGCAACTTCCTAGGTTGTTCCAGGCCTTGCTCGTAAAGCGTGTGTGAAACTCCGTCTAGTTTTTTGATGAGGATGTGGAGCAACAGAGGATCCCAGTTTTTAATGTCAATTTTGAGATTCGTTAAACTTAGCAGGCACTCTCGAGTTGTGTCATGGAGTGACTTGATGACTGTGGCTGATTCGGTGTGAATGACCGATTGGTTCAATAATTTGTTAATGAGGGCTGCTACCAACAATCTGTCATTGTCATATCTGTCCTTGAAAAGGTTCCAAGCAGACAGATAGTTCGCGTCGGAGATTGTTAGGTGGCTAATACATCGCTCTGCTTCACCGGTTAAACTCGTCTTTAGGTACCACATTTTCTGCGCATTGCCCAGATTTTGTTCGTAAGCCACTTGCAAGAACAGGTCGTGGAACTGCTCCCAGCAAAGATAATTGCCTTCAAATTTTGGCAATGTGATGGTTGGCAGCTTAACCTTGGGCGAAACATCACTTGTGACTGGATGTGTGGATGGTGTAGAATGTTGTTGTAAGTCTATTATTGTAGACTCTCCTTCGACGGACTGCAAAAGATACGCTTCTTGATCAAATCCAGCAGCAATGGGGTCGTCTGTCATTCCCCAGATGGCATCATGCAGGGTCTCCAGGTTTGCCCACAGCCGTTCAATGGAACGGCACTTTACGTCGCACACGACAGTGTTTTGTTGAGGGGGAAGGTTTTGGACTGAGTCCAAGGCGCGCCTTAATGAGACGATTGCAGCGTTCAATCTCCGTAGCTTGACCTGAAGTGGAGAACTTCCGGCGTTAGATGGCTTGGCATCTTCAGGCTTGTGACTGCTTGATGCATTCTCCGTGGATTGAGTGCTTGTTTGACTGCTTAAGCGTAGTTTGACGTCCTCGATAAACCACTTGTACAGCTCCTCTATGTTGGCAAAGTATTGTTTCTGGAAATATGGATGACTGGTTTCGAGGTCATATTTAGCCCGAAAACCGTAGTCCACAGATTGGAACGTCTCCCAGAGTTCCTTTATGGCCTTGGACTTGCTGACGAGGTATTCGTCGTCTTTGCGTGTCGGAGAATCCTTCTTGTAGTTCCTTATATGCCTCTCGATTTCTCCTCCTGTCTCGTTCTGTTGTTTTGCAAGTTCTTCCAAAGAGGACATTCTCGTTATTACTGAAGTTTAACGAAGTGGAACGACGAGAGCAAACAGTGGCTTGAGTAAGTTGACTGCCACAACTGGACGTCGATAGGATGGAAACTTCAGCTGCTTCTTCTTCAGGATGCTCGGGATGAAACGATCTTGACGGTATTCGCGGTTTGACGATTTGTCGCAACGGTGAACGGTTTAAAATTCGCGTAAACTTGACTGGTTTGGAGTTCGCGTGACGTGAATCACGTCGGGGTCACCAAATGTTGAGCGCAGACTATATTGCCTGTGCTTCAATGCAATTAGTTAAGGTGTTACATTTCTAACTAACCCTTTATGACTCCTTTTCAAAAGGGGGAAGGTGTGACAGGGCAAATCAAGGTGTTGCACCAAGACTTGTGTTGAAGTGTGCAAAGGTCTTAGACCGATACACGATCGATGAGGAAGGAGTGAAAAACTTTGCTTCTTATTAAAAACTGATTTATTTGTTCCAAATTACGCGAATTTATACCAAAAAGGTGCTGACGAAGGATAAATTGTTACAGGTAAGACTAACAAATAATTTTCTCAAATTAATTGGTAATGATGATCGGACAACCTTCTCACAATTTAGTAACAGTATTATTGAAATTCCCACGCATTTGTATTCTTCACCTGAAAATGTTATAGAAGACATGTTTGGCGATATCTCAGAAAGTATTTTATCTTCCGAAATCTTAGAATCTGTCATTTTAGCCCCGAAAATAATTATTGCACTTTCGTCAATTCTGAAATTCTAAGTCGTATGCAAGGAGAAGAAAGAGCATACTTCAGTTTTGATAAAATTATTTGCGATGACGACCAGGAACAAAACAATTATCCAGTTGAATTTTTAAATTCACTCACTGTTAACGGTTTGCCGCCACATAAGTTAGTATTAAAAGAGAATTGTATTGTGTTATTAATACGTAATTTAAATATAGTGAATGCATTGGTAAATGGGGCACGAATGCGTGCAAAACAAATGCATAAAAACTCCATTGATTGTCAAATTTTGACGTAAAACAAGAATCTTAATTCCACGTATTCATATAACACACTCTGGCACACTTTTAACCTTTTCATTTTAACGTACCCAGTTGCCAGTGATTCCAACTTTTGCAGTGACCATCAATAAACTGTAGGGACAAACATTCCAAAAAGTTGGGATTTTCTTACGACAACCTGTATTTACTCACGGACAATTATAAGTTGCTGCCAGGAGAGTTCGTTCCTTTAATGGATTGCGATTTTATGTAACAGAAACTTCCAATCAGGGCCATTTGTCTAACGACCAGAGAGTTTTCACAAAAAACAATGTTTATAAAGGAGTTGTCGGCCCTTAAGTCCTTATTGGGAACCTCAATCCTTGGGAACCCGCTTTATCTCTTCCTTTTAAAGAATAGGCCATTTACTTCGTTGGCCGACTTTACTTCGTTCTGTTGGAGACATAGGGCCTGTGGCCCATGTTATCTCTTGGTGGTCATATTGCCTGCATGGCTACGAGGCCAAGTTACCTTTGAGTCAAAAAGCCCACGTTCTATCAGCCGTATATTTCTAGACTGGATTCTTTTACAATTCAAACCTTAATTTATACTTAAATCTATCTTACTCACTAATTTTCCCTACTCTGACATTTATGCTGAAATGCCCATTCCATTGATTGGGTCATTGATCGGTGCGATGCTCCGGTCAATATTTCAATCAAGGTTAATTGAATGAATGCATTTACTTATGCATTTTCCCTAGTCAGCACTTTTGCTGACTCTCGCGAAAATTTTTACCATTTCTTACAGTTTTCTTGTGTCAGCTGAAATGCTGCCCCAAGATAAATATTTTTTGAAATTTAATTATATTTTGAAATTTAATAATTTATTTATTTAAAATTTGTAATTGCCTTCCCCAAGGGTTATTGAACTTTGGGGAGGTTATCGTGTCTTCAAAGGAACCGAAATTTTGGTACGTAACATTAAGAGCAGGCTAACTTTAGCATTTCATCTGCTACCGTAACGTGAATGAATTTTCGATTTTAATTATCCTCAAAATTGAATGGATCTCATACTACCAGAAGTCAGCTATGCACGTTTTCCTAGAATGAATGGTTAACTGAACGAATGGTTACGGTGCCATACAAAATTAATATACAAAAATATCGTAAATAGCTGAAAACTGTCAAATGCATGTATATGACAGTTATTTATTTGATCCTATATTCGTTTGAATGTAGGTATTTTGTACTATTGTATTTTGATAGATTAATTGTACTTTGTACTATTAAATTAATTATTAGTAACTAATGAATTATTCATTATTTTATACCTAGCTGTGTGAAAATAATTTTAAATTTTTAATGTTTCATTTATACATACTCCATAACAAAATTTGACATCTGTTACAACCGCGGTTAATCAAATTCGTCACACATAATATGTACATACTAATAATAATAATAATGAATGTACATCCTTTAACTTTTTCTTTTAATAACCAGTACCGCTTCCAAGTGTTGCTCCTTCTTCTCCTTATTTCTTTAGAGTATTGATCTTTTGTTGAAATTAGTTGTTCCAAATATATACATGTATGTTCATGTACCTACACACTCGATAACTTCTTTTCCTATTTCGATATTTTCCCTTGATCCATTCGTCATTATTTTAGTCTTCGTCGGGTTCATGGATAGACCTGCTTTCCTGCTTTCGTGATTTAGTTGTTGTAGCATACTCTGTAGTATAATTAATATTTCTCTGTGAATATTACGATGTCGTCAGCAAACCTTAGGTGATTCAAATTCGATCCAATAATGTTAATTCTGAATTTATTTTCTAGCACTTCCGTAAAAAGTTTGGTGGAGAGTGGATCACCTTGCCTGACGCCTCTCTGAACACTTAATTCCTCACCTTGTTGTTCAAATTTAACCGTTACTTTGGTGTTTTTTTATATTTCTTCTATGATTTGTATGAATTTTCTTTCTACACCTTGGTTTTCTAGCATTTTCCAGATATAGTTGTGACTCAGAGAATCAAAAGCCTTATTGTAGTCGTCAAATGCCATATAATATAGTTGCCCGTATTCATAAAGTTTTTCGGTGATTTGCTTCACGACAAAAATGTGGTCGATGGTGGAATCGTCGGTGCGAAATCCAGCTGGTTTTCTTCTTGGTGTTTCGTTATTCGTCCGAGTATTTTTTTGGAAATACTTTATATAGATTATCCACTATCAATGGTTCCAATTTTTCGATAATTTTTTCGAATATAGAATTTTTTTGTTTTTCCATCTCTATTTTCATTTGGCCGAAGAGTATTTGAAATTGTCCTTACATTATTGTTTTCTTTGAGGGGCACCACCCTGACGTGTGTTGCTGACGTTGTCGATCGATTGCGTTAGACCTTGCTTAAGTGGAATGAAATCTACTACTCATGTTTCTTATAACCTCAAAATATTCGTGTAAAAATATTACGAATTCTACGTTATTTCCACAATAATCTTCACTGTGTTTATTTCCTGAAATGTTCTATGTCACTTGATGTTTTTTTTTACTGCAGCAGTTTTTACAATGGCGCTTATAAGCGAGTAATTCACAATTATTTTCAACGGACTCACTGCCAGTTAATGTTGACTTATTGACAACCACAGACAGAATCCTTCCTCATATATAACTTGAATTTTAAAATCGAATTCCTCATATGTTATTTAATAATAGCAACGGTAGTTCGGTATTTATTAAACGATAATATATTATATTGCAGAACAGAAATACAATGTTTATTTATATTAACAGTTTTAATAATAACGGCTGTTCACTATTTATTAAACGGTATAATATTATTGTAAAACAGAAGTACAATGGTTACAGTAGAATATTATAGTTGATGCGCACTGGAAACTTTTTATGATGTTGATCGGAAAGCGTCTGAAAGTAAACTAAACTGAAGATTGCAAAGAACAAAGGACCGCAATTCATTCCGCAGGCGACTTCCCATCAGAAACTGGTAAGAGCGCGCCACTTTCAGGGTCAAACAAAGTTATTCCTCAGAGTTGCACAAAATGTAGTAACTTTGTGTGTAATGCATTAAGTGTTATACTAGTAACGCTTATACTGAAGAGTTATATGTAAATTACTACAATTACTTGAATTAAAATTTCAGATGAACATAACTAAAAGTTCTGAAGAAATTTTATGTTTAAAAAGTATGCTTTAATTATTACTTAGTAAGTGTTATGCGATGATATTGATTTCAAGGTTCCTTTAAGCTTATGCTTCCGAAAACGAAAACAGTATTTTTTATTATCCCACAATTATATGCTCAATTCAAAACTGCAAATTTAGCTTTTCTGGGTGGCATTCCTATTAAAATTATGAAGGAAGGGATTCAGCATCGTGACGAGTTAATCAAATTAAATGGAACGATTACGAATCAGTCTTTTGACATCTCGCAAATCATAGAGATTCTCATACGCGCGCGATTTGTCATCAATCTTTTACAAAAATCAAGTACTATCACCTTCAAAAAAATTATATCTGTTTTCTATAAAACAACCTAAAAGTGAAAAAAACATTTCAAACTACAGTGAATCTAAAAGCTTTTTTGCGGATTTCATCCTATTCAGTAATGTCACAAAGTTGGTGAACATTCCTTTTAGAAAGTAATTATTTATCAGTGAAGTGATTTACGTATTTACATTTTGTGAAATCTCAACTAATTGAGATAAATTTGAAACATTTATCAGATCACAGTTTTGTGAGTTCTCTTTAGATCACAGTTCTGTGAGTTCTTTTCAGATCTCAGTTAGGTGGGTTCTCTTTAGATCACTGTTCTGTAAGTTCTTTTTCGATCACAGTTTGGTGAGTCCTGTGTTAATCACAATTTTGTGAGTTCATTAGATCACTTTTGAGTGAGTACTATTAGATCATTTTCGAGTGAGTTCTTAGATCACTTATAGCGAGTGCTGATTGGTTCACTTTACTGTGAACTGTTGCTTGGGTTTTTGAATAACTGCTTTTAGATCACTGTACAGTGAGTTCAGTTTATAGTCACGTTCTTGTGAATCACATCTGACCCTATTGAGACTTACTAAATTTGCTCATTAAGGCCATACATATATGGAGTCAAAGATCGAGGACTCACTACAACCTGCTGAACAGGAAGTCTTTAATCAGGTAGCTGCTCATTCATATTATAATGATGAAATAAAAGACACAAGATACAATAAATTGGTCATCTTACAGTGGTGTATCTAACTAATATGAAACCACTGTTAGTGTCTAAACCATATTTAAGTGTCTCAATTGGAATATTTTCTTTCCTATGAATGTATCTGGGTAGGTTTTTTTTCTTTCCTCCGTCCGATTTTGAAAATGTTACATTGTACTTTCGAGGAATTTCAACAAAATTTTAAAATCGCGGGAAAAAAATTAACTATGTCGCCATCGGGATATTTCTAGCTCAACTATTTATCCAGCGGAGTGAATTAAACTCTGTTAATATCGATAGCTTATTTGTCCGTGAGCGAAATTAAAAAAAAACCTGAAATTAAACTCATAATAAACCAAATATCCAATAAGTTAACTTGCACCTTTTATATTATGTTTATTTTATTCAAAGGTACAAATGATTTTGCCAATAAGCACTCCTCGTTCCCTTGTTACGAAACGTTAACAGAGAAAATCGAAATAGGTGGCCAAATTATTATGAACACTTTTATTGCTTAAGTTTTTTGAAGCTTTTAAGTTTTTTGTGGGGCTACTATTTCTGGAATTTCCTAATGTTATTATACATCCGATGTATTCCAACAAACTTTATGTTATAAAAACATTGTTCAATCATTTTGATATGAGGATATACAAAATTGTATTCCGTGAGACACGGGTTTGCCTCCAAAAAATGTCTCTTTTGTGGATAGCTTTTAGTATATTAAATATAATAGGGTAACCGTAAATATCAACTATCATAACATTGAACATCTTACAACTAGCTCATCATTCTAGATTAACTTTAGTTCATTAGATTTAGTTACTATTGCATATTAGCGAGTAAATAAAGTAGCATTCAATCAAAAAGCCTGTTTTTACTAGGATTGCGTATATCCCACAAGACATCTCCTCTATGTTAAAAAAGTGCAACCGTCCATATATACAAACACATTGAAAATCAGGTTAACAATCGTTATATGCTCACAATTTTCCTCGGTCTGTTCCCGCACTCGAAAATCTTACTGATTTTTACTGAACTTGAGAGTATTGCGTTCCCGTATAAAGGAAAATAGCGAGAAATCCGGGAAAAGTACTCGCGAGAGCCATTCTGATTTTTACTGAACAAATTTGTTTCAATATAAACCTGAAAATAGTCAAACGAATTTATTTAACAAACAAATTCTTGTGACAGCTCATTTAAATGATTTTGCAGTTAGAAAATGTCTTTCTTGATTAGATTTCATATAGTTTTTTGTTCGTTTTCAGTTATTTGTGTGGTATTATTAGTTCTGAAATTTTCTTCGTTGTGTAAATGTCTCGTAGTAAATATGTCTCAAATCTTTCTGGTCAGTTTGTTTGTATTAATGGCAAAAATATTGTTCTTATCGTGTCAATATATGAGATTTTTACTGGAGGCTATTGAATTACCGTTCCCGTACTATTTTCAGTTTTTCAGTCACGCTGTAAGAGTTACGCTCTTGTGAGCGAAATTTGAAAATTTTCTGATTTTTACTGAAAAAGTCTTTTTAGTAGGAATGAGGAGAGTCTTATTGGTCTAAAGTCCTTTGGTAATGTGTTGCTCCAATAAGCATTTCCTATTCCTACTAAAGGTAACGGAGAGGCTTCTGTATCTAAATATTTAAAGGAGGATCCAAATGGAGGAGGAGTGAATAGCACAGAACGCCTACCTAGACGAAAAATCGGTTGACAGCGCGCTGCATGCTTTGGTTGGATTGGAAAATCCCTTCAGCGTAAAGAATTTGCCTAAGGAGCGTTTTTGGATAGAGGTAGCGTTCAACAATGTCAAGACCAATGCAATAAAGGAGGCATTAACGGAGCTGAACGTGGAGCCCACCATCACGTACTGGATAATGAATATGCTTGAAAGCAAAATTATCAGTACAGAGGCGCGGAAAAATAAAATCAGAAGACTGGCGACCAGGGTTACACTACAAGGAGGGGTGATATACCCACTTTTGTGGTTGATCGTAATCAACTCAATCTTAAAAGACCTCAGGGGAAGGAGAGTTTGGGTCACCGCCTACGCAGATGGCGTAGTTATACTGACAACAGGCAAAGGCCTGCAAACGATCTGCGACACCATGAGAGAAGCGAGCAACTAGGCCGAGAAAAATGGCCTCAGGGTAAATCCGGGAAAGACGAAGCTAGTTCTCTTGACCAGCATGTATAAGATACCGAAGCTCAGACTACCAAAGGTTAAAGGACAAGTACTAGAACTTCAGAGGGAGGCGAAGTACTTAGGAGTTATCTTGGACTCTAAACTCACTTAGAGGAGAAATGTGGAGGACAGGCTGAAAAAAGAGGTAAACAATTTCTACACATGTAGGAAAATGTTCGGTAGGAATTGGGGTCTGCAACCGAGGATCATACACTGGATCTATACAACTATTGTCAGACCCATTATCACATACGGAGCCCTTGTGTGATGGAAAGTCATAGACAACGAGGCGAACAAACAGATGCTGGGGAAGGTACAGCGTCTAGCAGCGAAAGGTATAATGGAAGCGATCAAGAGCACACCTCACGCACGGCTGAAAGCCATCTTAAATTTGCAACTGTTAGACCTTTAGACACTGTACCGTCGGCAGAAACCTCCAGAGGTGGGGGCTGGCAAACGATAGTCTCTGTAGGGAGTGCGACGAGGAAAAGGAGACAGTGGAACACCTATTGTGCACCTGCCCTGTATTGTCCGAAAGTCGGAGGCAAATATTGGGTAGAGAATGCTTCAAAAGGTTAGAGGAATAGTGGTCATGGATGTTCAACTATTGAAGATCTTTGCCCAGGGGTGGAAACGCCTCAGAGATGATCAAAAAATAGAAGAGTGGAGGGATAGCAACATATAAAGGGCATCACAATGGGCCATCTGGCCACTGAGTGGGAGTGGATCTCATAATCGGTGTGACTATTCCGCCCTGCTAACCTAAATGTAGATTATGTTGATCTACTGATATTCTTACTAGATAAAATAATATCCCTTCATATTTTAATTAATATATATAATTTTTATTATTATATTTTATACATTTGTTTAAATAATAATAATCTTTAAGGAGATAGTGAATTATCATCACTACTCTAATTCTGCTTTTATAATAATGACAATTTTCTATAGAGTATAAAAAAGCTAAACTAGTTAGATCTAAATTTATACAATATTAACCTAACACTAAGGTAAGCAATAATAAGGTGTTTTTCTTTAAAATAATTTATTTTTATTTTATAATTAATATTCCTTTCGGAAGTACCCTACACTAACCTAACCTAACCTACACTACGGGAACAGACCTCCTAACATTCTCCGTACGGATATTCAAAATATTCAAACTCAGTAAAAATCAGGAAGATTTTCGAGTACGGGAACAGAACTAATATAATTTATAAATTCAGTTACCCTATTTCATTGTCCGACAAAGTTAAATTGTTAGCCTGAAAAATCGAGCTGGATAGTTAACGCGAAATGTAACTTTAATTACACATTTACCCCTTGAAAGAAAATCGGCAGGAAACACCGATAGCAAATGAAACACTGCAAGGGGGAGCCACAAGCTTCCTAGTATGGAAGGAAACACCCTGGACGGGGGGAAGCACTCACACTTCAACACGTGGAAGGGAGCCATCCGATGTTACACCTCTTTCCACAGAATTCATGGAGGGATGCGCTCCATGTCACCATGAGCCACACCTTATATATTCCACTAATTATCACTCATTCCACAATTAACAGAAAAATCCATATGGGCCGGACCTAGCCACCTTTACATGCAAAAAATTGAACAGTTAACAGTCTGTGAGCTTACTCAAATTATAATATCTCGTACATCTCTATCTTTAGAACGTCCTCTAAATTTAACTATGACAATCCACTTTAAATCTAAGCAATTAGTAGCTGCTTTCTTTGATTCTACCTAAAACTGCAGGAGAAGGACGGAAAATAATACATATATGCTTCACATAATAAAATATGTCACCACAGCACTAACAAAACAGCCACTAACCCGACAGTGTAGCCAATCAGTGAAATAGTTTGACAATTTGTCCCGCGAATTTTCGAGATGTTTGGTTTGCGCAGGGAGAGGAAGGGTTCGGTGAAATTTGCGTCGCTCACGATCATTGCAGGTGTGCAGCAGGGCCATTCCTTATCTATTAATTCAATGGTTCCCGTACCTTCTCAGTAAAAATCTGCATAATCACAATTTGTGCTACCAAGAGCGTAATTTTCTCAGTGCGAGTAAAAATCTGAAAATAGTGCGGGATCGAAATATCACTAACCTTAAGTGCAAATGTCAAAGTTTTTTATTTTTAATATAAACCGCGTTTCTTATTACATTTGGTTCGGATCAGATCAAATGCATAACACGCGATTGCAACAACAATGATGATCCAGCCTGTAGGTTAGATCAAATATTTGGATCATCGAAAATCGTTTCGTTTCGTTTCGTTGAATGTTATTCTTTAGCGTTGTCGAAAACAGATAAAACGCATTATAAAACAATAAATAAAGACAGAATGGAATAAGTTTTATACAAACTACTGAAAATTTAGCTTTACAATTATTGTTATTCCACATTTAATAATTCTTGTTTTTATAAACACCCTGTTCTTATAAAGTTCTTAAATAGAGTTCAGTGTCAGATCTCTGATCGTTCTTTGTAGTAGCGAAATTTAGGTTAAGTCAGTCAGTCTGTCGTAGCATGTGAAAGAAACCAGTCAATCAATAAATACTATACTTATGAATTAATACACCAAGGCTTTAATTACTACTATTGACTTCCACAACATCAGGTTATGGGCCCAGTTACTTATTAAGGCTCAAAAGGTATTATTGTCAGTATTTAATAAAACAGTCAGGGTATTCAGGACTCAGAAGAAAACACGTGCAGAGAGGTTAGGTTTCAAGAAGATACACACGTGCAGTAAGAAAAATGACTGTTGTCAGGAGTTTTGTGAATATCAATGGACGAGAAAACTACCACGAATGGAGTGGGATACAGTTGAAGCTTCAGCGAATGGAACATTATCCACGGACGCGAACAGATTTACCGAGGCACTTGGCAAACTTGTGTTAGCAGTTGATCCAGTAATATACTCCAATGTTCAGACTTCAACTACGGCCAAGGAGGTATGGGATAAATTAAAGCAAGTCTACGACGACTCAGGCTTGTCAAGAAAAGTAAGTTTATTGATGTCTCTAACCACTGTAAAACTTGTGAATTGCACTTCGATGCGAGAATATGTTAATAAAATAATAAGCATCGCGCAAAAACTAGATAGCGTAGGATTATCGATTCCGGATGAATTAGTAGGCGCAGTATTACTAGTTGGACTACCACCAGACTTTAAACCCCTAATTATGGCCTTGGAAGGCACTGATGTTGAATTAACCGCGGACTTAGTGAAAACGTGATTACTGTACCATGAGAATAATGAAAGTGGTCTTATCGGAGAAACTGTTCAAGGATTCTAGTCGTCCGCCAGTAAAGAAAAAGGCCAACTCAAACCAACAATAAACAGTGAAAGTGATGACTACGATAATGTAGTGTGTGCGTGGTCAACAATTACAAACAAAACTAATGGGGAAACGTGGTATTTAGATTCCTGTGCGTCTGCGCATTTCTGCAGGAATAAAGAGCTAATGTTCAATCTTAGAAATCCAAGTGTTAAGTCGGTCAAGGCTACGAATAAAAACAACATGATAGTTGCAGCTGAAGGAGATGTGTTTTTTCATCAGCCCGCAGTCCAAATAACAAAATACACTTGAAAAATATTTTATATGTACCCAAAGTCGCATCTAATCTCATCTCAGTGGGAAAGATTGATAAAAGTGGTTGCACAATCATAAATAAAAATCGGAAATGTCAAATTATTAATTCAGAGAATCAGGTGATTGCCTATGGAGAAATGACAAATAACAATGCTTATAGAATAAATGTGAAACCACTGAGCACACTAGTGGCAAATGCTGCGAAAATACCAACGAATCAAATGCAACCATACAATTCGAAAAAACCCAAATGCTTAAGTTCTGAATTCTGGCACCGAAAACTAGCTCACCTTAATTATGAATATATGAAGAAGTTACGAGACCATGCCGCAATTAAAATAAATTTTCCTACGCAGAATATGTCATTGAAATGCGCAACATGCGTCCTAAGTAAAATGGTCAAAGGTCCGTTTAAACCTAATCCAAAGCGAGCTAATTAGTATTATAATTAGCAGTTGCATATTAGTTGCAGACAAGTGAACACGCTAATACCTCATTCCAATTTGTAAAAAATTTAAAAAAATTTAAAAATCTAGAGTAGTTCCGATTCTTTTGAGATAATAAAATCTCTTTGTGAATTAAATAATTTTCCAACAATTTCGATAAAATTTAGCTCTGTTAGTTGAAAAGTGCCTTGTCATTTGAATTGATCATCACATTCATCAAATTCATGACATTCATGACGTTTCCAGTGTTTATTTAAATCAAAAAAAACTTTTTTTTTCAACGAATTAATATAAATTATATGAAGAAAGTGTGGAACAGTGCAACGTACTATATGGTTCTCAATCATATTACCGTAACTTTGTTATCAAGTGTTTTTGGGACATTTACTAAGGTCTACATATCACCTTGAACCTTTATAAGCTCAGTGTTATGTTTGCAGTTAAAAACACAAATAATTGAAAAACACTTACAACGTGAACACACTGACCATCTAAATTGAGAAAGTCAATAAACGCAATTCCTGATTCTCTATCTGATACTGTTTTAAACACCGTACCACGAATTTGTGATAAAGTGCTGTGCTTGCACTTTCTGAACGAGACAAGAGACGGATTGAGTTGATATAACGTCGTTTTGGTTAATAGTACCACTTGCGTGAAATTTTTAACAAATACCTACCTGCTGCCACAATAAACGAGGACTTGCCGGGCGTGAATTTATTCTTAAACTATTTTTAATCTTTTTCAACGTTTTTCATATATACCTCATTTTTAATTTATATCTTATTCTTGTTCTTTATAGCTAATTTGAATTGTACACTGTGTTTGCTGTCGGATCAGGAGCTCTTTCTACTCGCAATGTCGTTGGTTTGTGCCGGCGCGACCTGCAAGGATAGGAATTCTAAAAGGCTCCTTTTTTGCCAGGGTTTTTGTTGTGGTTGCTTCCACCCAAAGTGTGTGGGTCTCACCGGTTCTTTAGCGGACAAGATCGAAGCAGCTGACACCGGTGTCTATTGGTATTGCTCACGATGCCGCAAATTTTCGTTGACTGCCCTTTTTACCCGTCTTTTGAAAATAGACTCGGACCTGCGTTCTCTTGGCTCAACCTTAAGTCACCTGTCCACAATACACTCTTCTCTCCTGTCAGAAATTGATACCCTGAAGAGTTTTGAAGCTCTCGTCCATGACTCTCTGCGTTACCTCGCTAAGATTCCACCCATTTCTCTATCATTACCCACATAATCAACCAGGAAAACCAGATCCAACAAATCCAACAAATCCTCATCTTCATTGCCACAGGGTCCTTCCCTTATAACCTTCTCCCCCTTACCCTTTGAAAATCACGCTATACCTACTTCCCTTAACCCCTCTCCTATACAAAAAAATTCCTCATACGAGTGTAAATAGACCGCCCCAGCCCGCCGAATTGGCCTCATCGCGGATTGACCGCCACATCACTCCCAACATTTCCCAACCCACTATATCACTGGACAATGATATTGCTCCCCAAACGCAACTCTCCCTCGCCCCCCACACTGTTACCCTCCAACCAAATGTTGCCTCTCCATCCACTCTCATCTCTTCTGATCCACCCTCAATCACAACTGATATCGTTCCTAACATTTCCCTCTCCTGTCCCACCAATGGCATTCGACCCAAGCCACCCAACACTCCGTTAGCTGCCTCTCGGTTGTCTCTTAGTACGCTGAGGACTGTTCCCAAGACGAGGTCGGTGTTCGTGACTGAACTTGTCCCGTCTACCTCAACGAAGGATATTCTTGATCACATCTCAAACGTGATTGGGCTGAACGCGATTGATAGTAAAATAAAGGTTGTCAAACTGTCCGAGGGTAGATGTTCATCCTTCAAGATCATCGTCCACCTTTCTCTCTTCGACCTCATCCTTTGTAAGCCGAATTGGCCCTCCGGGGTGTTTATCAAAGAGTTCGTTCCCAGGGCTCCCACCACTGCCTCCTCTGGTAGAGATGTTCAAGCTATCCCCGCTTCTTCTGCCTCACCAAAAAACTCCATGCCGTCTCCATCTACTATCAAAACGTGAAAGGTCTGAGAACTAAGCACACTCAACCTTCCTTTCGTCCCATTCCCTCCGCCGCGAAATTATCTGTCTTACTGAAACTTGGCCTACTCCTCGAACATTTACGATCATGAAATCCTTAACTCTGACTTTACTCTGTTTCGGAAAGACCGTCTCCCCGGTGACCCTAACCATCAGGACGGTGGTGTCTTAATTGCTGTGCGGTCATCACTAAATGTATCAATACTTCCCAATTCCTCCTGCGAGCCACTTGAACTCATTTCTGTCAAAGTTCGCTTCCCAATGTTTAACCTTATCATTATCTCCTGCTATATCCCTCCTCGATCCGCTGATAGTGTCTTCACTCACCTTTCAACAGAATTAGATTCACTGGTATCCTCCTCAGATGGTCAAGATCATGTCCTTCTCATTGGTGATTTTAACCTCCCCCACCTTGATGGGTGTCCGAGCTCTGACACTAATAGTTTATCATTCTCCATTCCCACTACTCAAGCTGAAACGACACTCCTCGACTCCACTTCCTCCCTCTATTTATTCCAAATGAATCCTGTCCGAAACCAGAACTCCCGTCTGTTGGACCTAGTTTTTACGAATAACCCGAACAATGTGAACGTTTCCCACTCCGCTAACATCCTCTGTAAAATAGACCCGCATCATCCTCCTCTTACTATTTGTGTCACCCACTCCTCTGCAACAAACTCTGATTTTTCCCATTTGCAACCTATCCTTAACTTTCGTAAGTCTAACTTTCATCTCCACTCGGCGACTCTTAATAACCACCTCCATAAATTTGAATGTATAGTTCCCTATAATGTTTCCATATCCCAGTTTTATGACCTCCTGCGTAACTCTATCTCCTCCACCACGCCTTTATCTAAGCCACCCCTTCTCGACTCCTCTCCTATATGGAATTCTAAAGAAGTCAAGATTCTTAGGAATAAAAGAAACTCCTATTGGTCAAAATATCTTCGCTCCGGTTCTCTTGAAGATTTTGCTCAATTGAGTGTATTGTGTAAAGAGGTTCTACTGTACTGAGGACGAGGTTCTTCTAGACCTCCAACGTCTAAAGGATGATTACTCTCCTGGCCCTGACGGTATCCCACCTGTTTTACTCAAGAGATGTGCAACGATCCTTGCCTACCCATTATCTTGCCTCTTCAACCTTTCCGTCAAATCGGGTATTTTTCCCGATGTCTGGAAGACTGGTTTCTTGATCCCAGTCCATAAAAAGGGATCGAAGTCGCTTGTTTCGAACTACAGACCTATTGCCAAATTTTCCACGATCCCTAAAACGTTCGAAAAAATTCTCGTCAATAAACTATACCGCTTCCTCTCATCCCTTGTTCGTCCACACCAGCATGGGTTCCTTAAAGGTAGATCCACCATCACAAACCTTGTCCAGTTCCCCTCTTTCTCCCTCAATGCTCTCGAGCGGGGCGAAGCTGTTGAAACTATCTTCACTGGTATGAGTAAAGCCTTTGACAGCATTCCTCATCCTTTAATCGTTCTTAAACTTAAATTAGCTGGATGCCCACACTCATTTCTCAGTTGGATTAATTCATACCTATCCAACCGTCATTATCGTGTTCGCTTTAGATCCACCCTCTCCACTTCCATCACGGCAACAAGCGGAGTTCCCGAAGGTAGTCACCTTGGTCCGATTCTCTATGTGGTTGCTACGATTGATGTCTACAAAGTTATTCACAATTCAGTGATTCTTTCGTATGCTTATGACGCCAAACTTTTTAAGAACAGAGTTTCTCCTAATGATTACCTCGAGCTGCAACAAGACCTCGATCGTCTCACAACATGGTGTCCTAAGAGCAATCTCAATCTTAATACCTCTAAATGTGAACACATCTACTTCCATCGGAAGCGTAACTACGTGCCTCACGTCTTTTGTATAAATGGTATTGCGGTTAGGTCTGTAGAATCCACTATGGATCTGGGCGTCCTCCTTGATTCGAACCTTTCCTTCCGGGAACATCTAAATCTTTGTGTAAGTAAAGCGCGAGTCATGCTTGGCTTCATCTCTAGGTGGTCGAGAGAACTTGAGGACTCTTGTACTTTTTTGACCCTATTCACTGCCCTGGTTCGTCCCATCCTGGATTATGCCTCTCAGGCATGGTCACCTTATCATCAAGTTCACATAGAACGAGTTGAGGCGGTCCAAAGACGGTTCCTGCGTATTGCCCATTCCCACATTTCCTGGCTATTCGGAACTGTTCTGGCACACTCTTGCGCCAATTGAATGAATAGTTTTGCACAATCTCTCCCTGATCCGAATGGTCACAGTAAATTTTTATTTCTTTCTCTTTTATTTTTACACAGCAAATTTTCGTTTCTCTTATTTTTTACATTAGTTTTAGTCAATAGATAGATGTATAGATTCATCATTGATTTTTTTCTGCAATAGCATAAGCAAATTGTTTTAAATATTTATATATCGGACATTTCATTTTCCCTTTTTTTCTTTTGCTTTTTTTTTTATATATTTAAAATTTAACTTGTATTAAGTTGATATATAATAAATAAATTTTATATTTCCAAAATAAGTTCGAGGTTACTTGACAACTTTATTTGTTCAGATCACAATTACGACTAACTCTAAATTCCCACCCAAACCACCATCCACGAAGTTGGCTGCTTTTCTCAACAGACCTGAAGTGAGTTCATTGTCTGATACCACAGTGATAGGAGTCCCATATGCGGCAAACAGTTCGTCCAGTAATGAGATGGTGGCACTGGATGTCATTGTGCTCGTGACTTTGACTTCTAGCCATTTACTATATGCGTCGACCACAATGAGCAGCATCGCCCCAGCAACTGGTCCTGCATAATCGATGTGTATTCGTTCCCAGGGCCCTTTAGGATATTCCCAGTGATGATTTCTAAAGACAGGTGGTGCATGCGCGTGCTTCGCGCATTCGTTGCATTCCCGTGCGATCTTCTCAATATCCGCATCCATACCCGGCCAGAAAATGAAAGAGCGCGCAAGTCCTTTCATCTTAACCATTCCCAGATGGGCCGTGTGTAGATCACTTAAGACGGCATTGCGTAGTGAGCTAGGGATAACCACTCTGTGTTCCAAAATGAGACAATTAGCAGCGAGTTTGTAATTTACTTCCGGTGCTCTGTATCCCGCGCGTGCTAGACACTGCCCTGCCTCTAATAAGCCAACAATCTTCCCCAGCTCGGGGTCCTTTCTTGTATGATTCGCAACATGTTCGGCAGTCGTTGGTAGTTGTCTAATTTGGTTAACTACAAAAAAATCAAAATCATCGAATTCTACTTCTTCCCTCTCCTTCGTCCCTCTCGGGTGTATGCCGTGGGTACTTGTTACCCGTGTTATGCGAGAACAATAGTCTGCATTAGTATTCGCTTTAGTTGTTCTGAAAATGACGTTATAATCAAAATTTCCCAAAAAATCAGCGTAGTTTGCCATGCGGCTGATACATAATACAGGAAGAGATTTTTCTGGGTGTAGGATTTGCGTGAGAGGTTTGTGGTCCGTTATGAGTGTCCAATGACGTGCATAAAGGTACATGAAAAACTTTTGCACTGCCCAGACGATAGCCAAGGCTTCTTTGTCCATCTGTGGATATCGTTGCTCTGTGGTGTTCAGCGTCCGGCTTGCGTAAGCGATAGGACGTTCCTGTCCATTTTCCAGCCGATGTGAAAGGACTGCACCCAGTCCGGTTTTTTAGTGTTAGTGCGTGGCTGAATTTCTCGTCGACAGTAAGGTGCGAATATGCGTCGGTTACATCCAAATGACAAAATATTGTTGCTCCTTTCATTTGGTTGAAAAGGAGTTCAGCTTTGGGAATGGGATGTTCGTCAATTATCATCCTGGGGTTGAGTGTTGGTTTGTAATTTCCCGTAATGCGGATGTTCCCGTTTTTCTTGGCCACTACGTGCGTTGTTGAAGCCCATTCTGAATATTCTACTCTCTTGTAGAGTCCTAGAGAGATTTTGTTATCAATTTCTTTTTTGTAAGCGTCTCGTAGTGCCATGGGTATTTCTCGTGCTTTTGCGAAAACTGGCGTTGCTTCTGGTTTCAAATGTATTGTGGCTGGTGGCCCCGTCAGTTTCCCTGGTGTCTCACTAAAAACATCCTCATAACGTGTTAACAATTGGTTCAATCGTTTTTGCTGTTCCATAGTCAATTCAACAGGCCTCGCTACTGTGGTTATGTCAATTTTGTGCGTTTGAGAGAAAATTTTACAAAAATCAATCTCGTGGGCAAACTGTTCAATCCATTCCCTCCCTAGAAGGGTATCAAAGTCATCCTCTACCACATACAGGTTGAGTCGTCGTGTTGTTGAGCCGATTGTTGCGTCGACAGCAACTCGCCCCATGCATCTTATTCGGTGCTGTGTATAACTGGTGAACTGCCTATTTGTTTCCAGTAACTGGGCATGAGGTTTTATTTTCCGAAGATTCCTCTCACTGACAATACCGCAAGGTGCGCCTGTATCTAGCTCCATTTCCAGGTTGTGGTCATCAATTTTCACCGAGATAATTTTCTTCCTTGTGCTGTTAACGCAATTGATATTGTCGATTTTATGAAAGTTTTCAACTGAATCACTTAACGCAGGGAACTGTACTTGGTTCCTCTGCTCTGTTATCTGGTCAGTTTCCCACTTTTTTGTTCTACAAACCTTCGCGATGTGGCCTTTTTTACCACATGTGAAACATTCCTCTTTCAAGAATTTGCACTGGCTCCGTCGATGATTTCCCCCACAGCCATTACAAATCAACCGTTCCCTGACGTAGTCCGATTCTGCTCGCTGTGCTCGTAATAGTTGTCCGCGCTTGACCTTGGGTGGCGAAAATCCCAGTTTGTGTGTCGTTTCTCCGGCGGGTGCTGCTCCCGACGTTTTCACTTCTTCGGCCGTTTTTCTCGTTGCTTCCAAAGATTGTGCGATCTCGTACGCCTCAGCAAAGGTATTTGGCTTTTTAAAGATTATTTCATCACAGATATCAGAGAATTTCAAGCCAAATAACAATTGTTCAATCAGCATTCGGTCAAGAAATTCCGCATATTCACAAAAAACCGCTCCCTGACGAAGTCGAAGTGAAAAACTGGCAATCGTTTCGTCTTCGTCTTGTCTAATTTGCCGGAACTTAATGCTTTCCGCAAATTTGTTTTTTGATTTGTCAAAATGTCTAATTAAGTTGGCTTTTATTTCCTCATACGTTAAATCCTCTGTACTTTTTGGACTGACCAGGATTTTGAGTGCGTTGTTGAGTTCGTGTCCCATGTGGACACGTGCATAGTTATGATACTCCGTATCTGGTACCTTGCTTAAGTTCAGTGCCCAATCAAACCGCTGAAAATAGTCCTCTACTGTTGTATACTCTGCTACTTTATATTCTCTTACCAAGAATTGTGGTGGTTTCAGAGTTGCCGCTCCGGTACGCGTCTGTGCGAAGTCCTTGGTTTCTTCTTTAGAGTCGACGATTGCTTTTTTGATTGCATCCGCCAGAATGTTCGTGAATGACTGCAGCATCTCAGGAGTCGCCATGTTTTTTAAGTTTTGTTCATTCCACTTCTGACACCACTTTTATATTTCCAAAATAAGTTCGAGGTTACTTGACAACTTTATTTGTTCAGATCACAATTACGACTAACTCTAAATTCCCACCCAAACCACCATCCACGAAGTTGGCTGCTTTTCTCAACAGACCTGAAGTGAGTTGCCCTCCCAACACACATTCAGGCTGTTTTCCATATCCAACAATAAATAAATAAAATTTTGGAGTTAGTGCATTCTGATTTATGTCAGATGAATAATCTTTCCATCGGGGGATGATTATTCGTAGATGATTATTCCAGAAAGGTATTTGTATATTTTTTAAAAAATAAAGATGATGCATCTAACACAATAAAACATTTTATTGAGCAAGTTGAGAGACAAACTGAGCAGAGAATCAAAGTGTTAAGAACAGATAATGGACCTGAATATATGAATAGAAAAGTGCAAGAAATTACAAACTCGAAGGGTATCCGACATGAAACGTCCATAGCCTACAACCCACAACAAAACGGAAGGGCCGAAAGAGTAAATCGAACACTTTTAGAAAAAGCTAGATGCATGCTTATAGAAGCACAAATTCAAAATATGTTTTTGGCTCAAGCAATTGCTACAGCGACCTATGTAGTCAACAGATCCCCGAAGAATATTTTGAACAGAAGAAAACTCCAGAAGAATTGTAGACAAATAAGAAACCGGATTTGTCTAATATTAGAGTGTTTGGGAGCAAAGCCTTTGCATATATTCCTACCCAATTTAGAGGAAAAATGGATCCAGTGGCTAAGAAGTGTCTAATGCTAGGCTACTGCACTAATCAAAAGGGATACAGATTATGGGATATTGAGAAAAATAAAGTAATTACAAGCAGAGATGTTTTCCCATCAGTTCGAGTGATGTATCGCAAGACATCAAGGAAACAAATACTAAAAATTCAGTGTCAGACACTACACAGTCAAAAGAAGAAAATGATAAAACCGTACACGAAGAAGACGAGAGTTCGGCAGAGGAGAATACACCCTTGAGAAGATCGGCAAGGTTGAAAATGAGACCCAAAGGTTTAGACGACTATGTGCTTTATTCGGCTATAACCACCGTCAGTGAGCCTGCAAGTTATCAGGAAGCGATGGAAGGCCTTGAAAGAGACAAATGGCTCGCGGCAATGGAAAAGGAGTTAAAGTCGATTCAAGATAATCAAACTTGGATTTAGTACAAGCTCCGGCGAACCAACCCATCCTTGGATCCAAATGGGTTTTCGAACGTAAAAATGACAAGGTTGTCAATGTATCTTTCAAAGCTAGAATAGTCGCCAAAGGATATAGTCAAATTAAAGGTATTAATTACGATGAAACTTTTTCACCCGTAGTTCGATACACCAGTTTAAGAGCTATGTTTGCTCTGGCAGCGAGACACCAACTCACAATTTATCATTTGAACATTGACACGGCATTTTAACATGGAGATCTGGAAGAACAAGTATATATGCAACAACCTGAAGGATTTACAAAATATGAAGAAAAAAGTTTTTTATGCAAATTATAAAAGGCATTATATGGTCTAAAACAGGGTAGCAGAACGTGGAATGTTAAGCTTGATTCATTTCTTCAAAATATAAATTTCAGAAGAACAGTGAATGATCCAGGCATTTGTTATCACCATGACAGAGAAGGATCAGTTTATGTAGCAGTTTTCGTAGATGATCTCATCATCCTTGGAACATGCGAGAAAGTTTTCCTTACTTTCAAAAGCGAATTGACGAAATATTTTCCCTTCAAGGACCTAGGAGAAGCTAAAAGATGTCTAGGTTTCAACATAAAACAGGATAAAGAACGAGGAATAGTGAAACTGGACCAAAGCGATTATACAGAAACGATATTAAGAAATTTTCATATGTCAGATTGCAAACTTGCAACCATTCCTATGGAAGTTGGTCTCAACTTAAGCACAAGTACTTCACCTACAAAACCAGAAGACAAAGCAGAGATTAAGAAAATACCGTACCAGAATGCTGTGGGATCGCTTCTCTACGTCTATCAAGGTACAATATATACTACATATACTGTAAATACAGTTGGCAAGTTTAATCGAAACTACGATGAAAGCCACTGGGTGGCAGTAATGAAAATTATAAAATACTTAAAAGGTACAAAAAACATCAAGTTAATATTTTCAAAGCAGTCGTCACCAGAATTGGTTGGATATTCTGATGCTAGTTGGGTTTCGGACCCACAAGACGCGAGATCAGTAACAGGTTACATCTTTTTAATGCAAGGCGGTGCAGTCAGCTGGAATTGCAAGCGGCAAGCTACAATAGCAACATCCAGTACGGAAGCAGAATATCAAGCTTTGCAAGCTGCAACTCAGGAGTTAGTGTGGCTTCGTGGTTTAACTATTGAATTATCCATTCAAGAGAAGATAGCTCATACCATTTTTCGCGACAATAAAGGAGCTCTAGACTTAAATGGGCAAACAATGCCCATTTTAGTTCTCGTACTAGACATGTAAATGTAAAAAGGCGTTTTATTAAAGACAAAATAGAAAATAAGGAACTAGTGCTACAGTTTATTCCATCTGAGAATATGTTGGCAGATGCTCTCACCAAAGCTGTTCCAGCACCTCGACTTAGAATCTTTCTCCTTAATTGTGGTTTAAACGACAATTAACTGGGATTATAGTAGTTTTACAAGTTAGTTTTTTTGATTGAATTCGTAGAAGTAACATATATGTTTGATATAAAGTTGAATTATTTTTTGCTACCGAATTTTTAAATGAGAGGGGTGTGTTATTCGACATTTAATAATTCTTGTTATTATATACACCCTGTTCTAATAAAGTTCTAAAATAGAGTTCAGTGTCAGCTCTCTGATCGTTCTTTGTAGTAGCGACACTTAGGTTAAGTCAGTCTGTCTGTCGTAGCATCTGAAAGAAACCAGTCAGTCAATACATAGAATATTTGTGAATTAATACACCAAGGCTTTGTAGTGAATCTCCACCACCGTCTCCAAAGTATCCCTGTCTCCTAAAACGAAAGGATATTAAATATATATATACATCACCAAAACACTTACCTGCATATGACAAACGTCAGCATTCACATGTCATGCAACAAACGTCACATTTCAATCATTCGATCATTCACATGAAAACGCAACATCCACACAAAGCGTCGGAACTTAGAACTACGAAATAGTACTAAATGGTGCCGGATGGTTGTGCAATTAGGTGAATGCTAACTCGGAAATAGACTCGTCCAATTGACGAATCGACTTATGCACTTCGAATGAGTGGGAATTGCTGCGACAGGGAAAATATCCCAATTAAAGGAGTAACCAACGGCAACAGAAGGAGAGTCGAAACCCAGAAGTGGAAACAGGAGGACGTGTCTACCGAAGAGAGATCCAGAGATCCAACTGAAGTACGAAGAAGGACGAAGAGATCCAGTCTGAAGGCGGGACCTAGACCGCTCACCATCGAGGAGTATCGGGAGCGGAGAAGAGGGCAACGGACGCAGCATTACCAAGAGTGGCCCCGAGAAAACGGACGGGCAGAGAGGCGCATTTCCGGATGATCATTGAAGAGACTCGACGACAACGTCTTCTGGCCGTGGGCGCTCCAGCGTTTGTACATAGAGAGGAAGAGGTATCGCCAGGAGAAGAAACTGGCTCGGTACAGAGATAAGAAGGGTCCCGATTCAGCTTACATCCCTAGTAGCCCTTCTACAAGTAGGAATAGTTAGGCTAAGAATGGTAAAATTGTGAAAATAGTTAAAATTGTAGTTAACGGAATAAAATCAAGAAAATTCACCTAAGTCTTTGATGTAAACAAACAATTGTGTTCAGAAGTGTACCTCATTGAAAGAAACCAATTGTGAGGTTTAACCCCCCCCCCCCCCCCCCACAACATTACAAAGAGTCGAGGGAAGATCTTCACAGCTTTAATTACTTTTATTAAGCTTCCAGAACATCAATTATAATTTAAAATTTAAATTTTTGAAAATCTGAAAAACTACTCGTAGCTATTATTATTCGCAACTTAATCCGGATCAGTAAAAAAACACGGCTATACACTCCATATCAAGACCTAAGGAAAACAAGATGGAAGTGGCGAATGAGGATCGAATGTCAGAATTTTTTTGTTTTTGTATGGAAATTAATCGGAAGCTAAAATAAATTGTAAATGAAAGTTGAATTAATAAAGTAGTAATGTAGTACTAGTTGATTTTAAATATGAAAATTACAATTGTTCGATTTTATCAGCTGTAAAACGGGAAACACATTTCTTCCAGTTTATCAGATGATAACTTTTGCATTCATCGTGACATATCAATTTTACATGGACAGCATTTTGCAGTTCGCGGATCTCGTTTGGTTTAGTATTTTGGCAGGGAAATTGGAATTTTGAGTATTCCGAAATAAATTCAGTAAAGTACTATTAATTGAGTCACAAAAAACACATTCAATACTGGTGCCACGTGGTGTGCAGGACCAGAAAACTAGATTCGCGCTTTTCAAGTTGCAAAATAAATTAGCCAATTTAAATCAGAAAATACTGAAGAATAAAGAGAAATCGTAGTTCATTTACTATTTATTTAGTTTTAAAACACAATGGAGGAGGTAATGGCGGCACTTCATTTAATTCAAAAGGAGTTTGATGAATAGAAAAAATTGATAATCGATAAGTTGGTATTCTGGCTACCAACTATTTTCGAATCTGCAACGAATTCAATTTCGCAAATTACTTTATGCCAAATCTGCTATCTTTGACGGCTGTAAGTGTAAACAAACACTGAAAATGGAATAAACTATAAGTTTAAATACCTTTTTGGCGTGAAAAATGTGTTTATAAGTAAAATATTTGTTAAATTCATAAATTAAAAGACACTATTGATAAATATTTAATGAAGAGCAACAGTTTCCTGGTATTGAATTTTGGCAAAATACCCAAATAAGCTTGTTTGGTGGTGCAACAAAATATTCAAAGAATAATTATTTTTAAGGAACTTGACTTGGAAATCAACTCAAGGAATTCAATCAATTTGATAGTAATGGCGCCAATATCAGCAGGATGATATATAATTTGGGTGCATTGAGTGAAAGATTTGGCCAATCCGTAATCACCAAAACAGAGGGGGCATCTTTGGATTGTGGAAAAGACGGCAGCATAAGGACTACCTCAAAAACAAAAAGATCTGATTATGTTTTTGGAATGCAAGGGACATAAACTGAGTTGGGTTATATCATGATATTCCGCAAAATTACCACCTCAAACCAGAACCATAAGAAAATGAAGAGACTATTTGATACTACATATATGGATAAATTTGTTAAAAATACTATACTGATACTATATATTTCTCAAAAATAGTTATTGGTATTTGAAAATAAATAACTTTGGAAGATAAATCATGTCATATTATGGACATAGTTTCCGTCACGAAGTGGATACATACATACATCGTGTTGGCACAAAATTTGTCTAATAGCGGACAGCTACTAGCGGACATAAAGCTTTCGGCGAGTGTCGTTTTGCTTTAACGCTCATTTTGAAAGCAAAAGCACTAACGCGCTCTGAGAGCATAATTGTTTTGTAGTAGGTATCATCTTTGGGAGGGGACATAGAAGTTAGGGGAAAGGAGGGTTTCTATGAAATTTTCAAATGCGACAGAATTTTACAGTCCTAAAAATTTTCTTTTGACTCACACCAACACACAAATCATTTGATTGTGTGTCATTCATGAATGAAATGTTCACACCCACATTCACATAAGCCGAAAAATTCTGGCTTTCTGTGTAAACAGAGGAAATTTTTATGTGTGTTAGAAGTTTTAATTATTTGTGATAAAGATATATGCAAATTTAATTAAAACAAAAGAAAAACACATTTTTTGCATATACTAGTATTTTCAAAAAACGCGATACTTTCGCAGTTTCTTTAATATATAGGTATATTATTTTACATTACTACTATTATTTAGCAATTTTGATAGAAGTGAGTTTTCTTCAAATCCAGGAAAATTTTTAAGTTGATATTTAAAATAAAAAACAGGCATTTATTGGACATTTTTTGGAAAACTGTTGTTTTGTTAGTTTCAATCGGATTACAAATTTTTATATATTACCGATATGTATTTTTAAGTTTTTTTTTTCTATTATAGTTATTTTGATTAGTGCTTTTTTTATTGTTACTACATTATTTTAATATATTGTTGTAATTTATATGTATACAGTCTTTCATTGAATGTATTTGCAACGTATCTTAATAATTAAATAGTTAATAAATTAATGATGTTTTAGATATTGTCTTCGAAATTCTATTGCGCCTAATATAGGCTTCGCCGGTAATTGGAGTAACTGTTAAGATTATTTTTATTTAGATTATTATTAATTAAACATACTTGTTTGAAATATTGAAAGTTTGAGAAAGCTTTCACTTTTTAAGCTGTTTTTTGCTGATAGCAACATGAAAAATTGTTATTTTATCGCAATTTTCCTTTTATTTGATGTAAATTTTTTGAGAATTCATGTTAAAAAGGAATTATTTTGCAAACTTTATAATTTTAATAATTACTGTCTGAATTATTTTCCCTTTAATCGAGGAATTTTTTTTAATATATATATAGGTAAAATAAAAAAATTGTACTTATTGGGAAACTATTATTATTTTGTTTGTATTAATTACATTAAGTAATTTTATGTTTTTTCGATGCTTGTAAGTTTTGATTTTCGTCATGATGATTATCATTCTTAATGATAAATGGTTGGTAATGCATAATTTCTGTAATTTACACATAGGTTTCAAGTGGTCCTAGGCCATACAATAATTACCTCAAATAAATTTTATTTGATAGCCTTTTATTATAATTACAATTATTAGTCCAATTTTGATTATGACTACTGTTATTATTATGACTAGGGGGGCGCCCCCTGCTCGCTACGCTCGCCAACCCCCGCCGTTCGCTCCGCTCACTCTAATAGCTCGCGCATGGAGCTATATATACAGTAGCATTGTAAGTAAAAAGGTTATTTAGTTCAGACTGTAGTAGCAATCATTTCAGCTCATTTTGCACGTCAAAGTACATCTATATTGAATGAGGCCCTATCTATAATTATAAAAAACCTTGCGGGTGCCGTTGCGGATCTTAAAAGATCTTAAAATTTTCTCACACAAAATACTTTTTGTAAAAATTCTTTCATCTTCTGCCAAATGACCTTGGCTTTGTGTTTCAGAAATACATATAAACACGCAATCGGTTAAACGATCTAACTCTACTGGCTACAACATACAATTAACGATGAGAAAATATAGGTTGTTTGAGTAAGATTCCTGATTTTTGAAACGTTTGCCCCTGAGCTTTATTAATTGTCATCGCAAAAGCCAGAATGACGGGAAGTTGAGTTTCTTGAAAGGAAAAAGGCAAAAATACGTCACACGTGTCAAAATACGTGTGTTGCGGAAAACTCCTGCTAAAATGTCACAATTCAAAAAATTTTTTTTTTGCATTTGAACTAAGCGAATAGGTGTACCATTGACCAAGCAAGTCATGTCCTGTACACAAATTACTAATAAGTAAAAGTATGTAATTTGGTTTTTAAAATAAATTTGTGGGATCGGGAGCCAACTTACATCAACTGAGTTTAAAAATTCTACTGGAAAATTATTTTGCTCTCTATAATCATCACTCAAGATTTTATCGGAACTCAAATATATTCGTTTCTCTCCGGCCAGGCTGTTAAAGATTTCTGCATCAATGAAAGTACAGCCTTCATATTTGGGTGCTAATATAACTGAATTGAGAATATCGTTAGACTTTATGGTTTCAGATACATTGCCATAAGTATCTGGAATCACGAAGTTGCAGCTAACTAAATGGGTAGGAATTTCAATAACATCTTGGCTGTAATCTGGAAATGTGGGTAAAGTTCCATTACCAAGAGATTTAAGAAATTCAACGAATTTAATCTCATGAGGTAAAGCTCTCATGTTTTGAGTAAAAGTTATTTTGTGGAATTTTGAAATTTTGGACCATGAAGTAAGGCAATAAGTGGTATCTCAATAAGGGGTACACGTGTACCGTGACATGTAGGTGGCAATATTCGTCAAAAATCTCCACAGAGTAAAATAGTCTTATATCCGAAAAGTTTAGTTGGAGTACCGAATGAATCGTTTACTGAAAAAAATTTCCTAAATAGCTAATAAAGCACGGTTATATGAATCATTTTCTGAAGAATTTCTTAAAACGTCTTCACTCATGAATATTTTGAATTCATTACACAAATCTAATGCATTTGTAGGAACGTTCATACCACAAATAGGATATGGCAAATAACTCTCTTAACTGCTGAGAGGACTAACACTCTTTTACTTCTAAAAAATATTCACGCCACTCTCCATAATTTCATGCGAAACGTCGTGCATGAGCTGAAAATGTGCAGCTAATAATGTTCCCAACAGTACCCAAATCCTGATGGGACCTCGAACATGAAGCAAAATAGTCTCAAATGGAACATCTCAACATAAAACATAAAATAATGTAGCAATAGCTCTACTACTTCCTCTTTGAGGTTTTTCGATTTCTTTTCTTTATCTACCTAAATATAATGTATCGGCGTCTCTGTATATAGAAACTCGGAAGAACTAATTCGATTGATTTCATAGAATGCAGTCAATTTTGTTCTTCTGTGATTTGTAAGAGCTTGCTGAACATTTCCTTCCCTAAAGACTACATTTTGCCGGTGAGGCAAGTAACATTCAAGTCGAACTATAATATATTACGTGACTGGTAATGCATTGAATACTCATTCATGCGCCAGTTAGCTTCCGTAGATCCAACATAGTGACCGGACAAAAAGCTATTGATTTCATCTATATAAACTTTGCCCTCAACTCCACCTCAAACTCTTCCAAACTGTAATGAGGCACAGTCGTATCCCTTGTGAACATATTTGTGCATATATTTTAGGCTCTTAACTATGCCAAGAACTTCCACATTTAAGTAGCAATCAAATTTCGCTAAAAGATATGGATTTTAAGGAACAGCATAACGGTTGTCAACAGAGTGGCCACGAAAGTCAACTGTTATACCATTAAGGCGCGTTTCCAATGCCAGCTTGGAGTGGGGTGGAGTGGCTGACATGTTTCGCTCGTGTCGCACACACGCACTTCGCTATATGTGCCTTTCGTGCAATCTGGGCCCAGCGTGGATTGAAAATAGGATCTATTTCTATTTTCACGCTGGAGTGGCAATACGATGTTTTTCGGAGCGATTCCAACAGATGGCTGCGACGAGATCGTTCCAAATATGCGACGAATTTTCATATGTTTTGTTTTAAAATTAGTTAAAAATGGGAAAAAGTATTCAGTCCTAATACATTTTAATGTATTAAAGGAATGATAATTCAAATATGATTATTTCACGTGGAAAAATATTTCAATTTTGATAATTTAAAACGACTCAAATCATGCTCGCCAGGTGGATGTGAAACCAATCCACTCTGGCATTGGAAACAAGTGCCAGAGTCAGCGTCAACACACTCCACTCCAAGCTGGCATTGGAAACGCACCTTTAACACGGCGCATCTAACATTGCCCTGAATTGTATTGTAAAAGTACTTAGAAAAGCTTTTGCTGCATTTACCATCTCTGATACAGACGGGGATACGATTCAATAAACCACATGAACCGTGGATCATGTGGTTTTTAACTAAATTATGAAGTTGTGGGAAATACATTGTATATTGTAAATAAAATATATCTATATTTCCGTACAAACGTACCAACCTTCATTTCCTACCTTTTCTTTTTTCTCTAAATTGAGGTTTTAAGGGCGAGCAGACAAAAGTTTGGATATATGATAAAATTTCAGATTTTCAATTTTAAACAGTTTTTTGCTCGTAGCGGCTAAATCAAGCATTCTAGGGGGTATGACCAACCCCTATTATTTTTTCATTTCCCAACTTTTGGCCATATATCATATTTCTCTAAATTATGTTTTAAATGTGGGTCCATACAAAAGTTGGGAAACATGATAAAATTCAGACTTTCGTTCGCTCTCCATAAATATTCGTGAAAGATAACTTCGCGTTTTCTAGAAATAACTGTAAAATTGTGATTTTCCATATATTTTGAAACAAAATTTGCATATATTTTTATCAAATTATCAAAGAACAATGGTATAAGTAAACGATGGCTTTAAATTTGTCTGTGGTAATGCATCCATATTATTGTCGGTGGCCATATGTTCATTGTTTTGGCTTTTGTCTGGAAGAATGCAATTTTATTAGCCAACGGTTGCCTTCTTCCAGCCAAAAAACAAAAGAATGAACATGTGAATATTGTCTGTGATATGGCTGCATTTGCCCCTCACATTATCATTGGCATAGATATTAGGTTTGAGTGAAAAGAATGCACGTGATAATGTTAAATTAGTATGTTCTATATTTTAATTTTTTCGTAGAGAAATGCAATTTTATGTTAATTATTTTGGTTTGTGTCACCAGTAGAAGATTGATCCATTTGGTTTGATTTTCGACTAATTTAGTACTTGTTATGTTTCGGGGACACAAACCAAAAATTCACATATGGTTGCATATTTCCAGGCAAAAAGTAAAACATTCACACGCACACATTCTTCCCAAAAGCATCATCTACGCTATACGTGTGCTCAATTCACACATACTATCCCATTGAATTTTTTAATTTCAATTTAAAATTAAACGTATTTATAATTAAATTTAAGAAAAAAAAATAGTTGCTGCAGGTAGAGGAAGATAGAAACTTTCGACTGATATAATTTTTATCCTGGTAAGTCGATTTGGTTTCTCATAAAAGGGATAACAAAAAAACATGTCGCCTATTTATATATAGATATGAAGATGTTGTACAATAGAGTATAATAAAATATATTATTATCGTTGGCCTTGCTATTTTATTTTATAATACTTTTGTCATTTATGTGTACATATATAGTATTTTCCTGAAAGTGTTTGGAAGATATCTGAACGATTAAATGAAAAATAAATCAATGATACTTCGCAGTTTGCCGTTAAAATGCAATTGAACCTGATATAGCTTTTGCCGGAAATTGGAGTTATTCTCATGATGATTTTTATTAAGATTACGAGTAGTATATTGTTCATTTATATTAATCGAGTATATAAGGAAAACTTCGAGTTCTTAGCATTTTTTGCAATTGGCGGGTAAACGAAGCTCTCTAGCGGGTTGAAATATATGAACAACCTACATTATTTTTTAATTTCCTAAATTTTTTTATACACGATTTTCGCCCATCGTGTGTTTTTAAGGGTCTCCCCATACAAAAGTTGGGTTTTTAATACAGAAAGCCTGATATTTAGAAAATCCAAATTTCAGTCGAAAATTGAATTCAGGATCGACAATCTGTTTGCTCCATACATTTAAACCTTCATTTAGTGGTGTATGTTGAATACATATAGCACGTGCCAAATTTTCTAAAGGGAATTATTTGGTTGAGAGAAATGGACTATAAACCGGTCATTCATATGATTTTAAAAGCTCTCAAGAACTTTCTCTTTCATTTGCAGAGAATGCTCTTGAGATCTTAAAAATTCAACGACGAGTTGGCAAAGCTCATGAAAAGAACCTTCAAAAACGTGTGCCAACTCGTTGTATGAAGACGAGATGTCTGATTATTGTCTGTGGTATTAGTAACGTATTTTTAACAAATTTATCCATATTTCCATATATTGCAAGAATAAGGATAGACATAACAAATGATGAAATATTGAAAATGAATGAATTGTAAATATCAAAAAGGCGAAATAAACAAATTTTGTTCACATATTCCAATTTTTCGTTTATTTAATAAAATATAAGTGGAGAAATTATGATTTTTTTTGTTTTTTGTCTGCAAAAATAGTAACTGCCTTGAAACATGGCAACATATGTAAGAAAAATTTCTTAAAATCTGCAAATTTAACAAAATACATTAAATTTTATCTTTTAAGTACGAATTTATTTACTTTTCTATATGGGATAGCAGAAAACTTTATTATAAAGGCAGCTAAATCTGAGCCTGCTATGGTAGCAGATTTTTAACAGAATTATAGCAGATTTTTCTGCTATTTTTACACCCAGAATAGCAATTTAAGTCACTTTCGTTATGTTACGAAAGACAACAAAAATGCTATGGGAAATAGCAGATTGTCAAAATAACAGAATCTGCTATGAACGGCCCGAATAGACCCCACTACTCTTTCAAACAATATCAACAAAAAAAAGAAATCTGTCAAACTCCCTAGAAAATTCCACAAACAATCATACCAAACAGAGCCCCAGGCAAATAAAACATTAGGACCCTGGTTACCCAAACAAAGCAAAGATCTTCAACTTGGTCCGAAAGCGCAGTAAAACCGAGCAAGTTAAATTTCCTTATAATGACAAACAACACAAACATACAAGACAACATCAAAAACGCATAGCAACGAACACCACTGCCCATCCCATAAATCCACGAAAGCACAGAAGAGGAACCAACTGCAACACACAAAACACATCTTCCAAGCCGGCTAGTCGCCATGGAAGAATACGAGCAAAACTCTCTAGCAAAATCACAAAACCTTGTAACCACCAACCGAAACAAGGAATACAAGTGCCATTTAAAAGTTAGAACCTATAATGTTGGGCCCGTAGCAACAACGGAACGATACCTGGAACTCGCATATGCACTAGAAAGTATAAGTTGCTACATATTAGGCATTTCGGAAGTAAGGAGAATGGGATGCCATATGGAAGAATATTCAAATTACATTGGAGAGACAAAAGGGCTATACGGGGTCGGGTTTCTTATAAAAAAGGCATGGAAATACAAATTTTACTAGGATTTCCGGGACTGTAGCACTACTAAAAATAAACTTCGGAAAATCAAACAATTCTATAATCCAGGCTTATGCACCGACAGAAGGACCCAGTGTGGCTGATATCCAAAAATTATTTTATGACCTAGAAAGAGCTCATGCGACAGCAAATGGAAAGGTCCTCCTATTAAGACACTTCAATGCGGAAATAGGACAACCCAGAGAAAATGGAAAATTTATGACGGGTAATTATGGCTTAGGCCAAGGATATATAAAAAGTGAACGGTTGTTGCATTATGCATTTGAATATAAATTGGCAATAATCAACACTTAGTTTAAAAAATGACCCAGTAGGAGATGGACTTGAAAATCTCTAGACGAAACAGTTAAGAACGCAATCGACTACATCATGACAAATGTCCCAGAACAAGTTCAGAACTATGAAGTTCTTAAAAATGTAAAATTCCGTACTGATCGTAGGCTGATAAGAACAAAATGAACCTTAAACCAAACGAAAATTCCAAAGACTGACAACGAAATAGAACTCTACAAGGCTTGCCTCAAACTTTATATCAAAAACAATTTACAAGGAATTACTAACGTACAATTTTACTATGATGAATTGGAAAAGCTAACACAAATAGCCTTACAACTAGAAATAGCCCTTGGAAAGAAAAACAACACAAAATATTCAGTGAAGAAACAATATCATTAAAAAATAAACCAAGTGAATCAGCAACACAATAGAATAAGGATATAAGCAACAAGAAAGAACTAAGCAAACTAAACAAAGAAACCATCAAAGCGATCAAAAGAAATTATATGAGCACATACGTAGAATAATAGCAAAAAACTTAAGCAAATTCAATAGCACAAAAAGTGCATAGAACTTAACTTAAGTAAACTATGGCTACAAAAATTAGAAGGTAAATCAAAAGAAGCCAATACGAGACAAAATATTATAAATCAGGAAACCAGTTTTTATCAAGAACTATACAAAAGCAAAGAACACAGAATCAACAAAGCCAAAGAATCAAACCATCAAAATAACAAACAAACACTAATACCTATAAATGAAAAAGAGGTATTTTTACGGTTTAAACTATTAAAATTAGATAAAAGCGTAGGTGATAGAGATGGGGGTGATTTCACGTCACAGTGATTAAATCACTGTGATTTGAGCTTCCGGAATGTTACGGTGACTTTTTAATAGGAATCTAAGTGACAAAATCCCAGGGAGTGTTTTTGTTAAAATTTTCAAAAACCGCATGCACCTAACAAAACAACTGCTTACGCTCAGCCTCGCGAGTGTAAGTGTACTGAATCTGAAAATTGAAATTTCCATACATTTGATTATTGTTACCTTCAATTCAACCATCGTTTCGTTGTAGCACACACCCAACACCTGTGAATAATGGCATGTGTTCAACCGAACTCTCGCTCTCTTCTCACATAAACCATGCATCATGGTGATTGAGAGTTGAGAGTGAGACACGCCACGATTCCGGTGTTCAAACGATTCCGGTGATCGAAACGATTCCGGTGATCAAAACGATTCCGGTGAGCCAAACGATTCCGGTGATCAAACGATTCCGGTGATCGAAATGATTCCGGTGATCCAAGAGATTCCGGTGATGGGTGTGATTTTTCTAATTTTTACTGGAAAACCAAAATTTCCTCTTCTTCCTACGTGCTTGAGGGTTTTCATTGTACCTAAGACACTTTTGAATGACTGAATTTAACATTTTATAACTATTTTATTGGTGTTACTGTTTCTAAGGGAGGATTCCTTCTCAATGAACGAAGGACCAGGGTAAGAGAAAAACGTTCCAAAATCACGGAGATTTGTCACTGTGAATTTTGAATCACAGTCACTGCTCCGGCTGTGATTAGAAAATCAATCTTTTCCCCATCTCTAGTAGGTGAAGATAAAATAAATAATGAAGCCTTAAAAATAGGGGCACCCATTTTACTAGGCCCTCTCTCAAAATTATTCAGTCTTACACTTGAAACTGAAACTGTGTCAATTCAATGCTGTACGTCGGAGATTATACTGTTACATAAATAATTATTTAAATAAAACAAATTTTTTCAATATACAACGTTGGAGTAACGGATCTGTATAGTGTAACAAATCTCTATTGGGCTAGAAGAAATTATTTTATACTTTTTAGTCCGTTTTAAAAACGTTTTATATTAAAAAACATTTTTTTATTGAAATAATTATTTTCTGTTTTTTAGTCTTTTATGTGTGAAATTTTGCAATTGACTTAAAACCGCCTGCTTTTTTTTATCCTTTATAATGACTTAAAAATTTTTTAATTTCTTTTTTTACAATGAGAAAATTTTTTCTTCGTATTAAAACAAATTAATTATTTTTCAATTTTGGTGCTAGAACCCCAAGTGCTCGCATTCTTCCCATCTCTTTCATTGCATCTTCATTGCATGGTGTCTTGTCAGTAAGTTTTGAGCAATCGAGCTCCACTATTCTTAAGCCCTTCAATGATCTGACGCGACTCAATGCGACATTTGCCTGTCCTTTACCAAATAGTGAAGATCTGAGGTATACAAGAGCATGGTCCACTGTGTATCCTTGCATTTTATGGACTGTGCAGGCCAAGCACAGTATTAAGGCGCGTTTCCAATGCCAGCTTGGAGTGGAGTGGAGTGGCTGACATGTTTCGCTCGTGTCGCACACACGCACTCCGCTATATGTGCCTTTCGTGCAATCTGGGCCCAGCGTGGATTGAAAATAGGATCTATTTCTATTTTCACGCTGGAGTGGCAATACGATGTTTTTCGGAGCGATTCCAACAGATGGCTGCGACGAGATCGTTCCAAATATGCGACGAATTTCCATATGTTTTGTTTTAAAATTAGTTAAAAATGGGAAAAAGTATTCAGTCCTAATACATTTTAATGTATTAAAGGTATGATAATTCAAATATGATTATTTTACGTGGAAAAATATTTCAATTTCGATAATTTAAAACGACTCAAATCATGCTCGCCAGGTGGATGTGAAACCAATCCACTCTGGCATTGGAAACAAGTGCCAGAGTCAGCGTCAACACACTCCACTCCAAGCTGGCATTGGAAACGCGCCTTTAATGGGAGCTGTGTTAGCTCAATTGTTCCATAGTTTCGGAGTGCCTGAAATTGTACCGATTTTGGCTTGGCTAAATGATTTCCATCTATGCCAAATTCGAGACGAACAGATGAAATGTCAGTATCATACATCTGATCGCAACGGAAAAGGGGCCAAACAATTTCAGTGATAGTGCCCATTGCACCATTCACAAGTCCTCGCTCTACGTTAATATATGAGCGAAGCATCACTCTCGCTCCGTTGAATATTTCCAACACTTTTTATAAGCCTCCAGTCTTGTTGATATCCCCTGACACAATATTATCCATGTTAACATTGCCGGTGTTACTTGTCGCATTCACTTGCTCATCCTGAGAACAAACTCTGAAAACTCTAACTCCTTGGGTTCGATAGTAATCATGAACGGCTGTGTTGTGTGCATCAACTTGTGCACGAGTTGGATATATGCGAATTGCTCTATCCAAATCAAAACCTCCAGATGGCTCTGTCAACACTTTTGACATCACTAGAGAAAAATGTGGAGCCTTCAACTCACCAACGCTTAGAGTATTCAAGAGATCGACGAATGCTATGTCGCCATGTTGTCGCATGTTTTCCGTTAACTCCACAAGAATTAGAAGTCTCCACAAATGAGTTGCCGGAATGAATGTAGCAGGTTGGTGGAATACTTGGGATTCTCGGATAGGTTGCAACTGAAGTAAATGTCCAAAAACCATAATAACTGCGTTGCACGCTAAAGACCCCAACTGTTCATGATTCAAACTCGAAGAATCTTTTGAATACGTCTATACTCTACGCGGCCTAGGCATAGAATATGGGGAAAACTGGCAGTACCCAGACATGCATACTTACACCGTTGAATAGTCTCAATACTTTAAGGCTCAAACACATAAACACTTTGGAGACTTCAAAATCCAAACACTCTTTGAACTCTTCAGGGTCCAACCCGGCATGGGGATTCTAGGTCCAGCCTGGGTTACCTAAATGAATCACTCAAGGAGACGGCCCATGTCAGGGCTCTAATAGATCTTGCCTCCATTTCTTGTTGACTCAACCGAATTAGTCCCACAGAGTCTTTAGCGTGCTCGTCATTTGTGCCAAAGCACTGAGGAACTTACCAATACTTAAGTGGATTGTTAGCAGCGTTGCTGGTGCATTGCTGGTGCGGAGCACGCTCAGATTGGAAAGAATGTGACCATTCTGCCATCCTTCGTTCACAACGAACGTCTTCAAAGTGGGTCTGCTTTTACAGGTGAAGGATACAATTTTACTATAGACCCCTTAAATGTAGATACAGCTATTTTCACTGTAACGACGCTCGTCAATCCATCAGGTTCTGTATGATGATCAACTACTCTTGCTAGTGGCCACTTTGGAGTATGAAGGATATCGAGGATATTAATGGAGAGACCTTAGATGGCAAAACTTCTCAAGCATTATTCCCTCAATTTATTCCATTTAAAGGGAATGCCCCACAAGAAAACATTTTCGTGGCGAAGCTAAGAATAGTTCCACTTACAAATATCAATAGCTAAAAAACATTCTATCTACAGAATATTCAAAACGGGTACAAGTATCTACAAGTGTACATTTTGTGTATTCAAAGTTAAAGATTTGATTCAATTTCAATCATTTTTCGCTTGATATGCTTAAAATGCAGAGAAATTGTGTGGCCTATTCCGAATAACGCCAAATGCTTTGATTTTAAAGGACTTTTCTAAGGAACCGAACGGTATTTTTCATACACAAACTTCGTTTTTTGTCAGTTCATACGGGCATTTCAATAAAATAATGAAACGAAATTCTGTCCGCGTCCGATTACGGCGGCGTCCTATCATTAGAGCTCCGTTACTTAACAAAATTATAGGGAATCGTTTGGCCCCGAAAATATTGACCGCTGTTTAAAAATGTCCGTTTATAGGATATGTCCCCTAAGAGGGCTTTCACTTTTTTCCCTTTTTTTTTAAATTGAATTTTTTTTATATATATATATATAATATTGCATAGTCTTCCGGTTCTGGGCTATGTTTAAAGTTTCAAGTCTGTAGCTCATCGGGAAGTTAGTTAAAAACAGACAGACATACAGACAAGAAAGCGACCTAATAAAAACGTTGTAATATAATATCAATCTACTAGATATCAACAATTATAGACCAATAGAAAGCATATATAAAGTATTTTCTTCAACACTTCTAAAACGCTTAACACAACACATTGATAATGCACAACCTATAGAACAAGCCGGTTAGACCATAGACAGGCAGTAGAACAGATATAATGAAAAAAATTATGAATTTAACAAGCCTCTATATCTAACGTTTATAGACTACAGCAAAGCGTTTGACAGCATCAGCCATGGTTTTATATGGGAGTCACTGAAGACTATAAATATCCATTCAATGTATATACATATTATAAAATATATATATAATGACAGTACACGCAATGTCCAATTAAAATCAAGAGGTGAAGATATGTACATTGAAAAAGGAATCCGGCAAGGGGACCCCTTGTTACCTAAATTATTTATTGCTGTCTTAGGAAAGATATTTCAAAAGATAGACTGTATAACAAAAGGTATAAAAATAAACAATTGCTATCTAAACCATCTAATGCCGGATCCACACACTTGCCATGTCTCTTCCAACCTCGGCCAACGCCAAGCCTCTGCAAGCCTCGGCAAATCTTTAAAAACGTTTGTGGCGGATCCACACGCTTGTCAAGGCTCGGTGAACCATCGCCAACGCTAATTTTTATTTGAAAGGCAACCATGTCGGACGTGGACGTGGACGTGGAGATTCTGGCGGCAATAACTTTAGCCCTCAGTTATTTTTTTTATAAAAAGAAAATCAATGCGAAAAAATGAAAAAAATGCGAAGAAGATGGTGGATGGTAAACATCCATACGAACCGATCAAGGTAATTGTCTCTAACTTAATTTACAGTCATGTGTTTCAAGTGTTTTTCGTATGTTTTCAGAAAATATATGGAAAAAAAATTTAACAAGCTGCTGCATTAACCATCGGGGCAATTTCATAATTTTTGCCGCATGAGCTTCCCGGATTTTAAATATTTGCTTAACGAAATTGCACCTTTGATTACAAAGAAATATACATCGTTTAGAGAAGCTATACCAGCTAAATATCTGGCAATATTTGGCCTGGCACTCACATTGCGATTTTTAGCATCTGATGACAGCTATAAAAGTCTTCATTTTCTATTTAAAGTGTCCACCCAGGTCATTTCAATAATTATACCTGAAGTCTGCATTGTTCTTAATAAAGATTTAAGAGATCAAATAAAGGTAGGTAATATGTTTGATATTCTTTTAATATATTTATTCATTAAAGTGGAAACGTACAAAAATTTTATTATTACTATTATTTAGAGGTGTAAAAACTACTCAAAAATGAGTAATCGAATGTATTCGTTACTTGATGACCGAGTATTCGTTGTATCCGCATCATCGTTACTGATTCCTTGGGCTATACAAAGCGAGCAAAAAAAAAAACAAATTTTCCAATTTGAATTTCATTTTCCTATATGAAACCATTTCATTTCTATATAAATTTCAATTTAAACAAATTTTTTTTATCTTACGAAGAAGGGGAATATAAGTCCATATTCATAATTTCATTAAAAAATTCCTTATTTCAAAATTCCCGCTTGTTTTTATATAACTTGCATGCAAAAATCCAAAAATATCCAAAGAAACGAATACTACTACAAGGATGAAGAAATTAACAAAATGTTGAGTAAGTTATGAAAAGAAAAAAGAAATTTTTTTGCTACAGGAAGAAATTGATGCCTTGAGAAAAACAATAATTGAAGGGATAGGAGGTAGGTCAGCAGATGCTTCTATCCTATATGGTGCTACAACGATACGAGAACTGAAGGTATTAATAAAACGGTATGAGAGGAAACTTGTCAATCGTTCCTCTATGTCACACTCCGAAGCCAGAATGCCTATACCCGCTGCCTCTGTGTATACACCAGCCTTAAGAAATTCAACTGATGCTACGTTAACACCTAGGTCTTCTGCTCAACCTGGAACTTCCAGGTCAACATCCGTTATAGAACCGTCTTCATCAACTTCTTTCCATGATGCAGATGATGCCCTGGTAAGGTGTTATAATTGCTCGCGGTTTGGCCATTACCAGAGCCGCTGTCGTAAGCCCAAACACCCTGAAGGATCATGCTTCCGATATGGTTCGTTAACCCACATTTACAAAAACTGCCCACATCGGCCTTCAAAAATCGCCGCCTTTGTGGAACGCCGCCCACATCCCAAAGAAGATGGAGATGAGAACGATGATAATGATAACTTATGTCAACCAATTCGAGCCCTACAATTGGTAAGTGTTGCCTTTAGCCCAGATTATAATAAGTACTCACATGTGGTTTCTTTATTTGACTCGGGTAGTCCTAGAAGTTTCATCTCCGAGAAACAAGTGCCTTCAGTCTTCGGCAAGTTAAATAGACCTTCCGGATATCGCGGTTTGGGAACCCAAAATATTATGTCGAGTGGAGAATTCGCAGTTTGATTAAATTTAAAGACATTAGTATTAAGCATGAATTTATTGTTATTCCCGAAAGTTCCTCCTCTTATCCTTTGATTATAGGAAAAGACCTGATGCCTAGATTAAACGATCACTTATGTTATTTATTCATTATACAGTGAGTGGAAAAAGTATTCGTACGACGCCTAATTTTTCAGAAAAAGACGAATTTTCCATATTTCTTGATATTTTTTTCCAACGAAAAAAATTATAATTATAGAACTAAACATGCTTTATTCATTACGTTAACAATATTCAGTTAAAACCTTTACAAATGCTTTTAAAAAATTAAGAACAAAAATTTTCGTACGGCGCGCAAAAAGTATTCGTACGGCAACAGTTTAACTTTTATTAGGCTTAATGGTATACTTAAATGAGTTTGCCAAAGAGGCTCTTTTTATAAATACCCTTAGCTTGTACAATATTCACTTCATTCGAATAGTAAAATTCATTGAATTTGGTCAAAATGTCGCGAAAAGGCTCAGAAGCAACAAACAGTGAAAGGTAGCTTATCAATAGGCTCCACAACAAAACGTGGTCCCTTGGGGAGATACTAGAAGCTGTTGAGTGGTCTACGTCAACGGTATAGTCAATCAACGACCACTTTTCAGCAAGAAAACGCCGCAAAATAGGCGAGGAAACGGGCGTCGCCGAGTCCTAACCGATACAGACAGTTACTTTGTTCTACTGCAAGTCAAGAAATACTCAAAATCCAGCACTCCAAGGATTGCTGCTGAACTGTTAAAGCTAGGTTCCATGGTTTATGCTTCAAAAGTACGGAACACGCTCCGCAACACTTATTTCCACGGACGAAGAGCACGCAAGTAGCTCCTCGTATGCAAAGTGAATTGTATGAAAGGACTTCACTTTGCTAAGGAGCATCGAAACACCAACCTTGAAGCCTTCAACAAACTTTTTGGAGTGATGAAAGCAAGTACAACATCTATGGCTCAGATGGGAGCTGCCAAATATGGCAGCAGCCGAACACCGAGTTGCAGCCTAAGATCTTAATTTCAGCCTTGAAACACGGAGGTAGATCCGTAATGGTGTGGGGGTGTATGAGCGCAAAAGGAGTAGGGAATCTGCATTTCATCGAAGGTGAAATATACCATATGGTATATTGTGACATTCTAAAGAAAAATTTGTCTTCAAGCCTGGAGAAGATGGGTCAGGGAAATTGTTTTCTTTTCCAACAAGATAATGACCCAAAACATTTGGGGATAGATACCCGGCTGTGGCTGCTCTACAACACTCCAAAGCTCCTCAAAACCCCTCTTCAATCTCCTGAACAAAATCCAATAGAGAATTTGTGGCAATATTTGGAAACTAAAATAAGCGAAAGGGATATTTTCAATAAAAAGTATTTAAAACCGTTTAACGGAATAATGGGAGACGTTACCTGGCTCCTACTGCACAAAATTGATCAAATCTATGCCCAATCTTTTGAAGGCTGTAAAAGCTGCTAAGGGATATCCAACTTAATATTAAATGAAGCCAGTTGGCGAAAAAAACAGGGTTAATTTTACACAAGAACTGTTACCGTACGAATACTTTTTGCGCGTCGGTATATGACAAATTTTCGTTTTTTATTTTTTAAAAGTATATGCAATAGTTTTTTACTAAATATTTTTGACGTAATGAATAAAGCATATTTAGATCTATAATAATAATTTTTTTCGTTGTAAAAAAATATCAAGTAATATGGAAAATTCGTCTCTTTCTGAAAAATTAGGCGTCGTACGAATACTTTTTCCACTCACTGTATATACCAAGAATAAATTGTTACAATTGAGAAAATTTTATTAATTGTTTAAAACCACATGTGACTGCTGCAATAGAACGTTTGAATTTAGCCAAAATATCCCTTGGGAATGACATTTTTGGAAAGGAGCCATCTTCAATTTTATTACAAAATAGTCCTTCCGAAGAAAGTAACGTGCAACTTAGTGAAATCGATCCTTCGGTCAATATCGCCTTTGAGGTGTAGTGATTTATTCACAATAATAAAAAATTCTCATTGAGACCACTACAAACCTCAAAGATCAAAACAAATAACAATGATTTCACTAACTTGTTTATTTAAAATGTCCCTGTCTCAACTGATTTCCAAAAAATTCATTTTTTACATAACATTTTTTAGGCTAACTAGATAGTAATTTTGAAATAAATAAACCTACTAGATAAAATTTAACTAACAGTAAAGTAGTTTTTTTTCAAATTTTTTTTTTTAATTAATTTAAAGGAGAGTGTGCTTCTTTCACCAAAATACTCCCCTTCCAGTGTTTGACGAAGTCTTAACACGGTATCATCCTGACCGGTTTTATCTTGAGAAAAAACGTAACAAACTTGTGAAAATAGCTTTTCGAAATTGGTCTCGCACATTCAAAGTTACCACTATTGATTGTTAAATTCATATTTTCAATATTAAATAGCTTTTGTCTTTATATTTGTAACCTGATAATTATGAGTATTATTATTATTATTATTTAAGTTTTAGTATTATATTACCAATCTTACATTTTAATGGACTTATTAAACTTTGTTGTGTTAAATTGTTTCTTAATCTCTTTATTATCCAAAGTTGTTTCATTTACACTATCAATACAAATGTATGCAGGTTTCAATCTATCTATCGATATTTTAATTATTTTTCCTTTAACATTTACATCAAAAATCCTTTGTTCTCGTTTAATAACCTCAAAAGGACCGTAATATGGCATTTGCAACGAGCATTTTTTTCCTTCTTGACGGATAAAAACATTCTTGCAAGTTGATAAATCTTTAAAAACGAATAGTTTTTTACTGGAGTGTCCTTTGACAATTGCAGGACGAAGATTTTGAAAATGACGTCTTAACTCACGTATGAAATTCGATACATTGTCATTATCTTCAGAATTATTTAAAAGAAATTCACTTGGTAAACGAATTAGTTCGCCATATACTAATTCTGCAGAAGTTGCCTCTAAATCTTCTTTCCATGCTGCTCTTATACCAAGCAAAGTTGTCAGAAGAATATTTGTCCATCTATCATTTTGATGACACTTTATGGCTTCCTTCAGCTGTCTATGAAATCTCTCAATTATTCAATTTGACTGAGGATGGAAAGATGTTGTCCGAAAGTGGGTACAAAGATTGAAACAAGAACATGTGATTCAAATTGACGTCCTTGATCTGTAGTCACCCTAGATGGAGTTCCAAACCTACAAATCCATCCATTGTAGAAGTTCCTTGCAACTGTATCTGCATCTTGATCTTGAAGTGGGAAAACCTCTGGCCAACGTGAAAATCTATCGATGCAAGTGAGATAGTATCTGAAATTTTCACAAGGTGGTAAAACAATAATGTCAACATGAACGTGATGGAATCTTGAAGTTGGTGGAATAAACGTTCCGAATTTAGCTGAAACATGTCTCGTTTCTTTTGATCTTTGGCATTCTAAACACTCTTGAGCCCATTTCCTTGCATCAACCTTTATCGAAGGCCAGACATAACGTTCAGTTATGAGTTTGACAGAATTTCGAATACCTGGATGAGCTAACTGATGGACTGAATTAAAAATCATTTTTCGAAAAGGTTTAGGAATAAAAGGTTTGGCTTCAAAAGGTATTTGTTCAGATGTTCAAGGTATCAACAATTTCTTTATTTGGAGCGATGAATCTGATGCATTATGATTCACAAAATCTTGAAGATATTCATCACTTAACTGAGCATTAGCCAGTGCTGAATAGTTTATTGGTTCATTGATAGCTTCAATCCTTGATATAGTATCAGCAACTAAATTATCCTTTCCAGAAATATGTCTGATGTCTGTTGAAAATTGACTAATATAGTCTAACTGTCTTGCTTGTCTAGGTGATGCTTTATCTAATTTCTGCTGGAAAGCGAATGTAATTGGCTTATGGTCAGTAAATATGATAAAGTCTCTTCCTTCAAGCATATATCAAAAATGCTTTATTGGTTTGAAGATAGCTAAAAGTTCTCTATCAAATGTACTATATTTTATTTCTTGCTCACTTAGCTTCTTTGAGAAAAATCCTAATGGTTTCCAAATACCTTTCACACATTATTGGAGAACTGCTCCAAGTGCAAAATTGGATGCATTACAGATCAAAGTTCTAGGGGCTTCGTTTGATGGATGAGCAAGCATTGTTGCTTCAGCTAAACTTCTCTTAATTTTTTCAAAATCAGTTTCTGTTGTATCATTCCAATTAATTTTCGCCTTCTCTTTCAGATTACTAGTTAATAAATTGTTTAAGGAAGCTTGTTGTTTTGCAATTCCAGGCATGCATGGTCTATAAAAATTGACCGTACCAAGAAAACGTCTCAATTCCTCAGCTGTTGATGGACGAGGATATTCCGAAGTTATTTTCACTTTTTCAGGCATTGGTTTGATTCCTTCTCTTGAAGCTAGGTAACCAAGAAAAGATAATTCTTCAACTCCATATAAACATTTAGCCACATTGATTACTAAACCATATTGGTTAAATCTGTTGAAGATTGTCCGTAAATGTTCAATGTGTTCATCTTCATTTAATGATGCAACAAGAATATCGTCTTGATAAGCGAAACAAAAATCTAGACCACGAAGTATTTCATCAATAAAACGTTGAAAAGTTGGGGCTGCATTGCGAAGTCCGAAACTCATGACCGGAAATTCGAATAAGCCGAAAGGAGTTGTGATTGCCGTTTTACAGATGTCTTCTTCAGAAACAGGAATTTGATTAATAGCCTTAACTAAATCAATTTTTGAAAAGTTAATTATGTTCCTGAGATTGTGGACGAAATCATGAATATGCCTCACTGGATATCTATCAGGAATTGTTCTTGCATTTAAGGCTCTATAATCCCCACAGGGCCTCCATTCATTATTTTTAGGAACAATATGTACTGGAGAAGCCCAACAAGAAGAAGAAGGTCTCGCGATTCCTAGTTGTAATATTGCTTCAAATTCCTTTTTGGCAATTATCAATTTTTCTGGAGCTAAACGTCTTGGTTTACAGGTTATTGGTTGTCCAGATGTTGTGAGGATGTAATGTTTGATTTTAAGTTTTACCATTTGACTCCGATCATCAGGACGAGTAATATCTGGATATTGTTTTAAAAGTTCCAGAAAAGGAGATAGGTTGTCATTTGAAATAATTTTGATATTTGATAAGTTAGTGACCACAACCTTTCCTCTAGTTGTCAAACCAGTTTCTGAATCTATTAATTTTTTATGTTTAAGAACAATAAGCAAACCAAAATGAGCAATGAAATCTGCTCCAATTATTGGCTTTGCTACATCTGCTACCACGAATCTCCAAGGAAAATTTCTCCTTAAACCAAAATTTAAAGTTATTGCCGTTGGACCATAAGTTCTTATAATACCACCATTCGCAGCAGTTAAATCAAACGAAGTACGTTTGAATGGTCCTCTCATTAACTTTCGAGGAAAAACACTCACATCTGCACCAGAATCTATTAAACATTTCTTTTTTGAATTAAAATATATGATAAACAAGCGGCGTGTTGTTGAAATGTTGCCATAGTCGACAACTTCTTTATTTTTCCGTGTTAGATGAGAACGTACATGGTTGTTTGCATTTAGTAGAGTCAGTTCCAAATTTCCAATGGTACCAGCAAATTCCAGACTTGGGTGTATCGTTGTGTCTCATCTTGGAAAAAGATCTTGAACGAGAACGAGATCTTCCTCGGATCCGTCAGTACGATTTCGGATCTACACCGTTTATATGACGCACTACAATATCCACTCATATTTTGGCACGGACAGGATGAATATCACCTTAACCTCGAACAGTGTGAACCAAATACCGGTAAATTTAACAATTAGTTATATATTTTCTTACTGTATGTATGAATTTTAATTTGTTATTTCATTCCATTTCTTATTTTTTTTAGGTGATATAAGAAATAAAAAAGTTAGTTCAATGAACTACTGCGAACACCGATTGATGATTAGACATAATCAGGACAACTATATCCATCGGTATCGTCAGCTATTCCATCAATACATTGTTTATATGTATGCGAAGATTGAAAGCGAACGATTGCGATTCATTCGATACAACCAGGCTAAATTACGATCGGAAGAATACATTCACTTATGAGATGGTGTTGTTAAGGACACAAAAGCACACACGAATTACTAGCACATACAATCGACGACAATCGATTTGGTGTCAATACTCACCAACGAATAATAATAAAGATCACTCAAAGTCACACCTTTACCGTTTGACGGACACGCGACGACTGATGGTAAACAACATTATCCCCACCAGCCGCCCCCCCTTGACCCGCCTGAAAAAATGAAAAAATAAGTGCATCGTTTCCCACGATGGGAAAACGCTGGACCAGCACTTACCTGCATGAGGCGACAACAAACATAGACGTTTGTATTCCGACACCACTAATGAAAAGCACATGGAAAATGAAAATTCATGGCCATCGTTGAATGCAAAGTCAGGGAAACCAAATGGAATTAGGTAGTTATGCACTTTCAGGGTCATCATCACCGGATGGTCATCATTGCCAGCACGTGGAGTGCAAATACATAGGTCAGCATCGTGCGAATGGAATAGGATCAACGACTGACTATGTTGGATCACCAGCTTGTCACATGACTACGATTTCGCTAAATCATCGATTGCGTTCGATCAGCCAGGGTGCCAGAACAGCACAAATTACAAAATAAATAGCGCTTGAAAAGTTCAATCAAGGCAGTGTGTATCGTAAGGTAGTCAGAGGTGGACGCCACAGAAGACCAGCCAACCAGCAACTCCAGTGCAACCTCCAGTAGAGACTTCAGCGACAACTCCAGAGAAGAACCCAGAGAAGATCCCAGTAAAGATGCCAGTAAAGACCCCGGCAGAGATACCGGCGAAGACGCTTTTGAAGACACCTTCGAAAACAATTAGAAGACTCCAGTGCAGACCACATTGAAGGCTCCAGCGAAGACTCCCAGAGAAGGAAGACCAGGCGCACGCACTCCGTTCCTAAAGGTAGCCTGACCTCGTAGTCAGCTACCTAATAGGACCGGAATTGCCCTCGTAGGCAACAAGCTCAACCTTCTCTCTCTCTCGCCTTAGATGACTGGTCAACCTCTCCCAACCTTGCAAGAAGCACTCCAGGACCCAACCGCCGGACCTCGACCCACCTCCATCGAAGAGTATCGCCAGCGTCAGCCTCGACTTACGCTTACGGACCCTCCAGCACCTCCACCACCTAAGAAGCGTCGCTCTGGTTCGGAGGCGTACTTCCAGAGAAAACTCTAGGAGGCTCAACGCGACCTCATCTTAGCGGCTACCAAGGACGAAAGGAGAGCAGCTAGCCAGCAGATCAACAACTTGAAAATGGAGAGGAAGAACTATCGGCTAAAAAAGAGAGCAGGGAAACCAGCAAAAAAGTAAGGGCACGACAGAGGGAAATGTTTCGCTAATTAGAATAGGAAAGATTTGTTGAAATAAAAACAGTGAAGAATTTGATTTGTGAAAAGAGAGTTGGTTAATTGGAATTTGTAAAAGAGAGATTGACAATTACAAATTGAGAGAAATAAGAAAACTGGAAACAAAATTAAGAACTTGATTTGTAAAAAGAGAGTTGGTTAACTGGAATTTGTAAAAGAGAGATTGACAATAAGAAGTCGAGAGAAATAAGAAAACTACGAAGAAAGTTAAGGATTCGGGTGGTAAGAAGAGTAGTGGTTAATTGAATATTGTAAAAGAGAGATCAATAATTAAAAAATTGAGACAAACAAGAGAACTACAAGGAAAGATAAGAATTTGGTTTGTGAAAAGAGAAATTTTTAGTAAGAAATTATAAAAGGAGAGACTGTTAACTAAAGATTATAGAGAGAGATCTGATAAATTAAATTGACTTGTCAAATAGAGGAATTGTAAAGAGAGCACAAGGAGAGAATTAGTAGTTGGAAATTTGGAACAAGGGAATTGAAAAGAGTTAAAGTTCGGTGCAGGAATTGGTCATACTGGTGAGGAGGAACTCCTTGTGGTCTCTGGAAAACTGCTTCCATAGCTAAGACCTGTAGGCCTTTAGTATTAAGTGGGTTAGATGTTTCCTAGGATATTAAGCATAGGCAATATTTTTGTAAAAACAGAAAATAAACTGTTCCCCAACCATCACTAGAAGGGTATCCTCATCGACGGAAATTTAAACCCCAATGACATCGGTAATGCTTTCATTTTACCTTCAAGTTACATCGGCAGTCCACGCAACATGCAGGAATACATACAAGATGCGACGACTTACGTACGACATTACGGCCGACCAGATTTGTTTATTACATTTACATGTAATCCGAATTGGAAAGAGATACAAACTTTACTATTACGGCGACAAAAAGCAATTCATCGTCATGATATAACTACACGTTTGTTCAAACAAAAATTGAAATCCTTAATTGATTTTATTGTTAAATATTAAGTTTTTGGTATCACACGTTGTTGGCTGTATTTAATTGAGTGGCAAAAGCGAGGTTTGCCTCATGCCCATATTTTAATTTGGCTTCAAGATAAAATCCGTCCAGAAGAAATTGGTCAAATAATTTCAGCCGAAATTCCAGACCCATCAATTGATCAAGAATCGTTTGATATTGTTACCAAACACATGATCCACGGGCCATGCGGTGCTGCCAACATGACGTCACCATGCATGGAAAATGAAAAATGTAAGAAGAGTTTCCCAAATAAAAAAAAAAATTGAGAAATATATAAAAATTGTATAACAGAAGACATATTGCAACGAATTAGACAAACAGACCAATGCCAAACTATAGATTACACGCCAGAAATGTATAATGAAGCGTTAGTGTTGATCAAGCATTTATGTGTTTTAATTTCAAATTTACCATTTAATCATTATGGTATACCATCACCTGATCGCCCAGCCACAGACTTAGTCAACACCGATTTACAACGAAGAAAATCATATGACCATGGTAATTTAGCAACAATTATTATGAACAGTGCGCCATTACTGACAGCAGAACAAAAAATTATTTATGATCGGATTAGGCTGACTGTTGCTGTTGAACAAGGCGGTTTTTTTTTTGGACACACCAGGTGGAACCGGTAAGACATTTTTAATATCGTTGATTCTTGCCAAAATACGGTCACAACAGAAAATTGCATTGGCAGATGCATCGTCAGGCATTGCGGCTACTTTGCTAGATGGTGAACGAACGGCACATTCAACATTCAAGCTGCCATTCAAGCTAGACATTCATAATAAACCAAACGCAATATGTAAGATAAAAAAGAATAGTGGAATAGCTGCAGTGTTGAGAAGGAGCATTGCATAGAACTATGCAAGATTTAAAAGGCAACGATAAACTTTTCGGTGGTGCTATCTTATTTTTGTCTGGTGATTTTAGACAGACCTTACCAGTCATAATTCGCTCTACTTTCGCGGATGAGATTAATACATGTTTAAAACAATCATCCTTATGGCGAAGTGTTAAAACACTTCGTTTTACAATAAACATGCGCGTGCAACTGCAAAATGATCCATCAGCACAAATATTTTCCGAATAATTACTAGACATGAGGAACGGTGGAATAGAACTGCAACCAAATACGCAAAGCATTAAACTGCCAGACAATTTCTGCACTGTTCTTCACGGAAAAAATGAATTGATTGAAAGTATTTTCCCGGACATACAGAGTAACTGCTTGATTCATAACTGGCTCAGTGATCGGGCTATTTTGGCAGCCAAAAATATAGATGTTGACGAAATTAACTTTCAGATACAACAGCTCTTACCAGGCGATCTGATGTCTTTTAAATCAATCGATACTGTTGTTGATGAAAATGAAAGTGTGAAATTTCCAATTGAATTTTTAAATTCACTAGATATACCAGGAATGCCACCACATAATCTTCGATTGAAGATTGATTCAACTATTATTCTCCTGCGTAATTTGAATCCACCTCGATTATGCAACGGTACAGGTTTGGTTATCAAACAGATCACCAGAAATATTCTTGAAGCAACAATTTTAACTGGAAAGTTTAAAGGAGGAGGGGTCCTGTTGCCACGTATTCCAATGATATCGTCAGAATCTACGATACCCTTCAGAAGGCTACAGTTTCCCGTTCGTTTAGCTTTCGCCATGTCTATAAATAAGTCTCAAGGCCAAACAATGTCCATTTGTGGTTTAGATTAGGAAAATCCATGTTTTTCTCATGGGCAACTATATGTTGCATGTTCACGTGTAGGAAACCCGCCGAATCTATTTGTTTTAGCTAAAGAGAGGTGAACCAATATATTGTGCACCGATTAGTGCTGAATTAAATTGAAATTAAAAATGTTTATAATTAAAAATAATAAATATTATTGATAAAAATTTGTAACTACCTGCCCTACCTACCATTTATAAGTTTATGTGTTAAATGTTATCAACTAACAACTTTGTAATACAATCATTTCATTCAAACTTGAATAAAAAGAAATAATAAAATTGAAAATTAATTACTTTGTATTGATTTGTGCTTAATATCAACTCTAAGAAAATTTTGATCAATCGTGATCAATAACCTTCCCCTTCAAATGCCAATCCAGTGGATTTTTATACCGGTTTTAACGTTTCCGTCTTCGTTCGTGAATAATAATTTCATTGTATTATGTGGTAACAGTAGCAGAAGTAACAAAATAGTAACAGTAGTAACGTTACTCCTACCGTTAACCCTTAAATAGTTTACCACAATGTAATATAACAAAAACCTTAGCCACAGCAACGCGTGGCCGATTCTGCTAGTGTGGTTATATAATTTATTAAATCAATAGTGGAACTTAAAATGTACCTACTGCGATAAGGTCAATTTTGAATCTTCTTTTCTTCTTTTTTCTTACTTGAATCTTGAATCTTCTTGAATTTTGTTTTATCTCCTTGCTTGATTTTTCTTGTGTTCTTGAAAACGGGGTCACCAATTTTGTAGTGATTTATTCACAATAATAAAAAATTCTTATTCAGGTCACTACAAACCTCAAAGATCAAAAAACCTAACAATGATTTCAGTAGCTTGTTTATTTAAATTCAGTAACTTGTTTATTTAAAATGTCCCTGTCTCAACTGATTTCCAAAAAATTAATTTTTTAAATAACATATTTTTAGGCTAACTAGATATTAATTTTGAAATAAAGAAACCTACTAGATAAAATTTAATTAACAGTAAAGTAGTTTTTTTCAAAGTTTTTTTTTTAAATTAAATTAAAGGAGAGTGTGATTCTTTCACCACAGAGGAATTATGGAATATCAATTGTCCATCTGAAGTTTCTATTAATATTAACCCTTTGCTTAATCATATGCAAAATGAAATTTTGTTGAATACTGCTAATAAAATTATGATGAATCTCCTGTTAGCGATGATCATTTCCGAATGTCCATAAGTCTTCAGCACAATACTCCTGTCTTCTGCCAACCTCGTCGATTATCACATTATGAAAGAACTGATGTTCAGAAAATTGTTGACGATCTGTTAGAAAGGAAAATCATACGTCCTAGCAATTCGCCCTACGCTTCTGCCCTTGTACTTGTTAGAAAAAAATCAGGAGAAATTCGTAAATGCGTTGATTATCGTCCCCTAAATAAAATAACGGTTCGAGATAATTACCCCCTTCCTCTTATTGATGATTGCTTTGAGCACTTAGGTGGAAAACATTTCTTCACCCTCCTTGATCTTAAGAGTGGGTTTCATCAAATATACATCCTTTGTTACACCTGATGGCCAATATGAATACTTACGTATGCCATGTGGTCTTCAAAATGCTCCTTCAGTATTTCAGCGTTATATCAATTAAGTACATTATTGAAGTTATTCGTAGAAGACAACTTGTAGTTTACATAGATGATATTCTAATTGCTTCAGAAAACTTCGACGCTCATATCGAAACAATTGCTAATGCACTACGCCTTCTGAAAATACATGGTCTCGAATTTCAATTCAAAAAATGCAAATTTGCATATACTGAACTCGATTACCTAGGATATTGTGCCAATTCGTCTGGAATCACAACAAGTGATACACATTTAAGTGCTATCAAAAATGACCCTATGCCTTTTGACCGAAAACAATTAGAACGATGCCTGGGACTATTCTCGTATTTCCGACGATTCGTGAATTCATTCTCAGCGATCGCGAAACCTATGACTTTATTGCTACGGCAGAATAACCCTTATTACCTAAATACTGATTGTGTTCAATCTTTTCAGATTCTACAAAAAAAAACTGCTTGAATCCCCAATTTTTTCCATATATACTCGTAATCCCGAACGTGCAACCGAGTTACATTGTGATGCCAGTACACTTGGATTTGGTTCAGTACTTCTGCAAAAACAAGGCGATAAAAGGCTCCATCCTGTCGCTTATTTTTTAAAAACCACTTCTGCCAATGAAGCTAAACTTCATAGTTATGAATTGGAGGCCCTGGCTATCATTTACGCTCTCAAACGATTCCATACTAATGTCGAAGGTATACCCTTTAAAATAATAACTGATTGTAATTCGCTTGCTGAAACCCTGAAGAATCGGTCTCATTCCGCAAAAATAGCTCGATGGTCCCTTTTTCTAGAAAATTATAATTATACGATACAACACCGCAGTGGTACTGCCATGAAACATGTTGATGCTCTAAGCCGAAGTGAGGTAGCTGCTACTTATGATGAATCAGACATAGACTTCTTATTACAAGTAACACAATGTCGTGATCCCGAAATAGAGAAACTTAAATCTGAAAATAGACCTCTTGATGGATTTGAATTAAAGGACGGTCTAGTGTTCCGTAAATCCCCCTCTGGTAACAATCAACTCTATGTCCCTCAGGAAATGATAGAAAATATTATTCGTATAACTCATGAAAAGATTAGTCACTTAAGTGTCGACAAAACCTGCAGTCAAATCAAAAAAAATTAATGATTCACACAAATGAAAAATAGAGTCCAAAATTTTATTCAGAACTGCTTGAAATGTATTGTTCATTCTGCCCCTGCACGTACTAAACAACGTAATACATATACCAAAAGCTGATATTCCGTTTGACACCATACATATTGACCACTTAGGCTCACTTCCATCCCTTCAGTATAGGAAAAAAATACCTTTTAGTCATTATACCCTGCAGCTTCAACAAGTTCAAAGTAAGCTTGTCGTGATTTGAGTCAATATTTCTCCTATTATAGCCGACCGAGGCGAATAGTAAGTGACAGAGGCTCTTGTTTCACTTCTGCTGAATTTAATAACTTTTTAGAAGAAAGAAACATACAACATATACTTAATGCAACCGCTTCTCCGCAGGCCAATGGTCAAGTGGAAAGGATCAACCGAGTATTACGACCCATCTTAAGTAAAATATCTGACCCTATTGACCATGAAGATTGCAGTTCTTACTTAGCTAATGTTGAATATGCCCTGAATAATATAATTCTCTCCTCTACTAAACTAAGGACTAAGACTGTGTGCTAATCGACGGCACTTTCATACAACTGACATTTTAGTTGGCATTATATCAAAGTCACAAAAAAATCTCCGAAAATGCCAACTTTATATTGGCACTTTATTGTTCCCTTCAGGTATAGTTTCAAAACAAAACGGAAACGTCACATCAATGCAAGAAAAAACGTAAGTATCATATTTTAATATTTTCTTGAAGTTATATAAGTTAATAGTTTTTTTCAGTTTTAGTAACAAGCGAAGGTATCAAATGTCAAAAAAGTTCGAACTTCAATTCAAAATGTCGTTCGAAAGTTTATGCCGTCGATTAGCACACAGTCTAAATATACCCTTTTATTTGGTATTGAACAACTTGGAAAGGATGTTGACGAGATTACTGAACATTTAGAAAATAAGAACGGGAATGCTTATCACCTTAATATACTACGTCAAGAAGCTTCAGATAATATTGTAAAGTCGCAGGAGAATAATTTAAATCAGTTCCTTAAGTCACATTCTCCTGCCCGGAATTCGATGTAGGTGAATTTGTTGTTATAAGAAATGTTGATCATACTGTAGGTTCTAATAAAAAATTGATGCCACTATTTAAGGGCCCTTATGTAATACACCAAATATTGCCAAATGATCGATATGTAATAAGAGACATAGACGGATGTCAAATAACCCAAATACCATATGATGGGGTTTTGGAAGCTAATAAATTAAGAAAATGGATTGTTCCTCCGACTGATGTCACTCCTGAGGCTCATGGGGAAAGACTTATTGGGCTCGAAATTGAGAGATTGTATGATGATTGAAAAATAATAATAATAAATGTAAATTGAGGTCAATTTAAATGTAGGATGGCCGAGTTGTAGCCTTGTATGCTAGCCTCAGCTGATATTAAACTCACCCAAATGTACTGCGGCCGTTTGCTGTAATTAGTCTTAAGTTTTAAGTTAGTGTTAGTGTGTAAGTATGCTATACCAATAAGTATGTGTAGCGTCGGCCGGAGATTGGCGCGCTGATAAGAACTGCGTCTGTTCTCTGTTTTGTAGTTGATGTGCGTATGATACTTATGTTTTAGTTTTAGTCGCAAATGTACTCTGATACAGGAAAGACGTTTCTATGTGCTTAAAAACTAACTTATGAATGTAAACTGTGCCATTATTATTAAATGAACTATTCTAACTTGAACTGCGTGTTTTATTAATGATAGTCTACAAAATATTGAAGTATTTTAACTAACAGTTTCAGAGTTCAAACTCATCTTGGTCGTATAAAATGGTAGAAGAAATGACTTGATAAGGGTGTACGCGAACCAAATAAGTTCATATATGTCTTCGAGACCTGAAAGGAAATTACTACTAACCTATAAGTAATTGATTAAGGAAATCAATTTATACCTGCACCAGAGCGAATACAATCTTGCTTATTCTTTATGTGCTTTCGAAATGTTGCCATAAGACTTTCTTTTTTACTTTTAAGTTCTCCAATAGGTACATTGGTAGGTTTATTGAGCCGACTCCAAGCATCAGTCGTTTTTCTTTTATCTTTGTGATGTTTGTTTGTTGGGTCCCAAATGCACGGCTCTGCTTGGTAGCATTCCAAAAACTTCAAAATGGCCTCGTTGGTCTAATTACACATTTCTTCTGCTATTTACCAAGGTTATTTATGCATTTACCAAAGTTAAACAGAAATTGGGAAAAAATTTCCATGTTGGCAAGCTCAGCAGAGCTAAGGCAAACGTCCTGTCCACACGTTGGGTGTTTGTGCTGGTTGGCCGAGGGTGGCCGAGCCTTGGCAATTGTGTGGATCCGGCATAAGATTCGCTGAGGATATAGTCATACTATCAGAGACATCAAAAGAACAACAAGAAAAACTATGCTCACCAGACCAAAACGCTCGAACGCAGACCTAGAAATGAATGATACTATGGTAAAACCATTGAATTAATAGACCAGAAATGGCCCATAGACAGAAAAGTCGAAGCGAAATATGCAAATTTTGTTTAATAGTGTTAGTAGGCTCATATTGTTCAATCACGGGCATAGTCACCCTGTGATCGGATCGAGAAAACCAGGTACCCTGTTGTTGAGTTGAGTCCATGCGTTCAGCTCAACAACAGACAATATCATCCCGCTATCCTTACGGGACTTAGGGGCGTTGAGACGATTCGCATGCATCGAATTATCTCGATGACGCACAAGTCAGTTGAATTTCGGCCACGAGTTAAAAAACTTTCTTTTGCCACAGAACGTGAAGACATAATCGAGGAGAGCAGCTTCAAACATCAATTTAAACAAAGGATAAATTACATAGTATGTAATATTAAATCAATGTTAGTTCGAACCTAGAAATTGCTAATATTTCATATCAAAAAGTAGATTAAAGAAGTGTATTAAATTTAAAACAAAACAAGTGAGTTAATTTCTCTAAGAGACCTTAACGATAAATTCTACACCTGAAAGGTGATATTTTCTTTAAAATGTGTTAAGGAACTTTTGACATGTAATTATGTAATGTACATAAATATAAATCGAGTTAAAAAGTAGTTGAAGCCTTAAAGTATTATTAAGCCGTAGCAAGAGATCAGAGTAAAAACAGTTCATTTTTTTTATGTGAACATAATATTAGTCAAAACCTATTTATGTGAACGTGTATATATGAATGAAAAAAAAAACATATATAATAAAGTTTTGTTCGTTTGCCTTACATAATGCATTTCTTTACTTGAATAAAAATCATTATTCGTAATATGAAACAAGATTAATAAAACCGGCACATTTTACAAACACATATGTAGTTGTAATTTCAAAGGCGTAGTTAAGAGCAAAGGGGCGTTATGTTGGAATATAGCAAAAATATACTTTATTTTAAGTAGGTATATTTTACTTTGACTTGTGTATAAGTAGCCTTACCGAATTCAAGGTTGCCTGCGAAAGTTGTTTTTAATATTTACAAATTTTATTTAGTTAGTTGTTCTAGCGTCCTCCAAGTCGAAGTCACAATAATTAATTGTTTTTATTCCCTGCTTACCATAACTCTTTACCTTATTTTAACAGTGAGCGCGGACTTTTTAAAATGTGATATAATAATACAAAATTTTTGTAAACATATTAAATTTCACTTGCAAAGTAAGGAACACTTAAGGTTTTACTGATAAAAATTATTAGCATGTGAATTTTAATACGTAGAAATCTAAGGGTTGTCATTTTTTGCTACCAAGATCATTCAGCAACTTCCATCAAAAACGTCAAATTTTGATGTGGATTATAGACTAAACATACAAAATTTAAAAAAATTTTCACAAAAATATACAAATATCTATTTATTAGTCACTAATAATTTAACAAAATATAGGTATAATAGGTAATAAACAAATTTGAAGTCAAATTAACAAATGTAAAGGTTAAATACAAACATGAAGTTGACGGTTCTCAGATCTTTGCCGAAGCCAACCATTTTTACTGTAAGATTTTTGAGTACGGGAACAAACCTATTAAGTTACACTTACCCCTCGAAGAATTACTTCACTGATTTCCTATTCCACGAGGAAGAAACTTAACACTTTATTTACTATCCATACATCATGAATTTCATTATATCTGTGGTACGGATATTCGACGCCTAAGCCAATAAGAAGCGTGAATTTAGTGAATAAATACTAACACGCTAGTCACACTTATATGGCTATAAATGAAAATGGTAATTTGCATAGCTGTACCACACAAATACTATTGATTTTACTAGCTGTACCACAAAACCCCCTGGATATGTAGTGGTTTGACAAGCCATGAACTGGTTTTTTACGATGTGTGAGTAAGGGCCTAGAATTGCGCCATTTCCATCCGCGTTTTGACAAACGCCACAAGAATTATTCGCGACGCCGGGGTAAAACAATAATTGTGAGTGTTTATATAGTTTAAAAATATGTTTTAAAGTTTTTAATTAAATATTTAATTAGTAAGGGTTGGTGTCACTTTACAGAAATATTAAAATAGAAAAATAAAGTGTTAATATGAAAACGTTTTTGTTTCGTGAAAATGTTTTCCTAAAGGTGATACCATACACAAAATTTTCAAGCGTAAATTTAGTTAGTTTAGTTTCGTTTTGATTGTTTTAAATGTTTTGTGTTAAATTTTATTGTTGTTTTAAGAATGAATAAGTGTATTTAAAAATTAAATAAGTGTATAAATTTCATTATTAGCAGAAGGCCACTTTTGAAGGAGGGAATAACCGGTGAACATCGTTGGATTTGGTACATTTTTGGTACGTGGATATTTTAATCTGAAAGAGATAAATTTTTTATATTTTAGGAGGAGACAACATCCATCAACGAGGGATTTTCAGTTTTTAGATTTTTAATTATTATTTAAATCGAATTTATTTATTTTATCTGTTTTTTGATATTTTTTCCAATAGAAGTGCTGCATATAGATTGACTTTACTCTTTTTATTTGAATTTCTAAAGTATATATTGAGTTTGAGTTATTATTATTGTGCTGTTGAGTTTTCTCTTTTCATTCGAATTTTTAATATATACAGTACTCATTAGTTTACTTCATAATGCCGCATCGTTGTTGTGTGCCTTATTGTTCTTCGAACTATGACAGTTCTATCGCGAAAGACGACTTAGTTTCAGCGTTTTTATTTCCAAAAAATGAGTCTTCGTTATTCAATTCGTGGGTAAAGAGTATACCCCGTGATAACTGGAAGCCCACAAAATTTTCGTATGTCTGCTCTAAACATTTTCGGGATTCTGAAATTCTGCGAGTCAATCCTCTGAAACGCATTCGTTTAACGGAAACTGCCGTTCCCTCACTTTTCCCAAACTGGCCGTCTTACTTGTCGAAACCAGAACCATCAAGTTCACGCAAAGATCCCAATATTCGCCGAGAGAAAGCTCTTGTGCATTGTGAAGAAATCAATGAAGAGTTCTTCAGTAAAGACCGGATCACCAATTTTGAAAATTTCCGGGACAATTTTAAGTCTCAATTAGAATTAACTGATTGGTTTATTAAAATACATGCGGACAGTGTTATTTTCTTCATTGTTGAAAAATATCCAACTGAAATTTGCGAGTTCGTTGTTAGAATATCGGTTTCGGAGGATCTATGTGTTAGGGTTTTTATGAAAGATTCTGAATTGAGCGACCAAGGTCTTTCATGGGTTTTGCCCAAATCCAAAAAAGCTGCCTTTGGTGGCAAGTTGTGAATATTTTGAGCAGATATAAGCAATGCCAAGAAACTCCTAAGCCAAGTCGCGAAATATGTTTAACGGCTGCTTTGCGCAATCTTGAGGCAGCTTCTCAGGTTGATGATGAATACGAACATTCAGGAAAGTTGGAAATATTGATTAACCAACTCAAACACTTTTTCTCTCAAAGAACCCGGTACGACTCTTCAATCATTATTATGTCTTTTGTGATATATTCGCATTCTGCCGCCGCATATGAACTTCTGCGCAAATTCATCTTTCTCCCTTGCAAAAGACACCTTCAAAGTATTTCGTCGTCATATAATATAACACCTGACTTTAAAAATGAACTCAACGACGAACGGTATTTGGAGCATGCTATTAAGTCACTTAGTAATGCAGAAAAGGTAGGCGCATTACTAATTGACGAAATTTATGTTGAACCGTGCCTACATTTTAAATCAAATAACATTACCGGTTTGGCCGAAAATAATAGTTCAAAATTGGCTAGAACCGTTCAATCATTTATGATTAAGTCAATTTATGGAACCTTTAAAGAAATCGTTCGATTAGTTCCGGTCATTAATATCCCTGGTAAGCATTTGCACGAACTTACCACAGAAGTCATCAAATTTGTGCAAAAAATAGGTTTTCAAGTTCTGGTTCTTGTTACTGATAATAGCAAAACGAATAAAAATATGTTCAAGATATTTCAAAAAAATTCAGAGAATTATTTCCCCAATCCAGATTTCCCTGACCAAAAAGTCTTTTTGCAGTATGACACTGTACATTTATACAAAAACTTTCGCAATAATTGGATCAATTTACATCCCCAACAACTTTTTTATAGTGATTTCAAAACCGGTGAAATTAAAAAAGCTTCCTTTAAAGATATCTGCAATCTCTTTAACCGCGAAAGAAACCTGAGTGTTAGAAAGGCTTTCAAATTAAATTTAAAAACTATTGTCACTAGCAATCTGGATAGGCAAAAAGTTTGTTATGCAGACAATATATTTCATGATTCCACCATCGCAGCCTTGAAGTCCGAAGGTTGCTTCCAAACTGCCGATTTTTGCGAAATTATTCGCACTTGGTGAAACATTAAAATGTGAAGCAACTTCATAAAGGCAGAGACAAAAGAATCGTTTACTGTAGCCCAATTTTCAATTTATCTGGCGCCCAGGTGGAATTTCTGACCAATTTTATAAATTGGCTTCACACTTGGAATCAGGCAGAAAATTATTTCAATACATTTTCTTCTGATACGAATCAAGCTGCAGTTCTTACTACGTCCACTTTATTGGACTTAGCAAGTTATACCTTGAACAATTTGAAATTTAAGTACGTTTTGCTAGGAAAGTTTCAAACCGACGATTTGGAAGGGAGATTCCGCTTATATCGGTCTCTTTCTGGTTGTCGGTATAATGTTTCTTATACGGAACTCTTAGAATCGGAGAAAAAAATTCGAATTCACAATGTTTTTCTCCACAAAAGGCAAACTTTCCAAAGCCTTATCGCAGATTATGGCGAAAATAGAGTTCAAGATAATATTGACACCACAATTTTTAAGCCCATTTTTGATTCGTCCTATCTTACAAGTGTTCAAATTGATGAATCTGCCCATATATATGCATGTGGATATGCCACATATGCAACCGAGCGAAAAATCAATTGCGCCAGATGTAAGCTCGAAGTTATGGAAGACAAAGGTGTCTCCATAGATGATGAATACTTTGATGCGATGCAACGTGATGGACTCCACATTCCTACAGCTAGTGTCAAAATTTCATTTTTCCATATGTGTGCTATTTTCCAGTACATTGTTTCTAATATGGAATTTTCCAAAAGTTTCTTAGGGACAACCAATCAGAAAGGTCTTTTAAGGGATCTAGTCTTCGAGTCAATTCTTTCTGATAACTTTGATGTTGACTTGGATCGTATATGCTCTTGCGGTTTAACCAACTTTGAAATTTTTAGTAAATTGTGCTCCCCACTGTGCAATATCTTGTTAAATAATTACACAAAATCAACTAACAATAGTTCTCTATCCACTAAATCGCGAAAATTACAGAAATTTAACTCCTAATATGCAGCACTTCATTTTACCTGTGATTTCTTATTTTTTTATCAGTTTTCTAATTTATTTATTTGTTAATTTGTTATATTTTTTTAACTATTCTTTTTTGTTACTTATATTTTGTTATACATTCTTTTTTGTTTTTTATTTATATTTTAATTTCTTATATTTTCTTACGCATTCTTTTTTGTTATGTACTTTAGACTGAATTAATAGACTGAATTATTTAAAATTGTAGTTAAATTGTTGAATTTTAATATTATAATAATGATGAAAAAGATTAATAAATTGTTCCTTTGTACATAATTAGTAATTACCCATTTGTATAATTATTAAATTCTATAAACACGAATAAATATAGTTTTTTTTTATTATTTTATGTCAGTTTGTATTTTAATTGTTGCCGATATTTTGGTAAATTGCTTAACATTAATAAAAGAAATGACTTATGCAACAAAATGATCTATTTATTTAAAATTCCGGCACACAAAATTTCGTATTTCATTTCAAATATCAACTTCGTCAAATTTTTACTTTTCTGTACATAAATATATATGAATACTTATTTCTGTATAAATCTATTCCATTTTTTGTATAATAAAATTCATAAAATGAATAAAAAAGAGGTTTTTATTGTAAAATATTTGCGTTTTTTAAAACTCCCGCAATGAAAATTTCATTTCTCGTTTGAAATTTCATGTTCTTCGATGTGGCAACCGGCTCTTTGATGCTAAGGGTGCGGTAGTAGAAAAGTCTAAACACATGGAAAAGTGTACACCAATACACCTAACGATGAGTCACTCTAATGTGAATTTTCCCAATAGGTGAGAAAATTTGACTATTTGTACCACGCTTTACATTTGTGTTTGAGTGATAATGCACACTTTCGTTCTTTCAAAGTTTGCGTCACTCACGTATTCTATATGAATACGTTAGGGCCATTCCTGGTCTAATAATTTTATGGGTAAAACCCTTAGATTATAGAGAACAGGATATGACATCTTATCGAAAACTCGTATACATATAGGGGCACAGCAGCGACATGAGCGTGCTTGCGAGTTAATGGTGAACTTGAAACCCTTTTCTAGACGCAATCCACCAGCTCAGGCGCACATTTTCTTATATGTCATCAAAAAATTCAATTTATAATTTACAGGTTTTTAAGCTAGATTTTTATTTACAATAGGTGTAATATATCTTGCAATGGTCCCCTGCATAGTTTTTTTTGGAGATTCTTTAGATTTAAATTCAGAAAATTGAAAATAAATTTGCTTGTCAAAGCATAAGCACGCACCTTTTCCATCTTAGGTCACACCCGTTTTTCATTTTCAGCTAGTGTTAGAGCCAACTGGTGTACGAAAATTGAACTTGAACTCGTTTTTTATCAAATAAAAATCTGTAGTGGGGTAAGTGTTTGTAAAGAAATTGAACATCAAAAGTCAAAACAAAGCAAAGTTTTATGAATTTTATAGTATCTCATTGAAAAATATTAGTAATTTGTTGAAAATAAAATAGAGTGAGGTAGACTGGAGTGATAGTAACAGTTTTGTGAAGTGACATTCTCATTTTAGTAAAATATATCAGTAATAAAGGAAAAACACGAAGTGAATTGTCGGAAAAATTGTTCAAATTATATTCTTCAGACGAAGAAAGATATATTATTTGCTAACAATGTGAAATTTAATGTTTTCTTTAATTATTTTAATTGTTTTCAAAGTGAAAAACATTGTTTTTCTAATTAAATTTCAAGTTTGAAAATAAGGAACATAGTAAATGAAGCATCGGTTGTGAAATTCGTGTCAAATTCATGCAGTGGAGTAGTAGTATGAAACTTGTATAAAATTGTATACTGAAATTTTTTAATAGTTTATTTAATAATAAAGAACGTGTAACATGAGTAAAAATTATTAATTAATGTTTATAAAAGAATAGATTTGTGTTTTTTAATTATTTGTGTCCAATTCTACTTGTTTCATGGACGTGTTCAAACATTTTCCGACGTCAATGCATTTCGTTCAAGTGTGTTAGTAAATTTTCACAGGTTGCGTTAAAATTGCATGCTCATCTGTCATCGTGTCATGGTCACTCAAAGAAATATTAATAGGAGATTTCACGAGAAACAGGAAGAAAACTGTAATATATACCTGTCTACCACCCTGCTTTCTCTGTGGTTGCCAATCGTGGGTATTTACGACAAGAGCGAAACAAAACAAAGAGGCATGGAGAGAAGTATACTGAATATAAGAAAAATACACAAAATTAGAAGTGAAGCCATTAGACATAAAATCAAGGTAACCGATGCCCTTACACAAGCCCTAAAATTAAAATGGCAGTAGGCTAGCCACGTATCACAATGATAAGACGGTAGGCGGAAAGCCAAAACTACAGAGTGGAAAGGTGAACAAGGAAAATAAAACTAGGCAGACCGAGAAGAAGAAATATTGATGACTTCGCGGAAAAAGCAGGGAGCAATTGGCGGAATATAGTAGGTGACAGGAAACATTGGAAGAAGGCGGAAGGGTCCACACCCCGCAGATTGAATCATTATTTGATTGTTTTTAACTAGAGAAACAAATATATATAAATAAACTTATATATTAAGGAAAATAAAATAGATACTTACAATTTTTTAAAATACTAAATATGAAACAAACAGAAGAATGTTTTTATTTAAAATAACATTTTGAGAGTTGTGGGCAATAACGACTTTATGAATATTATCATTATAATTATTATTATTATATTATGCATTTTTTTTATGTTATTATGCTTTTTTTTTGCATATAAACTAAAATTTTAAGGAAAATAAAATAATTACGTAGAGTTTTACAATATATTAGGACGGTTCCCGTACTCAAAAATCTTACTACTTTTACTGCTATTTTACTGCATTTGAGTGTTTTGTGTTCTCGTATAAAAGAAAATAGGGAGAAATATAACAGATTTACACGCGCAAGCACTACCCCTCCGTACTACTTTCTACTACATAAATTTGGTGCAGTAAAAAGTTGTTAAACTGTCAAATACATTATTTGTCATATGACAATTGTTAATTTGATTTAAAATATGTTTTTATATAGGTATATTCGAAACTTTTAAGTAAATTAATTATTGATAACTAATTAATTATTGATTTTTGAACATTTTTTAAAATTTTCCATGTTTACTTCATAGTCCAAATCAAAATTTGACAGTTTTACTGCAGGTTACTGCAATTCTGTTCCCGTACTACTTTCCGTTTTTGGCTCACACTGCGAAAGTTACACTCTTGGTAGCAAAACCAGAGAGAATACTGATTTTTACTACGAAAGTACGGGAACAGACCTATTATGTAAGAAACACACAAAAGAGTGGATATATATAAAATTCCATGTTTAGTGTTATGGGAAATAAAGACTTTATTATTATTATTATTATCAAGACCTAATAGAATTGTTATTAAGTTTAGAAAAACCAAATTTATTTTTTACTTTGTGGATGAAATTACAAGCTGTATATTGTTGGTCACTCGAACAGAGCAGAACTGTCAAATCGCATGCATTTATCCAGAACAAATTAGCTCTCAATAATAACTGGAATTAATTTACTCCACGGGATAGTTAGTTATGTTAGAAATATCCACATGGCTACATGGTTCGTTTTCCTTCGCGAGTTTAAAATTTTGTTGAAATTCCACGAAATTACAATTTGTTCAAAACTTCTAGTTAATTTCATCTGAAAATTTAAATTCAATATATGAGGAACATGTTGAACCGAGGTTGTAACGGAAAATAAAAAAGTCAAAGGAAATTCATATGAATGTGAATCGAAGTTGGTTAAAGTTTGTCATCGATCGAATGCAAATCTGGTGTGTTCTTTTGCTTTTTTATATATGCTCTCGATAGCGTTTGCCAAAGGAATACGGCTATAGTGTTTGCACAAATTTTTGGGTAAATTATCAACTTGTGTATATTCCGCAGTTGTATGATTAAACAAAATTTGAAAAAACCCACGCTAAAATTATGCCCCCGTCCTTTTGTCTGGACTCTGGAATTACAAGAACATGTGAGCGCACAAAAGCATTTAAATTAAATTTGAAAATTTTGCTTAAAATTTTCTGTCTATATTGCCTTTTATATATATTCCCTTTACTTATTACTGGAATAAGACTGGAATGAGAATGAATTCGCACACGTCCTTAGTTATTGTTTCAATGATATGAGTTATTTGGTCTGTTCCCGTACTTTTGTAGTAAAATCAGTATTCTCTCAAATTTTGCTATCAAGAGCGTAACTCTCACTGTGTGAGCGAAAAACTGAAAATAGTACGGGAACACAATGGCCGTAACGCGTAGTTAAACTGTTAAAATTTGATATGGAGTATGCATAAAATTAAGCTAAACATAAAAATTTTTAGCACAAATATAAAAAATCAATAATTTCTTAGTGTATAATAATTTATTTAATAGTAAATTTACAAAATTTCTATTTGAAATCATATTAAGAAATTTCATATGTCAAATACATGCATTTGAAAGTTTTTCAACCTTTGACTACACCAAATTTTTGCAGTAAAAAGTAGTACGGAGAGGAAAAATGCAATTTTGTATAAAGTGCAAGAAGTGCGTATGCGATGATGATGTACTTTTCCTTAGTTAATTATTCGTAGGTTTCTGAATATACATGTAGGGGACTCGAAAACTGATTAAAAGTTTATCATAATTTATGAAGCGATTAGTAGAAAATTTATAAAAGCATTTATATGCGGACTGCCTTTCAAGGTAGAGAAGTTCGTATTATTTAAACAGATTTTTAATTGTGAATTGGGTTTGACTTACTAATTCTTTCTTCAGTTATTTGAAGAGCAATATGTCTAGTACTGTTAGCAGAAACCAAACAATAACTTTATATTCAGCTATTGGTTGTTAGAGAGTGCTATTGCATTCGACTTGATGTTATTTGCTTAAAGTGTAAAAAACTATTGTTATTACTGCGACGTGTTTTTCTATGATTAACTGAATATGTGAAAAAGGAACTTATATGCCGAATGTGTATCTGCATGCAAAAATGTGCAGGAAATTACAGCACTGGATTTTGTGTGCAGTTCACCCAAATTGACATATTATTTTAATGGTGATTGCGACCATAGCTTGAACGCAGTCACAAGTCAAATGAAACGTTGAAAAAATTTGTTTAATATCATCATTTAACAACGTGCAATTCACTATACTTCGGTAATGTTCATGAATTCAACGCGTTAAAAAATTTCCTTCGAATGTTGGTGATACGAATTATGTACCATTGTGGATTTAACATTTATATTAAATTTGCTAAGTAATTTCTAGTGCTGCAAAAAAAATTATTATCTGAGTCTTAATTGTGAGTGTATATGTTGGAAAATGGCAGCGAGTCGAACGAGAATCCAGCAATCAAAAAATATAAGCTCCATTCTATCTAAGTTGCATGGAGCATTTTCGGACGCCTGTGGTCCACAAAGGCTTTCCACAGACAAGAAAACTCTCGACAAAACATGGAAACTAATGGACAAGGTAGTTAAGCTGTGTCAACAACCAAAGATGAATTTGAAAAATAGCCCACCCTTCATACTAGACATCCTGCCCGACACATATCAAAGGCTACGGCTGATCTATTCAAAGTACGAGGACCAAATGCAGGTGCTCCATTCCAATGAACATTTTAATGTGTTCATCAACAATCTTATTCGAAAATGTAAACAAGCTATAAAATTGTTTAAGGAGGGAAAAGAGAAGATGTTTGACGAAAGTTCCCACTATCGGCGGAATTTGACAAAACTAAGTCTAGTGTTTTCTCACATGCTGAACGAATTGAAGGCTGTATTTCCCAGCGGTGTTTTTGCTGGTGACCAATTTCGGATCACAAAAGCGGATGCTGCGGATTTTTGGAAATCAAATTTTGGAATTAGGTAAAGCTTACTATAATAAAATTACAGAAATCACTTTTATTTACTGCAAGCGTGCAGCGTTCTATAAAAGAATGTATTCATATGAACAAAAACAACAAAGAGCGTTTAATTAATATATTGAGTCCTAATCGTACAGATTGGTATAAATATAACTCAGCCTTCTTTACGTGGGTATTTTCGTAGCCTAAAACGAGTACGTGAATTTAAATTTTTACTTTCAATTATCAAAAACTAAACGCTATGATGATAACTGCTACATTTATCTCCTTTTTCCTATTTCAAAGCCGTCTGATAGAAAACAATATAAACACTGACGAATAAATAACTAGGGAAATGAAGATCAACATCGAGAGGGAGGCAATTTCTCAAATTCTGTACATTCGTATTGGTATTACATATACTGAAATTGTGCGGGGTTTTCAAACTTGATATATTTAGCAAATTTAAAAAAAATCATATTCTACCACTGAAATTACAATTTCAATAACGTTTATACGACAGCAAACAATTTTTAATATTAATTTTAGTACAAAACTTGTATAACCATACCATTACTGTTACCAAACCAATCTGTTTGCTCTTGTCAGAGTTTGGACAGATTATAAAGCTGCATAAATCCTTATGATTTCAAAAAGCTATGTAATGATTTTTTTCATCATAAGTTTATTTTAGGCATTACTGAAGAAGAAAATCAACATAAAAATAAATTATCCTCGTCAAAATCATCACTATTAGATTAAATCAAGCAATTAGGCGCGTTTCCAATGCCAGCTTAGAGTGGAGTGGATTTTATGTTCCGCTCGTTTCGCCCCCACTCGCTCCGACATATGTGCCGCTCGTGCAATATGTGCCCCAAGTGGAATAGAAATAAAATGTATTTCTGGAGTGTCAAAAAGGTTTTCGAAAATATATTTCGGAAGGATTTCGACAGGTGGCTGTAAAGAGATCATTTGAAACATGCGACGAATATTTAACGTGCCCTAATTCCGTCCACCGAAAATCTGTTTCGTTCAATTCCTTCACCACAAAAAGGTTATTGGATAAAATCAATTTTTAAAAACTGATTCTGAAATTTGAATTGTTCCAGAATCTAAAAATCCACTTTTTATTATTATTACTACATTGGAAATATTTAAAAAAAATTATTTTAATTAAAAAAGTTCGAAATGGCCGAAGAGCTCTAATTCCGTCCACCTAACTTGCATGTTCCTAATTCCGTCCACTAGTGACCCTAATTCCGTCCACCTAATATCAACTTAAAAATTCGGTTTTTCATGGACTAGGAACTGTTTAAAGACTGAAAATGGTTAATAATAATGCAATATACAAAATATGGAATATATAATAAAAACTATACAATTTCTTAATTTAAAAAACGGTCGGAATTGCATTCATTCGAGCAAATATTGGTAGGACGGAATTAGGTAAAATTCGGCATTTTGCCTATGACGTACGTCGCAATGTACCTTGCCGGTCAAAAGTTTGAGACTATCATAATAAGATTTTCTGCATCGGTTTTAAATCTTTTATGAATTATTGTTGTGTTCTATGATTATAAATAAATAAATAAATAAAGATATTTAAAGTTTCTTCGTCATATGACTTATATTTTAAATTTTATTCTGTAATTTCGATGCCCTAATTCCGTCCACTTTATTTTAGTGTTTATTTTGCGTTTAATCTATATATAGTTATATATTACTACATTTTCTCAAACCTGAAGTTTCATAGATACAGAAAAGTCAGAAGAATTGATCGTAATCCTTAAAAATCTTTCAAAAAATGCTTAGAACCAAAACATCAAATCTAAGGATTTTGAAATGATTTTTCTCAAAATGTATAATTTTCATCTTTATTATTTAATTAAAAATAAACTATACGCGTTAGAGCCCTGAAATTTTCAGTATATTAACACTAATTAGTGAGGTATATGATGTCCTAAATTGCATCTCCATTAAATGCCCCAAAAAAAACTTATTAGCGAGAATCAAAAGTGGACGGAATTAGGAGTGTGGACGGAATTAGGGCATTTTACGTTACATATTTTTTTTTGTAAGATAAGGTAAAAATGGAAAAGATTATTCAATTCTTATTTATTAAAGGCATAATAACTCAAATATTTTTAATTTTCGTGAAAATAATAATTTTCATTATTTGACACAACTAAAATTATGATCGAGAGATGGATTTGAAATTCGAAATCGACATTAACGTAAAATGCCCTAATTCCGTTTATTTTAATTCCTTCACCACAGAAAGGTTATTAGATAAAATCAATTTTTAAAAACTGATTCTGGAACAAAATTGTTGATAGGATTTAAAAATTAACTTTTTGTTATTATTCTTATATTGCAAATATTTTTAAAAATTTATTTTAATTCAAAAAGTTCGAAAAGTCCGAAGAGTCCTAATTCCGTCCACTACTGACCATAATTCCGTCCACCTAAAATCAACTTAAAAATTCGGTTTTTTGTGAAATAGGAACTATTTAAAGACTGGAATTGGTTAGTAATAACGCAATAGAGGATAATGTAATATATAAAATATGAAATACATAGTATGTAATAACTAAAAAATTTCTTAATATTAAAAACGATCGGAATTGTATGCATTCGAGCAAATATTGGTAGGACGGAATTAGGTGAAATTCGGCATTTTGCCTATGGCTCTAGTTCCGTCCAGGTACCGTATGTCGCAATGTACCTTGCCGGTCGAAAGTTTGAGACTATCATAATAAGGTTTTCTGCATCGGTTTTGTGTCTTTTATGAATTAATGTTGTGTTCTATGATTATAAATAAATAAATAAATAAAGGTATCTAAAGTTTTTTTGTCACATGACTTATAATTTAAATTTTATTTTGCACCATGTACAACGATGGTCTGGAACATTTTCACCAGCAGTGTACATAATACGAAGGAAAAATTGGACGGAATTAGGGCAATAGGCAAAATGCAGCAATGAACTTAAGTAGTCTGTAATTTCGATGCCCTTATTTCGTCCACTTTATGTTATTGTTTATTTTGACATTAAACATAGAAATAGTTAACTATCACGACATTTTGTCAACACTGAAGATTCATAAATACAGAAAAGTCAGAAGAATTTATCGTAACCTTTAAAAATCGTTCAGAAAATGCTTCTGTTGGATTTATTGACCTAGAAAGAATGAATACATAAAGTTCAAAAACACAAGAGCAAAGTTAAAGTAACAGGTTGAGTCTTATTCAACTTTTCATTCGATGTTCTCTCTCTCAGTGCTGAATACCCGGATGGCAATGCCGTCCGCAGACCGACGAAGCTAAATTCTAATAGCTTCCTACTAAAACACCAAATTTAAGGATTTTTACATGATTTTTCTCAAAAAATATTGTTTTCATCTCTATTATTTAATTAAAAATAAACTATGCGCGTTAGATCCCTGAAATTTACAGTATATTAACACTAATTAGTTAAGTATATGATGTCATAAATTTTATCTCCATAACATGCCCCAAATAAAAATTATTAGCAAAAATCAGAAGTGGACGGAATTAGAGCATTTTACCTTAGTGTTCATTTACTCATAGGAATTATCAACAATGACTGTTTGTTACTATTAATTTTCCCTAAAATTAAATAACATTTCTACAATCATCCCTAGTCATTTTAACCAGTCAATGCCAATGTCTGAGCTAAAGAAGAAAAAACCGATTTCTCAACCTTAATAGTGGAAATATGTACATTTATACCAAAAATATAAAAACAAATAATCAACTACTACTCTTTGTTTATATGGGTGACACTGAGAATCAGTCGAACTGTTTGTGCATCTTTTCACTTTGTTGTTATAGATATAAAACATGGTTTTATTTACATCGTACTCATATACTTTTTTGTAATACTTGCTGATGATGTATAGTAGAAAAGTGCCCTAATGTAATAAAACTTTATTAAAGTGTCCCAATGTAATAAAACTTTGTACTTATTTATGGTGAAACTTATACCAACACTTTAGGTGTAAACCGATATTACACTTGGCGCACATCGTTCGCGTACGTTGGTGACAATATTCACAACGCCTTGCGGACAGTCAATTTCTGAGTGTTCATCGGATCCACCTACGCTCTTCACCTCATTAGGTACTTTTATTTGCAATGGAACTCCACAAGCAGAATCTGGAGTGTGAGGCTGACCATGTTTTTGTAAATAAATAGTAGGCATTTCTTCGAAAATCACAGTCGATTGCCTGATTGATCAACCAAGCATTTTGGCAAACAGCATCTATGCCAAACGCAAACAGAGAATTCTGTTGGTAATGTGAAATTGAGTTTCAAAATAACTGCAGCTCCTCGCCCCATTTCCGACCGCGTCGGGGGGGTTGGACCTGACGCAGTTTAATAAAGCTCACAATTCACCACATATCCATTACGAGTGGCTACTGACCAAAGCTTGTAGGCAAACCTTATTGGTTTTCCGTGCATATATTGCTTTCTACCATCAATTGAAATGTGTGAACGTGTGTGTGATGAACCAGCGTCTGCGAAATTCGCTGTAAAGTTTTACTGAAGTTATAAGAAAAATTCGCAAATTTATCGTTAAACGATACTTAACGCCCTAAGTACCTTTGTGACAATGTGAACATATATATGGTTTTCAAGAAATCTATTTTTCTCTATGATGGATGCTATTTGCTCTTTCCGAGTGTCACTCTTAAGTCCCCAGAACATTCTCACATATGTTGGTGTTAAGTATATTTTAGTGTTAATGAGTAATATTCCAATGTGCAGCCATATTTCATCAGTCATTTGAATTATGATTTCTTTGGAGAGCGTACAAGTTGCTCATATCTGCAAGCAATTTCACAATATCGTCACTATACAATAATTAGAAACATTCAACAGCAGGTATATCGTGAAAAAGTGTAAAATGTACTTCCACGCAGTCTCCTTTACCGCATGTTATAACAGAAGTGTTACTGTACCAGTTATTTATGGTATTCTCCTTTTTCTGTTTTTTTTTGTTTGCGGTGGAGTATCAACTTTTTCCTCACGGCGATTTGCGTCAGAGGCAGAAGATCTAACACTTAATTCTACGTGAAATCGAAGTATACGACTTGGAAGATGCAAAAGGTCTGTATCATTTTCATCCCCACGGTCTTCATCGGTCACCGGTTCATCTTATAGAGGTAATGATATAACATCGGCTAGGTCCTTCACGATATATAACACCTCGATAATTTCGTCTAATGTTATTCTGTCAGACATAAATAATTTTATGAATTCCCATCCCAATATGTCGTATGATCAATAAAAAACGATCAACGTGCAATGCTTCAGTCATCGAAAGGTCAAACAAAGAATGAAAATTTCAACTACGCAGAAAGCAATTGAATGGGATTGACGAAGAATGCACAGGGAGTGTTGCCAGAAATTGATATTAAACAATACTCAGTATCAGTTTTATATTAAAAATAACGGGATCCAGAAAACAAAGCGGAGTAGTTTAAAATAAATTTTAAATATCTGTCAGCTATAGGTGACACTAGGAATTGACGGGTTTATAGGGCATTTATTAATGTGGTAATTCCAGATTGATTTAAAAATTGATTTATTTTTTGATTTTTCTATACTTGTCTCGAACATGGGAACGTCAAACTGTAAAATCTTCTTTGTGTGCGTAAAGTGTCACTTTTACGCGCTATTGGCAGGATAAAAACGGGAAAAGAAACAATTCAATGATAATTTTATTTTAATTTTAATTAATTTCACTTATTTTATTATAATTTAGTTTAATATTAGTGATTTATTATTTTTTGCCAACAGAAACAATCGAACATCACTTTTTGCCCAATCGGCCCAATCGAACATCACTGTTTGATTTAGATCAAAAAAATTTATTTATAAATTGATTTTTGTGCCCAATCGAAAAGCACATAAATAATCATATGCCAATCAATTTCGACATTCGAAATCAATCCATCCTGGCATTGGAAACGCGTCGGAAACCTGAAAAATTTAAAAACTGGAAATTTTTGAAAATAATTACAAACACCGTAAAATGCCCTTATTCCGTGACGTGACGTCACGTATAAGTCATGTGCCGAAAACACTTTATACCTTTATTTGCTTATTTTTTTATAATTGTAGAAAACAATAATAATTCATAAAAAATGCAGAACCGATACAAAAACACCTAATGATCTCAAAAATTTTTACCGGCAAAGTACATTGCGACGTACATTGCTGGGACGGAATTAGGGCTATATTAGCCGTGTTATTTTACTGATCCGGGTCAAGTTACGAATAAAAAATGCTACGAGTAATTTGTCAGGTTTTCAAAAGTTAAAGTTTTAAATTAAAATTGTAAAGGTAAATTTTCAGTAGTATGTGTAAAACTTATTCCATTCTTTCCTTATTTATTAACATATAAAGCCTTTTTTCTGCTTTTGACAACACTAAAGAAAAACTTTAAACAGAAAGAAACGAAACGATTTTCGATGATCCAAATAATTGATCCAACTTTCAATCTGGATCATCGTTGTTGTTGCAATTGCGTGTTATGCATTTGATCCGGTCTGAACCAAATGTAATAAAAAACGGCTATTGTCTTCCTAAGAAAAAAGGTCATAAGCGCCATAAGTCCGAATTTGGGTTTTGAGTATTTTTGAACTTCTGAAAACCTTTTCTATCCCTCAACTATGAAATAAAGTCATATATCCATCAGAGTTTCAGTAAAATAACTAATTTATCTCCGCATTTTAGCCGCATATGACTTTCCTTCTTAGCACGGCAGTATAGGCAAAATGCCGACTTATACCTCATTCCGTCCGACCTAATATTTTTTGGAATGAATGTAATTCCGACGGCTTTTAAATTGGAGAAATTTTCTATTTATTGTGGTATATTTCAAGTTTCATACTTTAACCGTATTCTTTTGGTCATCGCTATCGAGAGCAAATCCAAAGTAACATAAGAACAGCCTGGACTTGCTTTCGATAGATTACAAACTTCAACCAACTTCAGTTCACATTTGTATGAATATTTTCGACTTACAAACAAATTCCTCATATATTAGTTGAATTTAAATTTTAAGATCAAATTAACTGAAAGTTTTGAAAAATTGTAATTTCGTGGAATCAAAAGGAGAATTCAGGTTCGCGGCAAGGAAAATTAACCATGACGCCATCTGGATATTGCTAGCTCAACTATTTTTGCAGAAGAGTAAATTAAACCCACTTATTTTTCCGAGTTATGTTTGTTCGGATAAATGTATGGGATTTGACAGTTCTGCTTCATTGGAGTGACCAAAAGAATCAGCTGTTATTTTATCCACTGTTGCATATTTATTAACCATTTTCAGTATTTAAACAGTTCCTTATCCACAACAAATGGAACTTTCAAGCTGACTTTAGGTTGTCGGAATTAGGGTCAGTAGTGGACGGAATTAGGAACATGCAAGTTAGGTGGACGGAATTAGAGCTTTTCGACCATTTCGAAATATTTGATTTAAAATAATTTTTTCTCACACCCCGACCGAAAACTCCTCTTTTCACCTCGTTATCGATGTTCAAAGTAGTGGATTTTTCCATCGGGTAAAATGATTATTTTCAACGTGGGAATGTGGAAATAGTAAATTCACTCGCGAAGGGAGTAAAGAGCATATCCATCCGTGTTTCCCTCCCTCATTTCCTCGGGTCGTGAGGCAATTTACACTGGATGGAAGTGCTCTCTGCTCTCTTCTGCGAGTGAATATACTATTTTCACACATTCACCCGTCGAAAACACTCACGTTGGCCGATGGAAAAAGATACTACTGCGCTCGATAATGAGCCAAAAAGTGGAATTATCGGCAGGTGTGTGTGTGAAAAATTTGTATGTTCACCTCAGGAGAACAAATACAACATTTCACTCGAGTGTTCGCCTCCCTCGCCAACGGCTCGTGAGGCAATTTACACTCGATAGAAATGTTGTATTTTTCTCCCGTGGTGAACAATATACTATTTCTAAAATATTACCAAGGTAGGAATAATAAGTGTTTTTTTTTATTCTAGTAATATTTTTGTTTCAGAATCAATTTTTGAAAATTGATTTTATTCAATAACCTTTTTGGGTGGAAGGAATGCAAAAGAGATATAAATTCGGTGGAACGGAAAAGGGTACCTTATATTATTTATTTAAATACATACATTAGAGAATTTTTGTTCCTTCTATAACCAAAACTTATATGTTTACGCCAAAAATTCTAAGCAAAGAAACTGCTCAACCTATTGTCGCAATTGACGCCAATAGCCATTTTATATATATTATTTAATTTTATTACATTTACTGGTTGTGAACTGATTGCAGCAGCTCCTACTGATGACGAACTCGTAGGCTGCCACTTAAACTGTCTTATGCGGTTGTATAAATAAATGACGGAGGCGCCTAGAATAATAAGAACACCTAAGGACGTGTAACCAATGCCAAACTGGTGGATATCTTGCGCCTGAAAGTTGGTTGGTAGTTGTTGATTTTCTCGTATGTTCAACAGTCCTTCTCGGATTTTCGTCAATTCTTGGGTGTGATTTCCATATAAAATGTTGAGTGTAGTAGGTTGAGCCTTTGCGAAATCTTCTGGTACTGAAACTTCGTTCGGTAAGTTGATCATTGGATGAAATGTTGAATTGCCTTGATTTTCAAACTGGTTATTGGCTGTTATCGTGATGTGATTGTCCGTAGAGTGGATCCATTTCCAAGTCGGGTCAGACCGGTGAGGTTCAATGTTTTCTGGACCGTGAATCTGCCACACACAATATGGTAAAATGCAGTTCCATTCAGTGAGTATAACCACTGATAATGGGTCTCAGTTTTACCCATGTTTTTGATGTGGTTGTTATCTCTAAGGAGCATTTGTCAGATAGTTGTTGACGATTCATGATATGAGCCTCGCATTGAATAACATCTGCATTTTGGTTGTACACAGGATGCGTTTGTGGACATACGAAATTGTCTGTCTCCAATTCCATGCAGTACTAAACTACAAGACTGTTAGATGGTAAAAGCCATCTCTCTTAAGGTTGACCAACAAATGTTCTGATCGTGGTTTGATTGATATGAACGTCCCATTCACTAAGATTGGAAAGGGTATAAGTTTAAAGATTTCAAATTCTTGCAGTGAGGCCAAAGACAACTTTACGAAAAACACCGTGTTGTCTTGATTAATATCACACTTGACGGTCATTAGACAATAAATTGCAGCAATGTCCGAAGTTGGGACGCACAATGACAACGGTAAATGCTCCTTAATAGAAGTAATCTCCTTGAGTAGTTGTTCTCCTGAAATAATTCGTGGATTCAATTTACCGTGGTGGACGTCAGTGATAGTCTTTAGGAGCGTCATTTGAATTTGCTGATATTCGGAGGAAATAAGTGATGTGAACGTGCTTGACGATAAAAATGTCTGCATGATATCTTGTTCCTTCAATTCGTGGTTCATGTTCGCAATCGGGAGCATGTGTTCTTCGAAAATCTTTTGGATGGGCTTGGATTGCTTGACTCGTTCTTCTTCTGATTTTTTGGATTTCGGTGCTGTGGCTTCTATTACTGATGTTTGGTTTCTTAGCAATCCTAATAAATGAATTTCATTGTTTTGTACCTTCTCGATAGTGTCCTCCTTCGCATAATCTTCGTCTAATACTCCAAAAAGTTTTCTTGCGATCATTCCAACACCATTTACCAATCCTCGTTTTGTTCTTTTGGTTTGTCTTATGCCATGATGAGTTAATAAAATGTTGTTGAAATCATGCATACCTTGAAGCATGTGTTGATGTTGAGCGACAATGCCTCCGAGATACGACTGCTTCTGCGACAATCGCTCTAAGATCTCTAGCTTCTTAAAACCCTTTTCGATTGTTCTTAACATCGTCCAATATGAAATCATATTGTAGTAGATAACACATTTCCAATCATGCGAGGTTAATTGTGCATGTCCTAAATTCTCAAAGTAGATTCCGGCCTGATTTGAAAATGGTTCCAAGGTAATGAATTGGTCACCGTGAGTCGCTATTGTTGACGACGGCAGCATTAAACACAATAATAATAGAGATGTCAAGGCTCCGGGACCGCTGCATCTTCTTTTACTGGGTTTGTCCTCGGGGTCGTCTTGTCGCTTCTTGGACGTAGTGGACTGATCTTTCGAGGTCGGCATCGGGTATTATTCTTCGATTGAAAGACGGCTCAGACTATGAACTGCCCTTGTAAAAGTTCCTGTGGCTGTTCTTACATCGACTACTCGCACCTTGTCACCCTGTCCTGGGAGCAGTTTCACTATTCGTCTAAGTGGCCAATTCAACGGTGGCAAGTTTTGATTCTTTATAATAACCATCTCACCGATTTCGACATTAGGGCTCTCTTTAGTCCACTTTACCTTCCGCTATAGTTCAGCAAGATATTCAGTTTTCCACCGCCTCCAAAATTCGTTGGTCAAACTAGTTACCAATTACCAGCGCGATAATGACGACATTTTGGCTGTTTCACTTGAGTCCGGTACTGCTACCAGAGGTTCGCCAATCAAAAATGGCCAGGAGTCAATACTCTTAAATCGTTGGGGTTACTTGACATGGGTGTTAATGGTCTAGAATTTAATACGGCTTCAATTTCGGCGACGACGGTTGTCAGCACTTCAAAGGTGAGTGAAGCAGGGGCTACAGTTTTGTACAGAAGCTCCTTAAATGATTTTACGGCAGCTTCCCAAAGCCCACGGGATCACCCAAGTGCGGTGATCGGGGTGGACTAAAATGAAATTGTATCTTATTCTTGGCGCACTCGTTCACTATTTTCTCCTTGTCTGGTTGACTGCTGAGCATTACATAAACTTCTTCCAACTTATTTTTTGCTCCAACAAAATTCGTCGCATTATCACAATAGATGTCCTTGCATAACCCACGTCGAGCCACAAATCTCTTGAGAGCGCCTAGAAACGCTTCCGATGTGAGGTCGGATACGACTTCTAAATGTACTGCCTTTGTAACGAAACAGCAAAACACGGCAACGTAAGATTTGTGTGGCTTCTTGCCACGTAGCCTATAGTGAGTCCAAATGGGTCCACAAAAATCCACTCCTGTTGTGATTAAAGGTCGATCGGGTAGTACCCTGCTTGCAGGAAGGTTCCCCATCAGTTGTTGCATTAGATGAAGTTTAGCGCGTGCGCAACGAACACAGTGGTTGACCACTGTGCGTATTATAGCCCTTGCTTGAAGTACCCAGAATTTCTGGCGTACAATGGCCATTAGTGCTTGAGGGCCTACATGTAAGTGGCGGACATGGAGGTCATTTAACAACAACTTTGCTAAAATGTGATCGGCAGGAAGAAGAAGTGGATGTTTGGCACCATAAGAAATGGCTGCTGCTTCTAATCTTCCGCCAACTCGCAACAGCTCACGGCCATCGAGAAATGGTGTGAGGGTTGCTAGACGGCTGGAGTTCTTGACCAATCCCGTGGTCCGTAGATCGTGTATCTCTACTTGAAACTTGTCAACTTGTATCGACCTTACTATCACATCAAGCGCCGCATTGAGTTCCTTTAATTGAAGATGTCCTGGATTTAGGTCCTTACAATATTTCTTCTTCATGATGTTGATGCTGTGCAGGACGTATGCAACTATGCGTTGTAGTTTCCAGAACGAATTTCCATGTCTAATCTTGGTGAGGAAGCCGTCTGGTCGATCACTGGTTGAGCAGCTTAATGTGACTCAGCTACATTGCGAACTTGGGCTTGGCCATTCTGATATAGGCAACCTTAGAAATGGTAGTCCACAAAACCATAATTCTGTTTTGGTGTTGCACCTCTTGACACTATGTCGGCTGGATTTAACGTAGATTTTATGTATCTCCATTGTGACGGGGATTCATTGTTGTGCTTGGTGAAATCGATTTGTAGTTCTAATTCTGTAGCTGGAACGCCTTCTAGAATAGCAGGATGATTAGCGCACCATTTGCGCAGCTTGAATCCACCCTTATTCATTAGCATGTCCAGCTCTGTTCGAATTTTCCGTATTTCTGAGAGACTGTCTGCTCCGGTTATGACATCGTCCATGTAAAATCTTGAATTTTACTTGACCCTACTGGGTAATTAATTGCTTCGTCTTCAGCTAATTGTTTAAGACATCTCGTAGCTAAATATGGTGCTGCTCTTGTTCCATAAGTGACAGTGTATAATTTAAAATACTTTAGTTTGTCAGATGGCTTCGTTCTCCACATAATAAAATGTAAGTTTTGATCTTCTGGATTCATTAAAATTTGGCAGTACATTTGCGCAATGTCAGCTGTAAAAACATATTTGTGCATCCTGAACCGCTGCATGATCTCAAATAAGTCATCTTCAATCCGTGGTCCAGTAACCATTAAATCATTTAATGATATATAAGATGTAGTTTTGGCGGAGGCATCGAAGACTACTCGTAGTTTGGATGTCGTACTACTTGGTTTTAACACAAAATGGTGAGGTAGGAAATAGTTTACCGTTGGTATGTCAGTAGCCTCAATCTCTTGCATATGACCAAGGCGTAAATACTTCTCTAAGAAGTCCTTGTATTGCTGATACAGTTCTGGTTGCCTCTGCAGTTTCTTCTCTATATTAATGAATCGTCGATAAGCCATTGTTTGGGAGTTGCCTAACAAGGATGCATCAGTAAACATTGGTAAATTCACGATGTATCTTCCGCTTGGATTTCTAATCGTGGTGGATTGGAAGAAATCCTCGCATCTTTGGTCAGCTTGACTGATTAATTTCTATGCTGTGCAGTCTTCCAGCTCCCAGAATCGTTGCATGCGTTTGTCCAATTCGACGTTGGTAATGCCACAAAATGGTATTGGTCGTGACATCTTCCCCAACACTACCCAACCTAGGCTGGTATTTTGGAGTACTGGTAAGTTTTTTCCTAGTCTAATTTGTCCAGTTCTTATAAGTTCGCCATACAACTCTGCTCCAAGCAGAACGTCAACCTTACTTGGTTTATTGAACTCGGGATCGGCTAATGAGATGTTAGTTGGGATATTCCAGTCCTGTGTGTATTCACGTGTATTTATTTAATATTCTTTATTAAATGCAGTTCTACATTGATTTTAGTACTTGTTGTTCTGGAGAGGAGTGTAACAATAACCTTCTGACTAGCTTTCATTTTTGATTGACCAATGCCTGTCACGTCTAGATGATCCTGAATGTTTGCTAACCTAAGCTTTTGGCTCAAGCTCTCTGTGATGAAACTGCCTTGAGAGCCAGAGTCCACTAATACTCGGCATTTCACTCGTTCACCTGCACCATTTAGTATGAATGCAGTAGCTGTTCCCAAAAACACGCAACTACTGTTCTCTGTGGAGGCATTTGCTCCTAAATGGGTTGTAACTGAAGAGTTTTTGGCGTCTCCTTGTTGGCCGTTCAACTCTGATGGATGTAAAAGAGTGTTGTGTTTTTGTTGACACTTACGGCATCCTCCTGAAGAACATTGGTTCATTTGGTGTCCGAGCCGTAGACAGTTGAAGCGCACATTCAACTTCCTTACCGCTGCTTGTCTGCCTTGTGTCGATAGTTTTATGAAGTTGTCACAATAATAGAGAACATGTTCCTTGTTGCAATAAGGACATGCTGTTCGTTGTGTTGCAGCTGTATGTACTGATGCAGATTTCCGATCTAGGGCTGTCATCCTTGGTCCTAATGCTTCCAATGCCTGGAATCGGAGTTCTAGGAAGTCCAGAAACTCTTTTAACGACTGTAATTCCCTGGGTTGACCTAATGACTGCTCATAGGTAGTGTGGGTACTTTTATCTAGTTTCTTGACCAACAGATATAACAATATCGGATCCCAATGTTTATAGACCATCAGTCCTTGTGTTTCCAAACCCAATATGCACATCTTCTGCACATTGCTTAGTGGTCTGTTGTGGACCATTTGTACAAAAAGGTCTGAAAACTGCTGCCATTTCAAGTAGTCTCCATTGAATTTTGGTAATTCGATTTTTGGGAGTCGCATCATTGATCCCATTTCTGATACAACAATTTCATTTGCCTGACAGCCGGTTTGCTCTTGTTTGTCAGCGAGTCGTATAATAGCATCATGATATTTCTCTGGGATGTTGATAAATTCTTGGATATCCCAGCCCTCAGTAACCTCGTTACTGCGTTCCCAAATAGCTTGATTAATTTTCTCAATTTCAGACCAGTATTGGCTAGCAGCCTGAGCCTTGAGTTTCTAATACTGTGCTGATTGTACCCCAGTTACTGTATTCAAGTTGTCGATCATCGATATCAATATTTTAATCATTCGCTCACGATTTCGTTTCAGTTTTTGAAGATCTATCTGGTCTTCTTCTTGGATCCTTGATGTCGAGGCAGGTTGATCCGTCGTCAATGTGAATGCGCTTAAACTCGCCCCATTGAGAGTCCTTGCTGTTGAGGCAGTTTGATCTTTCAATTTGTTGTTTTGTTACTCACTGAAATTAATAAGGGATTGTTTTCATAACATATAAGTGAATTTTTGCAAGATTTTCCATGTCCACAAGGAAGCGACACATATTTGCTTTAATGATCACGACTATTGTTACTTCACTTAATGCATTAGGGATATTAATTTCACTTCGTAAGTTCGTAAACGTCGTAAATCGTAAATATCGTAAACAAAATTGACGTGAACACCCCAAACTGTTTTCTTCGTAAACTTTGTAAATATCTGTCATATTTATGTCATTTGTCATTTCAAAATTAGAAGTAATAACAATATTTTATTTTATTAACTTTATTGACTTAAAAGAATGCCCAAAACCAGTGAAAACCAGAAAATTTTAAACCGTTGACACCGTGGAAATTCCTTAACACCTAAAATTGGATAAGTGCATATGAGCTTACTCTTGCATTTATGTATTTTTAATATAAATGACTTAATTACTACAAAAATATATTTAAATAAAAATAATAAGCTGAAAATAAGAACATCTGACAGCATATACGAAATACGAAATACGCCAAATACGACACTTTTTACCGTCGTAAAGTTTACGAATTTCGTATTCTTTTTTGTATGGGGAGAAATACGAAATTTCGTAAACTTTACGAAATACGACGTTTACGACAAATACGAAGAGTCTACGAAGTGAAATGAATACCCTTATTATGTTCCGGTTTGGTCAAACTTGTGTTTTAATGAATAAATGGAAGGGAATCTTTGATTTGACGTTGCTGCGAGTGCGTGTGAATTGAGATTGCTTTAACTTAATAAACATCCAAGTTTAAACGCAGCAATGAATATTTATGAAAGAAGGAACCCGATATGGAAGTGGAAGTTGATAGTATCGATACGGATTTCTTTAACACTGTTATGACCCACGACTGGTTTGCCGAAAGATATTTTGGGTACTTGGATTCCTATTCCCAATGCGAAAGTAAAACAAAACACAATGTTCGAGTATATCTTGCACTATTTTATTTACAGTATGTATAATATGTGATTCGAGAATGTATTGGTGTTCCCGAGCAAATTAAACAACACAATGTTCTAGTATCTTGTACACTAGATTAATTTAACACATTTAACATATGATGCGAAGATTTTATGCTAAGTTAGATCTTGAGCTTAGTGCTGTCTGACTAAGAACTACTTTGTTCTTAAAAACTGAAACATGATTAGACGGTGAAATCTCTACAGTTTCGGAAAGTAGGAGGGAATATTGTTTTTCTTCACAGAATGAATTTAGAGACATGTACGGATGGAATATTGTAAAAATAAGGGTTGCATTCGGGACTAAAGAATGCAACTTTTATGCCGTTCACATGCTTGACTTTACAATGGGCTTAAAAAAATACGTCTATGTTATTTTGAATTTTGCGAAAAGGAAATTTTCGCTAAATTGCTTCTAACAATATTTTGTATTGACATCTGTGTGTTTTTATCCTATTTGTTGGTCTCTCCCAAATGTGTTGTATTGAATATCCTGGCTGCAGCTGCGTCGTACTGGTCAAACACGAAACGCGGGAAGTACCTTCGGATGATAGTCTCGTGTTCCATATACACTGGTAAAGTACTTGGCTGGTGGCAATCTACCCTTGCTCATATACGCGAGAAGAATGTCAGTGGTATTTACGCGTTAATTTTCCAATAGGTGGAATTTATTCCCTATATGGCTAACCGCATTTACGGGTTATGGCAAACGTCAAATTTTGAATGAAAACTGAAATAAATTTTCTCAAAATTGAAAGAAAATTTGGTTCATTGAAAATGTGAACTTAAAAATCGAAATTTGTAACAATTTAAAACGTAAATTTAAAAAAACTCCAAAGCAACAAACTTGATTTCGCTTCTAACATCCCCCGCAACTAACAAAAGAGCTAATGCGCTTGAAACAGCTGAACCGATTTTGATAAAACATGTCTAAAGCCGCGCCCACATCAAAAAATTTGTGTGTTGTGCGTTGAATCAACTATGCGCCGCAAATTTTTGCGTAGTGTTCGGATACTGTGGGGGTTCGGCGCAAAAATTTGCGGTCCACACAGTGGTAAATTTTAACGCACAGACAAAAATTTGCGCCGAACACCACGCACAGCGCACACATTTTTTGATGCGAACGCGGCTTAAGAACCACCGCTGGAAAATCTGCTTTCAAATAAAAGAAATCGCATACAAATTGATTCACCCGCTTAAGAGCTACGGTGCCACAGACAGACACACATAGCGGTCAAATTTATAACACCCCTCTTCTGCGTCGGGAGTTTAAAATCAAAACATACAAAAAAAAAACTAGAAACAAAGGAAACTTGGTTAGGTTTAGCAATTTTACTAAAAAGTGCGTTCCATTCGCAAGTACTTGGGAATGAAATCTTCGGTCAAATGTAGCGCAGCAAGTATCGTGCACAGATGACGGCACTAAAAATAACAATTATTATGTAAATGTTCCACTCACCAACGCAAGACATTGCACTCGTTATGAATGATGAGGGTATGTATCGTAAAGTACCCTATATCCGGCCATCCTCATAATTCCGAACACATTTAAGTTTGTCAATAATTTTTTTAAAGCATGTATTGGAGTTAAGATCTGTTCTAACATATACTTGAACTTGCAATGTGTGCGTGAACTATAATCATAGTCCATTAACTGCAAATTCTCATCTAGCAAACACAATCACTTATTGAAGGGCGAAGTCATTAAAATTTATATGTTGAAAATTGCAAACTTAATTAAAAATATATAATAATAAAGAGCTAAAATCATGTTTACCAATAACAATCATGTCAAAATCCTTATGTGTATAATGTTTTGGTTTTTCGCATTTTTTAGCTGAGTGATAAATACTCTTAGTTTTTTACATGTACCACATGAGCCCCAAATTTGAACTCCGTAGGTGCAAATTGGTTTGATTATGCTTTTATAGATTCGAACTTTCTTTTCTAAGGACGACTGTGATCTCCTGCTCAGCAGCCAGTACAGGTTTTTGTGGCGTAGCTCCATTTCCTTTCTTTTGGTGGTGACGTGTTTTTTCCACGTCAAAGTGCATCCCAAGATACTTAACATGGTTTGTCACTGTAAGCGGTTGGTCGTATAAAGTGACTTCTGGGTAAACTTTCAGAACAGTGTGAAAGGAATTTGCACTGACTTCGTATCACTGGCGTTGATTTTCCATTTTGACAGTCACGTTTGTACCTTATTTAGATCGTTTTGAAGGATGTTGGATGCCAACGTGGGTCATTCATGAACAGCAACGATGGCAGTGTCATCGGCGAATGTTGCTACTGTCACCTTGTTGTTGGTTGGGAGATTTGAGGTGAATAATGAGCACAGCACTGGTCTAATTAGACTGCACTGTGGTACTCTCGCTTTTATACGACGGATGCTAGAGGCGATGTCTCTTACTTGTATATGGAATTGGCTGTCTTCTATGTAAGACTTGAGTATAAGGTAATATTTGGGGAACGAGTGTTTTAATTTGTAAAGCAGCCCTGGGTGCCAGATCCGATCAAACGCTTGTTGGATGTCAAAGAACACCGCTGTGCAGTGTAGTTTTTTTTCAAGCGCATTGGTAATTACTTTAGTTACTCTGTGTTTTCCTTTTCTATCGTTGAGTGTTTTTTCCTAAATTCAAACTGGTGGTCAGGGATTAGGTTAAGCTTGCTTATGTCGTGATTGACTTTATTCATAAGTAGCTTTTCGAACACTGTTGATAGTGCTGGTAACTAGCTAATTGGGCTGTATGGCGAGGTTATAATGCGGGTTTTCCTGGCTTCAGAATAACGACAATTTTCGCTACCTTCGACTGCTTTGGAAAGTGCATTGTTCGTATTAAGGTGCATACAGACGATCATATTTCTATGATGTTTCATCATATAGATGACGAAAAAATATGATGAAGCTGTACACACGTACAAAAAAATCTGGCATATTTCTATGATGTTTCATCATATATATGACACAGATATATGTCATTATATGATTGTGTGGACAGTTCATCATATATATGACATATAAATATGTCATTTTTCTTTTCCATTTTAATGGAAAGGAAAAATATAATGAAAATATATGATGAAAAGTGGCGCCAGTTTTAAATTTTAACTGTTTGTTTTGGAAATAGTTTTGGTTCAATTTTTCTGTCTGTGACGAAACTAAATAATATATATGCAGCAGGTAATTTCTTTGTAAATAAAAAGGAAGGTGGTAATTAGGAAAATAAATTATAATTTTTATATTTTATTTATAACTTTCAAACACAATTTTATATTCATCACTCATTTTATCTGCAAATTGCTCACTTCTATTATTCATGAAATACAATTTGTGTTTGACAACTTCGAACAACACACAACATTAGAAATATATTTTCCCTACTATGGCAAAGTAGCGAATCTTGAAAATGGAAAATTGACAGTGGAGCCAAAACAAGGTTCAATTGCTTGGGAAAAATCAAGTTTTTGCCTAGTGATGGATTGGTAATGGTTATTGAAACTTAGTATCTTTGGTATGTTCATTTAGTATCTTTTGTATTCTACTTTTACTAGTTCTCTGAGTATCATTTCTGCAGTTTCGCTACTTTGCCAGAGAAGGAACGATATGTCATGTTAAATTGTGAAAAATCGCTTTGTCATATTTTTACATCATAGAAAATTTACATCATATCGTCATATTTTCAAGACCGTGTGTGTACAGTTCATCATATAATATGTCATAAATATGACATGATACAAATATGTCATATAATATGATGTATTTTCTTATGCTCGTCTGTAGGCACCTTTATAGCGTTACGTAGATAATGCCTTTTTGGTGGTAGTTCAATGATCATTTCGGGCATGATCCCTTCATGTTTTGTTCCAGTGCGGCATTTTCCTGAGTTTCTGATGACACAGCTTTTGACATTGTTTGATTTGTTTGCTTGTTATAACTTAAACAAATTGGTATAAGGCCATTCTAACCCATAAAGGGGTTACCCCTTAAAAGCGGTATCGGACACTAATACTATTATGAAATTCAAACAATTTATTCTATGTTATAATTAGTCTATTTATTAACAAATCTTCTTAAACGAGTCGAACGATAAAACGCGTATTAATCGCATCACTTTGACAGTTATCTGGTAAAAAGCCACGTGTATCATGCATAGCGTCCTTGCTCTAAAATTGAATTAATCTAAACACGTTTAACACGCATCGCGTTCTGATTTCAACTCTTAATTGGAACACGTTTTACAGGCATCGCGTCCTGAGTATACAAACTATCTATCCTAATTTCTAAATGACTCTAGGCGAAGTCAAACGCCCTCGTTTTCAGACATATCAACTTCTGAGCTGATAATCGGTTCTCATATTTTCAATCGCACGACAAATAATTTCAGTTTCTTCATTGTCAGTTAAAAAGTCAAACGGTCTAGTATCGATATTTCTCATGTGCTAACTTTAGCTACACTAAAGCAACCCCAAACAAAAACTATTGCAGATTCAAGACATTTAATACTACTGTTTGCATCAATATTAAGATCAACAAAACACACTTGGTAAAAGCGTCAATCATTACGGTTACATATTCTTTTACCACTAAGTTTAGAGGATATCTTTTCATTTAACAGAGAACCTTTTATAGCCTATTATAAAACATCAAAAACAAATAAAAAATATCTACAAATCTGTCAAAACAAGGCAATACGACGCATACTCAAGATACCATGGTATGTTAGGAATACAGATTTTCACAAAGACTTAAGATTAGAAACAATAGACAAATACATAAAAGGCAAATCATTAAAATTAATAGAAAAAATAGAACAACATCCTAACATATCCCTAGGAGTCTTGAGACAAAAAGTGCAAAGGCACTAGCTTAAATTTAAGCATAGTTCCTAGAGAGAGATTTTGATGCGATATGACTGGCCACTCCACACTTGAAACAGATCACTGGCTTTTTATTAAAAACTGTTGATTGAACAGGTTGATGATTTACAGATGACACTTGCATTCCACTATCTCCTTTCATAGTTTCACTAGTTTCATCTCTTCTGGCGCGACCATTTGCCACTTTATGACCTAGTTTACCATAAAAGTTCACTTTATCACTGATGATGAAAGTTACTGTTGTTTAAGTTCCATAATTTCAGAATTGTGAGGAATACACAATGATCTGCTTTTTCGATATAAAAAAGCTTTTAACTCATTTTGTGACTGCGATCTATACTTGATATTTGTGGTAAATGTCAAAAGTTGCAGCCGATTATCAAATTGAGATGTATGAGCCAACACAACAGATATTCCGACTTCTTCAACTGTCATTGTTCTCCGCCAAGAAAAAAACGATGTCATGAATCGACTTCCATACGAAGACGAGGATTTACCTTCCTTTGGTTAACTGTTATTCATATTTATAACAGTAGCAGCAGCAGTTTCGTTGCCTTCGAAACGAGCAATGAACAAATCCCTAAATTGAGGCCAAATAATTCCTGGAAAACATACTTGCGAAAGCCATTGAGATGCACTACCTTCCAAAGCCTTACATAATGCAATAATTAATGCACTTCCACTTTTTTCAGCTAAACATATTTTATGCACGCGTTTAACACCTTTTCTTTTGTAGTGCTAAACCGTGCAATTGTTTAATTGTTGAGGGTACAGTCCGAGTTAACAATGTCTGTTTACACCAAGACGATAGATTCATTCATACAAAGACGTTAATATCGGTATACAAAATTATATTTGGGAAAACTACCATTAGTACAGAATTCAGTTTAATGGCTTAACATCTTAACTCTAATCTACTATTAATTGTTCTGACGTGAGGCCATCTGCTTCTTTTCCTGCCGGTACCACCTCCTCTCGTTCTGTAGCCGCTGGATCTCTTGGCTCAGTCGGAGCCGCTCGCTCTGCCCCACGGATATTAAGAGAAGTTTTCTCACTTCCTCAATAGCTCTGCGGAAGTTCGCCTCCACCCCAGTTCTATACTTTGGTGCGTGGATGTCCTCCCTCGGGGGTGTGTTCGCTCGACGCTTACTCAGTTGTCTGGCCCGGTACTCCTCCAGGCTGATTGGTCTAGGGCCCACCTTGGGGTCTTCTAGCGCTTTCGCTAGGGATGACGCACCGCTCATCTAGTGTGAACCGCGTTTTAAAAACAAGCTTAAAACCCAAACCGATAGGTTACAAGAACCGTGTTCGGATGGGTTTCCTTGGCGTCCGATAGGTTACTAGAACCGTGTTCGGCTTATGCCTCGGAGATTCATTTCTCTACTTACTTCAGATAATCTTCAGTTGGCTCTTCTAGGGCTCAGGATCTCTGTTCAGGTTCTATACTTCGGCGTGGCTTCTTGTAGGGTTGAACTGATTGGCGGAGTCTTCCTCTGGTTGCTTGAACGTCTTCCTCTGGTTGCTCGAACGTCTTCCTCTGGTTGCTTGAACGTCTTCCTCTGGTTGCTTGAACGTCTTCCTCTGGTTGCTGGAACGTCTTCCTCTGGTTGCTTGAACGTCTACCTCTGGTTGCTTGAACGTCTACCTCTGGTTGCTTGAACGTCTTCCTCTGGTTGCTTGAACGTCTTCCTCTGGTTGCTTGAACGTCTTCCTCTCGGCGTTTCGGGGGTCCGGTCCAGTTCTCGACTGACTCCTTAGTGAATTCTTGGCTCCATTTATAGGGCCAATATCTCTGATTGGGCGATTCCCTCCATTGAATGGTTCCCACCGATGGATATTGCTGAGGTGCCATTTCCCAGGCCTTCATCGATCGATGCACCTTGACTACAATCGTGCCCGGATGCACGTGTCATCCCAATGCACCAACATTTCTCCAATAGAAATACTCTCCATCCAAATTGTTTGTGTCTTTTCCCGGTCATTCACCAGCCGTCACTATTTTACTGAATGGATGACCTCGGTGCGTTCACCTTTCGTTTTTAATGCATTTCAGATTGTTTTCGTTTCGGATTATTTCTGTTTTCCCGGTGTCGAGTTTCAGCCGTAGCTGCAGCGACAACCCGCCGCTAATTGTTGAGGTTTTGCTGCGTCAGCATTTTTGTGGACCGAGCGACGGAAGGTATCGTATTCCGTATTTCTCGGCGGTTGTTATCGCCGTCACTTCGCTGTGTCAGCAATTTTTGCTGACTCGGCGTGAATGCCACTCGTTTGAGTGCATTCATGGCTGACGGGGTCAGATTTCATTATGAAATCTTACCCAAGGTCAGGGTTGTTTACAACCGGTGACCGTTTGTTAATGCTGTGACGTCACAGGGGATTTCGTGTTTGCATGTGGCATTGTTTTTGGTGGTTTTGCGGGGATTCCGGGGGTGTTTTCGCTGTGGCCTCCATCCCTGGTGACGTAGTGCCTTAGTGACGTTATGTACTTGCCTTTTCTGGTCTTTTTAAGGCGATTTTCGGGGTCTTTTTAGCCTCTTTGGCGATGTCTCTCAGTAGTGTCCCTTTTGGTGGGTTCTAGAGGGTTTTTTTTGGGTCTTAACACATAACTCTACAGTTGAACACCAAGAAAATAGATCGGTGTCCGGATTTTCTGCGTTATATATTGGCAACGTAATACAGTTATTAGATGGTACTTTCACGGCTTAAATCATTTCTAACACATTCGGATTTTGCGAATCCAATAATAAACGAAACTGATTCATCGAAAGTCTAGGCGCAAGGGTTGATCCCACTTCGGATGCTAGAGATAAAATTCCCTTATCCGTCAAAAGCACGTTAAAATTATCATTACCCAAATTTTGTTATGATGATTCAAACTTGGCACTTGACGAATTTGCAGATTATGCGTGTCTACTCCACGGGATTAATTTAAAGACTGCATCCTAATTTTGACAAACGGACCACACATTGTCTAACCAATTCTACGTCGACATATCAACTTCTGTGCTGATAAACGGACCACACATTGTCCAAGCAATTCTGCATCGTCAACTGTTAAAGCCCATCCCGTACGCAATTGATTATCATCTTCCGTGTTGCTAATCAATTCTGCGTCGACATGTATAGTATATCTTCTATTAATTTCTTTTGAGATACAGAACTCCAGTATTTCGGGTTTTTTTTGCGGGTCGGTTAGTATTTGGCTGTCGTAGTTGTTTTGAATAGTAGTGTACAACTGTTTACCTCTTATTGTTGACAGTCCTGAGCCCCAGTCTTGATGTTTCGCATTGTAGTCCCCACTTTCTGTGAACCTAGAAGCTACTGTTGTAAGGATTGCTTCAAATTCCTGGATACTGATCCTGTGTTTTGGTGAGCAGAAAGTTGCTGACAGCGCTAGAGGTCCTTATCAGTCTATAAAGCTGGTGGCCTGTGTTTTATTATTTTCGTGTTTGTCGGTTTCGTGATGATCTATACCTCTGCGTATTATTATTGCTGTACCACCGTGAGCTGTGCCATCCGGTCTTTTTTTATCATAGGTGATATATCCTGGTATGTTAAAGTATGTTTTATTAGTGAAGTGTGTCCCGGATTTAAACTTTCAGTCTATTTTATGGCACCCTTTTTACATAAATTCAGTAGGTCTGTTTTTTTGGCCTGTGATATGGGAATTGTTGTTTGGTACAATTTATTTAAACTTGTTGGCATATTAGGTTGCCGTCTGCATTTCGTCTTTCCCACATCTAACTATTCAAAATGGTCATCTGAGTAGTTATATTTAAACAAAACAATTTCGGGGTTTTTTTTTTCGAAGCGCATACATTTTATTTTCAGCCACTGCACTTTTTTCCCTTTATTATCAACCAACCTATTTTTTATGAAATCAGAAGCTAATGATTTTAAATCAACCACGTCGGCGAATTTTAGCTCCTCAACTTCATAAGGTTGTTTTTTCTTTGGTCCTCTTTTTGACCTTGCCATTTTGAAGACATTCAGCCAATCATTCATTGTGTACACTGAAATATACTTTTTAGCCATTTCAATGGCACTGTGCATGGAATGCACCTCCATGTATGAATGACCTGACTCAAGAAAATTGAGCTGAATTGCTTCTCAATTCTCAGAGGTCTGCACGATGAATAAAAAAAGTGCTAGGATGAACTGGTTCCTATTTTGTCCGATACAAGTGTCTGAGTCCAGTACCACTTCTTTGACTGATGTTGGCATTTTTTTATCCACTTGAGCAAAGCAGTGCCAATTTCACAGCTTCCTCTTTGCCCATTCTGTTCTGTCCATGCAAAACAGTGTGCTCTGTTAGGTAATGCTGCCTCATATACTGTAAGGTTATACACACAGATTTTTCTGCTATAGTACATGGGAGATACTTCAGAGCTGGGAATTTGAAGCACGCTTTGCAAGTCAAATGTGACAGATACATAAGATACGTCATAAGATTCACATGACCATTCTTTGTCAGATTGTTTAGAACTAAAAGCTTCATTTTTTCTTTTAATGTGTGCTAAGTATTCTTCTTCATTTTCTTTCGTTGTCTTAAATTTCTCGCAAATGAGGCAAGTGTCCTTCTTTGGTTTGAAAAATGATAAGTTAAAGTTGTTAAAGGAAGAATTCTGAGGTGGCTCCGCACAGAATAGGGCATACATCTTTTTAATAGAAAGATTTGAATCTAAGTACTTCCTACGCGAATTTTTTCGGCAGTAATGGGACTCGATTACGGGAAAGCTCTCGATATGCTTCTTCATTGCATCGACAATTGTTTTATTGCTTGGCGAATGATGGCCTCTGCCATCTTCTTTCTCATAAATTCCGGTTTCCATACTCCGATCATTCAAAGCTTTGTCAACTGGCCCGTGACTAATGCAAAGGGTATTTAAGAAAAAACGTTTACATACCCTTTTTTTCACAAAGAAAGTATTCTCTGCTACTTTCCCTATGTCGGACTGGTTCTATCCTACGTCTTTTTATTGGTGTTTCGGTGACACGTTTTAAAATAAAGTCCTTTTGGCGACAGTATTCCAACTTTCAATATGCAAGGCATATTTCTTGTCGCCTCGAATCGTCGATTTCATCTTTACATTTAAAGCGGCATCGGCTACAGTCAACTGGTTTTGGACATTTGGCGGACCTTGCTAAACCTGCTTTGGAAAGGTACGGGAGACCGCTACTTCGTTTTTGTTTATTGATGTTCAATTTCCAATTCCGTGGATTTCCACTTTTTTCCGTTTACACTTGTTTGCCATAGACTCTTCACTTGTATCGGAATCCTCGGTGCCAATATTTGTCGGTTGGACGTATAATTCGTCTCCACTGTTCGAAAAGTCACCTTCACTGGAGTTTCCTATTAACAATGATAACGTTGTTTACCTTTTACAAAGATTTTAGTACGTAATACCTTCGATTTCATGTTCCTGATGATACGAAGATATAGGAGGCAGTGAATCCCCGCTTTCAAGACTTTTTTCTGTTAATATCTTAAACAATAATGTTGCCAATAGATTACGTTGGTCTTTCTGCTTTTCCCGACACAACTCCACCATTAGTTTCCCTCTGCTAGTCATTTTTCTTTAATTTAATTTTTAAAAAAAACTCGAAAACACGTCTGAACGTAAGGACTCAATAACCCATACTGAACAATTTCATCAGAAAAAAATTGCAAATATGGGCAGCAAAAAACAGAATTTCATCACACTTGACAATGCATGTTCAAACATGATTTGTGGCAAAAACCTTTTCAAGCAAAAATGACTAAGGGACTCTAGTCATTGGGCACTGAAATTTAATGAAAAAGTTCTCCAGGCAGAAATGACTACAGAACTCTAGTCAGTTTTCGTTGCATTGAAATAAGGAAGTGGGCAGTTAGTCATAAATACCATTCAAATTTGTAAAAGTTTACAATAATATTTTACAATTTGTCAGTTTTGCCAGACACAGTAATCATAATTCTAAATCTTAAAATCTACAAATTCGAAATTTGGCGCTTGGTCACTTTATTGCCAGCCAACGGACGATATGACGAAAAAATATGATGATGCTGTACACACGGAATATGACGAAAAAATATGACATATTTCTATGATGTTTATTATATGATCGTGTGAACAGTTCATCATATACATATATGACATATAAATTTATGTAGCAGGTAGTTTTTTTGTAAATAACAAGAAGTGTGGTAATTGGGAAAATAAATTGTAATTTTTATATATTATTTATAATTTTCAAACACAATTTTATATTCATCACTCATTTTATTTGCAATTTGCTCACTTCTATTATTCATGAAATACAATTTGTGTTCGACAATATCGAACAACACACAACATTAGAAATATATGTCATATTAAATTGTGTCGTGTGTACAGCAAAAATCACTTTGTCATATTTTTTCATCATAGAAAATTTACTTCATATTGTTCGTCATATTTTCAAAAACGTGTGTGTACAGTTCATCATATAATATGTCATAGATATGATATGATACAAATATATCATATAATATGATGTATTTTTCTATGATCGTCTGTAGGCACCTTTATTGTTTGTTGGGATTAGGTTGCATGTCTTCCAAAATAGAGGAACAGGCTCGCAAGAACCTCGGCGATATATGCTGGTGACATTTTGGACCTTATGTCCAAGTTCCTCAATCGCTTCCTTGATCTCTGTTGTGGGGACGGATTGTATGTAGTGATCTTAGTACAAACCTGTAATCACGTTCTTGTTTCAGTTGGTACCTATGATACATATCTTTCTCTTCATTGAGCATGTGGGTGATTTTGCACTAGTCTTCTGCTGAGGTGGGCATAGTCTTTATTTACCCCACTTGTTCAATGACTTTATATGCGTAATTAGCTCCTGCTTGCCGTAGGTTTTCTGTTATTGTGCGGATTGTTAGGACTCCAGGAATAAATATCGGAGGTGGCAAATATCTTCGGTTCGCTGGTGCTATTACGTTGAGGTTCATGCACGTGAAGCGTATGGGTTGACGTCTTTGTGAGAGTTTTGACTATTTGTATTGGTGCGTTTCCTTTTTGCCATGGATTTAGCTTTGTGGGCTATCTGCCATTGTTTGGTTGTACCTGAGGTACTATCATCTGGTTGAAATTCCAGGAATTCAATTGCGTCGCCTGTGTCGGACATGGTTTCGAGAGATGCGTCTTGCAGCATTTTTCGATTTATTTTACGTTCCATACCACGTGCGTTTTGGCAATTTACATCCGTTTCTTATTAACTAATTGTAACTAACTTAGTAAATAAAAAGGAAAAGAAAGAAAAAAAAAAAAATTAGAGAAGAAAGTAGGAAACAGTTTGAATCCTGTTAAAATGTTTGTTCGAAGGAGTTTTAACTGAACTCTGTTATAATCAGTTTTTCAAAAATAATTACGATAAGAATTTTAGGCGTGTTCACTCGTCTGCGGATAGAATGAGACTATGCGAGTGGAGATATAAATAAAAACTGCATGAGCTTGATTGAATGTCGTGAATTCAACCTTTTATTCTCTCAACCCTGTATTTTTCGCGTGGATTACAAATGTAGTCCATGGTAAATGTAATCCACTCCATATACTTTAAGTGTAGTAAATCCCGCCCTTCAGTAGCGCTTGGATATCGGCGACGTGTGGTTGTCAGGAGAGGTGGTTGTTTTCATTGCGAACAAACACGAACTAAAATAATTCATAATTCAGATTGTAGTTATATAGAAAACTGTTATGAGCAAAACGGACAAATCCCTTTTCGTTTGAGAAAAACGGCTAAAATTGCAAGGATTTCACTAGAAATTTTAAAAGGGTACGGTTGGTTGTTCATGTAAATTTTCAAGTTTTTCGGAAGTATTTTTGTTACAAACACTTTGCCAAAGAATATTTACTATATATTTTCAATTTAATTTGTTTGCATGCAATGTTTATTTTATTGTTTAGATGTCCTCAATTCCTCATTCGAGTGAGAAAATCCGAGCAAGTTTAGTTCCATATGATATTAATTCTTTAGTTCTTTAGTTCCATATGATGACATCCTAGCCTACGGCCATACCTTCGAGGAAGCTTTCCAAAATCTCTGAACGGTGTTGGAGCGACTCAACCAAGCTGAACTCAAACTATCATCCGACAAATGCCACCTATTCCGAAAGGCAGTTAAGTATCTGGGTGATGTTATTACGGAGTGCGGCATCACAGTCGACCTTGTGAAAGTCGCCGCCGTAGAAAATTGGGCTCAACAAGAAGGAACTCCTGTCTTTTCTTGGATTTTGCGCCTACTACCGAAGGTTTGTGAAGGATTTCTCGACCACAGCGAATCCACTAAATGCACTAACTCGGAAATACTGCAAATTTGAATGGACGAACGAAACCCAACTGGCGTTTGAGACACTGAAGAAGGCTCTAACAACATTCCCCGTACGTCAACCAGAAGAAGATGCAGCGTTCATTCTGGACACAGATGCTAGCCACCATGCTTGGGGTACCGTGCTCTCTTAACCCGTAGGCAATCGAGAGTGCATGGTGGAATACCACAGTAAAACCTTCAGCCGACCGGAAAAGAATTACTGCATTACACTGTTGGATGTAGTTAAGGCCGTACAGCATTTTCAACCCTACCTGCTAGGACGCCACTTGGCCGCTCGAACGTATCATGCATCATTAAAGTGGCTTATAAATTTCAAAAACCCCGAAGGACAAAAGGCACGCTGGCTGGAAATCCTCCAACAATTTGATTTTACTGTCCAACATCGCGCAACGAGCTAGCACACTAACGCTAACGCCCTATCTAGACGCCCGTGTGATGAATCTCGTTGTTCGAACTGTTCCAGGGTGGAGACGCGAGATTTGATTAGTGCGAATGTGTCGGTTGCCCTGGAAAACATCGGGGCGTTGCAACAACAGGACGAAAACTTAAGCTAAGTTCATCAGTAGCTCAAAGACGGTCATAAAACGACTGCCGAACAAATACGGCACCTCAGTCCGGACGTGAAGGCATTCTGGTCAATGTGGCCGGGTTTAATTCTAAAGCATAGAACCATTATCAAACGAGCAGAAGAAAATGTGGAGCAAATTCTATTGTACTTCCTCGATCACTGCATAATCGAGTCCTCGAGCTTCTCTATGAAAACCCAACGGGAGGACATTTTGGGTTTTGGGTACGAGAAAACCTTGGAGAAAGTCAAATCGCGATATTACTGGATAGGATGTAGTGACGATGTAAATGTGGGTGCACCGTGTTTCAAAGCCGAAACAATAATCGCCGAAAACATCGAGCACCATGGTGTCTAGTAAATGTGGGAGCCCCGTTTGAAAGAGTCATGGTTGATGTTCTGGGCCCCCTCCCCACCAACAATCGAGGGAATCGGTATGTTTTCGTATTTATGGACTATTTTACAAAATGGCCAGAAGCCTTCGCTCTACCCGACCAAACTGCCGAGACGGTGGCAGACGCGCTAATCAGCAATGTTTTCTCACAGTTTGGAATGCTGTTGGAGCTTCATTCAGATCAAAGGCGTAATTTCGAGTCGGAGGTTTTCCAACAAGTTCTAAAAAAGCTCAAAATGGGGAAAAAGAGAACGACTCCCCAGCAACCACATTTCAGACGTAATGGTGGCGCGTTTTAACCGCACTGTGGCTGACTATCTCTCTAAGTACATCGAGGAGAACCAAAAAGACTGGGACCTTTATTTGCCCTTGTTGCTGTTGGCATAGCAATTTGCGGTCCATGACACCACAGGACAAACTCCAGCCATGTTGTTTGGGTTCAGGTTTCGCAGCAACATTATTATGAATTCTTTCTTTATTAACCGATAACCGAATTAACCAATAAAGCGGCATTCCCCATGGTGTCAGTGTGTGAAGAAATTCTATTGGATAGTTATATTCGTAATTCGAATCTCCTCTAGCTATCGAGTCAGCACTATCATAAATTTTCTTATCTCTAGGAATCATGTCAATCAAAAGTTTGAATATATTTGGTGCGCCTATCACTCTTCTAGCAAGTTCAGACAATGATATAATAATTGATTGATGGTACCGAAAATCGCAGAGATGTGATCATTGTGCTTCACCATTTGTCGAGGTATTCCAGATATACCTGCATCAGAAATTCCGTCTTCATTCAAAAGCCATTCGTTATGGCAATCTTGTCCGTTACTTCTCAGGTTGGTTTACAGTGATAATTTTGTAAAATGACTCCAAAGCCAACTTAATTTCATACATTTTTCAATAATTACAACTCTCCTGCCCTTCATTACAGAAAAATTACTTTAATTACTTCGTTCCCTATTTCTGTTCTTTGAACAGAAATGATCATATTGTGATATATACCTAAATATATACTTACCATATTGTATGGTATTAAAATTTTACAAAAAAGCTGTCCTAATACAGCAGGACCTCTTTAATCCGAACACCGAAAATTTACCCCCTGTTCGGTCTAGTGGAGCGTTCGGATTACAGTACCTACACAGGATTTGTATGGTACTTTTGTAATAAAAAACAAATATTTATAAATATTTGAATATAACAAGCAATATTCCCTATAAGAATATAAGGGCCACACAAGAAATTGATTTTTCAAAACTAAGACGCGTCATATGTAGTTGATATTCGTTAAAAAACTGGCGCAATTTGCATTGCACGGAATTTTGTTTTTAATAAACGCGGGAAGAGTAGGCGTTCGGATTACAGAGGGGTTCGGATTATCGGGGGTTCGGATTATGGAGGTCCTGCTGTAGTTATATAGTTAAAATAGCTTTTTTGTAAAATCTGAATATACAATCATACAATACATAAGACGATAACTGAAGAAAAATAATAATAATAAAAACATAACCTTGTTTTTTAATTTTTATAAAAAAAATAATTTAATAAAAGTATTTTTTAACTGAGCATCGAACGCACAACCCTAAATTCATTAGCACCTACCCTGTGTACTGAGCCATAATGTCATATAAACTGCATGCACTAAAGGGTGCTACTCATATGGAGTTCTCATTCGATCGCCGAAGTCAAACAGCGTCGATCGCGTTTAGTAGTAGTAGCTATCGAGTCAGCACTATCATAAATTTTCTTATCTCTAGGAATCATGTCAATCAAGAGTTTGAATATATTTGGTGCGTCTATCACTCTTCTAGCAAGTTCAGACAATGATATAATAATTGATTGATGGTACCGAAAATCGCAGAGATGTGATCATTGTGCTTCACCATTTGTCGAGGTATTCCAGATATACCTGCATCAGAAATTCCGTCTTCATTCAAAAACCATTCGTTATGGCAATCTTGTCCGTTACTTCTCAGGTTGGTTTACAGTGATAATTTTGTAAAATGACTCCAAAACCAACTTAATTTCATACATTTTTCAATAATTACAACTCTCCTGCCCTTCATTACAGAAAAATTACTTTAATTACTTCGTTCCCTATTTCTGTTCTTTGAACAGAAATGATCATATTGTGATATATACCTAAATATATACTTACCATATTGTATGGTATTAAAATTTTACAAAAAAGCTATCCTAATAGTTATATAGTTAAAATAGCTTTTTTGTAAAATCTGAATATACAATCATACAATACATAAGACGATAACTGAAGAAAAATAATAATAATAAAAACATAACCTTGTTTTTTAATTTTTATAAAAAAAATAATTTAATAAAAGTATTTTTTAACTGAGCATCGAACGCACAACCCTAAATTCATTAGCACCTACCCTGTGTACTGAGCCATAATGTCATATAAACTGCATGCACTAAAGGGTGTTACTCATATGGAGTTCTCATTCGATCGCCGAAGTCAAACAGCGTCGATCGCGTTTAGTACTTGGATGGCGGTAGCTTGAGAACATCGCATGGCTTTTATATATAAAATAATTTAATAATAAAAAAATGTTAACATTAAAATAAAATAATTTAAGCAAAAAAAAATAGTTCATATAATTTAATTTCGATAGTCGAATAAACGTAAACTGAACTGGATAGTTTGATGGTTCTCGTTCGATCACGGAAGCTAAGCAGTGTCGATCGCGGCTAGTACTTAGATGAGGGATGGCTAGAGAACATCGGGTATTCTTTATACATGTTAAAAAATAAGATATTTAATAAATATATGCATATACAAATAATAGTAATAAGAATACTTTTTTTTCAAAGCCTAAAGGATTAGGAAAAACAACTTATGACGAAGGGGGACAACAAGCTTCCCGACATCGAAGATCAAATAGTTTATAAGTGTCATCCAAAACAGAAAGTTTCAACCGTAGTTTGCATAATTTGTGAAAATGTGTACCATACGAGTGACTTTGAAAAATTAAACAACACAAGTAAAATTAGTGGTGTATTTGTAATTTGTCCAGAACATAAAACTAACTTCGAATAAACATGGTGTAACATTAAATGAAACAGCTAAAAAAGTAATAGCGCAGATTAAACTTAAACAAAAAAAATACATTAGAGAAGAATATCTTAAGGACATCAACAATGATACAATTAATTTTAATCTAAACACGTCAGATGAACAAACAGAACTAGAAGCATTGAAAATGCATTACTAAAACAGTTAGGCACAGAAATGAAAGACAAAAATCAACTATTAAACAGAGCTTTGAATACCAGAAATGTTCCAGAAAATATTGTTAGTGAACCAACTTACTCACAAATGTTTAGAAGTGAAAAAACAAAGTCAAAAAGAATACCAAAGTTAAAGATTAAAAAGAAAAATCCTAATAACAGACATGACTTAAAACAATTTGCTACACACTATCTGTTGAAAAAAAAGTTATATATATAAAAACTAAAAGAAAATAGAAACAGAGTTTTTGTTGGTTATCAAAATTGTAAAGTTTATCATGACATATGGCCTTAACTTATGGCCTTACATGGCCTTACATGTTATAACTGTGGAAAATTTGCCCACAGTGGGCATAAGTGTAGAAATGCAAAAATTTGTTTAAAGTGTTCTGGTCCACATCTTACAATAAATTGCAACGAAACAACGGATTTGTGCTGTCCAAATTGTTTACATTATAATAAACAGTATAAAACAAATTATTATGCGCAACACGTGGAAAATGATAGCCAGTGCTGCCAGGTGCTAAAGATCAAAATTAATAAATATATTGAAATAACGGATTATCCGATGAGCCCATATATACAAAGATATATCGGTAACATAGCAAACAGACATATAAAAACAACAAAACCCAAAATTGAAGACTCAACTGGTAAGCAGAACAAATTTTATCTCGTCACTAGCATGAACTCAGTTTCGCAGTGCAGGTATTCTGCAGAATGCAAATAATGGAGAAAATTGATGAACTAACCAACGAAATACCAAGAGATATTATATTAAAAAAGAAAAAGTGTTCCTTGATGTCAACACTCTCAACAAATATTTGAAAGATTACAGAGCTCATATTTTATACATAAAGATAAGAAGCCTTAATGCAAATTTTACAAAATTGGAAGTCTTTGTTGAGAGTCTGAACTTTGAGCCATTTATGATTGTATGCACGGAAACGTGGAATTTGGATTATTATAAGTACTGTAATTTAACAGGGTATAAAACATTTTAAAATAACAGTAAGATATACAAATGAGATGGGACAATCATTTTCATTGAGGAAAATCTTAAAGAATTAACTCAAATAATAGAAAGTGGAAGAATACAAATTATTGGTACTTGTATCAAATTAGATTCAAAAAAAGATGTTGAGATTGGAGCATTATATAGATTTCATGACATAAAAAAGACAGAGTTTTTATCGAATATAAAAGAATGTTTAACAAACAAGAGAAATGTCAGAAATCACTTTATACCGGGAGATTTCAACATAGACTTACCGGAACTAAATCACTTTAGCCAATTTTTAAACAATTTTCTTGAAAAAGGATACCTACCTGTATTCCAAACAACCACTAGACCCTCAAACTTTAATACTAGCGGGTTATGTATTGACAATATCTTTATCAAAAGTAAACTAATAGATACATAAACAAGTCAATTAATACACACCCTGACTGATCACTACCCTATATTTTTGATAGTGAAAGAAACTCAGCTTAAAAATTCGAATGTAAAAATACCGACCATACAGTACAATAAATTAAAAAAAACTTGCAATAGGGGAAAACTGGATTGACATTCTGTCGATACAAGACCCGAAGCATGGAATTAATATTTTAATTGAAAAAATAATACGTTGTGTTACTTGTGCAAGAGAAATTAAAAATAAAAACAAAAATTCAGATAAAACAAAACCAAGAAGTATCTGGATAACGAGAGGTATTATAAACTCGTGCAATAAAAAAGAAATGTTGTATAAAATTTGGAAACTGGATCCAAGGAATGAAATTACAAAACGTGAATTCAAAAATTATCAAAAAATCCTAAATATAACTATTAAACAAGCTAAGATTAACCAGGATACAAGTAGAAAAAAACAGTAAAAATCACGGAAATCTATGGAATAATTTAAAATAATAAACACAAAATTGGGCAAAAGCTCAAATAAAAAACATGAAACAATTACAGAAATACATGATAATAACTCGCAAATAATTACAGATCCTGAGGATATAGGTCATGTTATGAATTCATATTTCAGTAATATTGGCAAATAATTGAGTGAGAAGATTAAGCAACCTGCAAATGAAAGATTACAAATGCCCTCAACTAATACTAAATCAATTTATTTATATCCAACTAATTTTTATGAAATTGAAACTATCATTAATAAAATGGCCCTTAAGAACGGAGGAGTAGATAATATAAATGCCAAAACCATTAAAATCTTAAAAAAATTGATTAAAGAACCACTAGAACATATGTATCTTTAACTTAAGTATTGAAAAAGCTATTTCGCCCGAAGCATTAAAATACGCAGAAATAATTCCAATATATAAAACTCACAACAAAACTTACGCAAAAAATTATAGACCGATATCACAAAACATGGAATCTAGCATAGATTTGTGAAAAAATTATACACAACATGTTACTAAATTTTGTTAACAAACACAAAATAATTAACAAGTATCAATATGCTTTTATTAAAAACAAAGGCACTAAACATGCCCTACAACACCTCAAATATCATTTATGAACGATTATGGATAAAAGTAAACCAATAGCAGTCACATTTTTGGACCTAGCAAAAGCGTTAGACACAGTGGATCACAGAATATGATTACAAAAATTATACAAATATGGTATTAGGGGCAAGGCGCATAAATTAATGGACAGTTATTTAAGTAACAGACAACAAAGAGTAAGAATACTTAAATACGGGAGTACCTCAGGGTACCATTCTAGGACCACTTTTATTTGTACTGCATATAAATGATATGTTAAAAGATAATATGATCTCATAAGCTGACGACACAGCTATTCGCGTAACAGATGATACATGGGCAGGAGTACGAGAAAAAATGAATTGTGAATTAAATCGGATATCAAAATGGTTGGCTCTGAATAAATTGTCACTAAACATAGATAAAACGACCTATGTAACTTTTGGTAATTACCAAACATAATTGATATCAGAATTAAAAATAAACCCCTAAAAAGGGTAAACAGTACAAAGTACTTAGGAGTAATCTTTGCCTACAGAATGAAATGAGATAAACATATAGAATACATTATAGGAAAAACAAAGTATTTGATCTTTATATTCTATAAACTAGCCAAAGTAATGAACCTTAAAACGCTAAGAATGATTTACTAGGCCTTATTTCACAGTATTATAAGTTACGGAATTATAGCTTGGGGAGGTGCATATAACAATGATTTAATGGTATTAAAAAATTTACAGAAAAGATTACTGAGGACTATGAACAAAAACACATTTACAGCGCACCATAACCCACCAAATATAGAACAATTATATACAAGAGAATCCTTGATATATCACTACAATAATTTAAAAGAAAAAAACATAAATTCCAAAAGTCGAGCAAGAAATAAAAACATACAAGTACCTACGAGACATAAATCAGTTTGTAGTGAAAATAGTTATATTAAGGCAATAGGAATATTTAATATATTACCATACATATTGAAAACTCTGGGTCATAAGATAAAGAAAAAAAAAATTTAAAGAATTGGTTGAATTAATTTTAGAAAAATTGTATGAATTATAAATTATGCGTAAACTACTATGAAACTTCAAACAATGTATTTTCTTAGTTTAAATTTAGTTAGCAAGTTGTTTTTGTAGTCAGCCCCTCAAACAGATAGCCTTGTTTATCTCTGTGTGAATTATGTACTTTTTATGTAATTTTAATGGCTGAATAAATAAATGAATAAATTTAGTATGAAAAAAATATATATTTACATTAAAATAAAATAATTTTAGCAAAACAAATTAATAATTCATATAAAGGTTAAAGTGAAGTGAACACGCAAGCTTGCCGGTTCTGATTCGATTGCCTTAGTCAAGCAATGCGGATCGCCGTTAGTACTTACATGGGGGACGGCTTGAGAACATAGTGGATAGACTAAATTTTACATTTAATATACAATTTATACCTGTCTCTATTCCTTGCCTCTTCGTTACATGTTCCTTCTCCCTCATGTAACGAAATGTAACGAAACGTTACAAAACGTGACGCTTTCGTACAATTTCACTCCCAATTCTAATTCTCGTACCGCCGCCTAAAAAGTTTCACTTCAAAAAAGCAGAATGTAATGAGATTATAAAATTAATAGAAACAACATAAAACCGAAAACAAGAACTGTAGCAGTAATTTACATAGAATATGTCTAAAACAATTATAACTAGATACTTTCAAGAAATACTTCAACAATGTAGTTTTTTTACTACTGCTGCTTTCTCAAAGTTCCGAATAAGAGCGTGTAGATGAATTGATTATAAGCTCGGAGAATACGAGAAGCCGGCTGCATCCTGCTGTAGTCTGTGTTATGGAACCCAATCTCGAACATGTTGAATCTGAGATTCCAATCGCAGGGTCGCGGCTCGATCTTGTTCTTAAAATACGGCGCGCGGTTATTCCTCTAGCTCTGCGATAGTCGATGTGGTCAATGGAGTAGAGAGCGTCAAGTCGAGTTGAACACCAAGATCCTGGACAAGATTGAATGATTGAAACATTAATAAGGAAGGTGTGAGGCACATAGTTGCACTTCCTGGAGAAACAGACACGCGAGTTACATCCGGTCATGAGGCCGATAATGTGACACAGCCCCAGCGAAATTCTCTGGCGATGGGAAACATTAACCCGGCAGAACTCGCGCCTTCCTATGTTCCATGAGCACTCACGCATAGAGCATTTTGTTCACGTTTTTTAACTAATTTAAAACAAAACAAAAATTTTTGTATATTATTTGGTTATTGTGCAATAAAACACTTATGGTCAATTGAATTAAATATTTATTTCAATTCAAAATCAGTTCTAATACTATGGTATTTTAATAAGAAACTAATGGTTGCGACGGAGTAAGGCGAAATTAAAATGTTATTTGATTTGTCTAATTGAAGCAAATCCGTATTAGGCCATCTAGGTTTAGATTTATTAATTTAAGCCCAAGGATGGCTGCGCTATTCCAAATTATGGTATAGCGCCACAGTTCTTAAAGGGGGGGTTGGACACTAGCACTTCGCTCAAAGAAAACACGAACAGTTTATTACTACGTTATAACAAGTATATTTCTACACAATGTTCACAATTGCTGTATATTGTAAGGTACGCGTATCACGCATCACGTCCTTATTCTAAAACGAGTTAATTCACAACGCGTCTTGTACGCATCGCGTCTTGAATCACACTAACTCTGTCTTTTTATAGTAATTTCACAATGACTCGGGTTATGCGTGTGGTCCACAAATCTGGTCGCCAAATGCGACCAGAGTAATAGCTCTTTAATTTCGACCAAACCTTTAAGTGGCCACACACATAATCCTCGAATACAATGTGTTACAATTTACTTGAAACTAAACCTAAACCCTAAATTTCATAACTAAAACAAACATCCTTAAACAATTAAGACTTAAACCTAGGACTCATAAATTACCCTCTTAACAAATTTACAAGACGCTTAACACAATAGGGACGAAATACACAAAGAAGGACTTTACAAATTGTACATAAAATAGTGCATGTTGCGTCCAGATGACGCAATGCTTTGCGTAACATGCCGCCCGCCTTGAATGCACCGTATTCAACGATTCTGTTCTGATTCGATTCTGTTCTCTCTATGTTAAAGAAAAAATTGTTAAATCTATTCTATGTACATGGATGTTTCAATCTTATTCTAACATAATGTATACAATTCTACTTCTATCTTTTATTCTAGAGGCAATGGTGCCACCTTTGTGATGCTTCGTCTGTATGTTCCAGAACGCGTTTTGACCTCTACCACTCGGATTTTTGTGTCATTTCCTGCATAAACCTTCACTATTCTTCCTAGTGGCCAGTGCAGTGGTGGGGTACCGTCTTCCTTCAAAATTACGAGTGAACCTATCTTTATATCTTCTGGGTGTGCTGTCTGCCATTTAGATCTCACGTTCAGCAGGTTAAGATATTCCTTCTGCCATCTGCTCCAGAAATGTTGCTTAACCAGTTGAATATGCTGCCAATTCGACAGCCTGTTTGTTGATATTTTCATCAAATCTGCGTCTGGTAAGCTCGTCAAGGAGTCACCTATAATGAAATGTGCAGGAGTAAGGGCACGAAGGTCGTTTGGATCTTCGGATAAGGGAGTGATTGGACGGGAATTCAAAATCGCCTCAATTTCAGTAGTATAAGTTAAGCACTCTTCGTATGTGAAGAGTTTTTCTCCGATTGTCCGAACGTAGTGGTGCTTAAACGATTTCACTGCTGCCTCCCAAAGCCCTCCAAAGTGAGGCGACCTTGGGGGTGTAAAATGCCATTTTGTTCCTATATTTGAAAGAAATTGAGTTATGGTTTCGTTATATTTTATTGATTTCGTTAACTGGTGCAATTCATTTTTGGCCCCAACGAAATTTGTTGCATTATCAGAATATATGTTTACTGATTGACCACGTCTCGCGAAAAACCTACGCAAACATCCGATAAAAGCTTCACTACTCAGATCCGTTACCAGTTCGATGTGTATCGCTTTCGTCGAAAAGCATACAAATATGCATCCGTAAACTTTGATCTTTCCGCGGTTTCGATATTTTTTTCTCTTTTATATAAAAAGGTCCGCAATAGTCAACCCCAGAATTCAGAAATGGTCTAGCCTGATTGACTCTGTTCGGAGGGAGATCTCCCATAAAATAGGGTAGACTGGGTGGCTTGGCCCTAAAACATGTAACGCATTTTCGTATGACCGTTTTCGTAGTGCTCTTGCCATTGAGTGGCCAGTATTTCTCCCTTACTGCATTAAGGGTACATTGAGTCCCTCCGTGTAAGCATAGGAGATGTTGCTCGCGAATAATTAATACCGTAATATGATGATTTTTGGGTAATATAATTGGATACTTCCCCGCGTAGTCTAACTCTGAATATTTTAATCTACCACCGACTCGAATTATTCCGGCACTATCAATGAAGGGATTTAATGCGCGAAGTACACTACCGGCCTTTATTGTATTCGATTTATTTAGTTCCTTCAACTCTGGTTGAAAGCCCTCAGTCTGCGCGGCTTTTATGACCCTCGTCATGGCTGCTTGCAATTCTTCCGTACGGAGGAGACCGTACTTCTTTGAATTTTTCGCTATCGCGTTATTTTTAAATCGGAGGATATAAGCAACCACATTCCTCAATTTCCGTATTGAGGAATATCTTGTCAATATCTCGTTCGCTTGTCTGATCTCAGATATTAAAACCTGAATCGGTCTTAATTCACTTAGAGGACAGTTCTGTATAATCGTCCTTGGCCACTCTTGGATATCTCTTTTGAGCCAATCTGGTCCCGATCTCCACTGACGATTTGTTACGAAATCTTTTGGTAACTGTCCGCGTGAAAGTGTGTCAGCCGCATTTTCCTCTGATGGGATATGGCTCCAGCGCATTGTGCTGGTAAGTTCACGAATTTCCGAAACTCTGTTGGCAACAAAGGTTTTGAGCAAATATGGCTGTGTATTGATCCATTGTAGCGTAATGGATGAATCTGACCAAAGGAAAATTTCATGAACTGGCTTCTGTGTTCCGTTTAAGACGGTTTTAAGTAGCCTTGCGAGTAATAGTGCGGCACATAACTCCAACCTCGGGAGTGAAATCGTTTTTAGTGGAGCAATGCGATTCTTCGAGCAAAGCAAGTTCGTAAGCACTTCTCCTTTGTCATCGATGGATCGGATGTATACACACGCCCCATATGCCTTTTCACTGGCATCACAGAATCCGTGGATTTCTATACGAATGGCGTTCTTTGTCACCACTTTTCTTTCGAATTGTACCTTATTGAGCACATTCAACTGATCCTTGATGTGCATCCATGACGTATGGATGCTACTTGGTAGGGACTCATCCCAACCCGCGTTGCATTGCCAAAGAGTTTGCATAAGCATTTTCGCTGCAACTATGACTGGTCCTAATAAACCAATGGGATCATATAGTCGTGCAATATTCGATAACACCGTTCGCTTTGTTACCGTCGAGTCGAAATTTTCTGTTATGGTGTAAGTGATAACATCTTTTCCGCTGTTCCAATTAATACCTAACGCTTTGGTCTGTTCCCTATCATCTAAAATAAAATTGATTTCCTGCCCGACCTCGTGTATCCCCTCTATTACTTCTGAGCAATTCGATGCCCATTTCCTAAGCGTGAAGCCTCCCGCCTTGGTTAATCCGATTAACTCATCCTGTAGAATTTTCGCGTTTTTAATGGAGTCTGCTCCCGTTATGACATCGTCAACATAGCAGTCTCGTTTGAGTACTTCACTGGCTCGCGGAAATCTTTGTTTTTCATCATCAGCTAATTGGTTTAATACCCGCGTTGCTGAATGAGGTGCTGATGCGCTTCCGAATAACACGACTGGAATTACGTAGGTTTTCAAATTCTCTGAAATATTTTCCCGCCAAAGAATTAATTGATATCGCGCATCCCTGTCGTCTAACTTTATTTGCTTGTACATTTTCTCAATGTCAGCTAGCATGACGATCTGGTGGGTCCGAAATCGTAAGATGATGTCGAAAGATGAACTTTGCACAACTGGTCCTACCTTTAAGCAATCATTAAGAGACAAGCCCGTGCTTGTTTTAGCAGACGCGTTGTACACCACTCTCAATTTGGTGGTCGCACTCGAATTTTTAATCACTGGATGATGTGGCAAATAACAACACTTCGTCACATCGTCAATTAAGTCTGTTGCTAGCATGTGCCCTAATTGAATCGCTTCCCGCATATTTTCCACGTACGCTGATTTGAGCGCGTTATCTTTTGCAAATTTTCTTTCTAAGGCGTAGAATTGTCTGACAGCCTTGTTACGCGATTCTCCTAACTTATTAATATTGTCTTTAAATGGCAATCGGACAATATACCGACCTGTCTTAGCCTCACGTTTGGTGGTTTGTTTAAAATGTTCCTCCACCTGAAATTCTTCTTCCGATAGAAACGTTTTATTGTCCACTTCTTCAATTTCCCAAAATTTTGCGACGCTCTGCTCTAACGAGTTAAATGTTGTGAAGCAATTCATCGCGGTTCTCGGAGTTACTTCCCCACGGATTCTACCGGATATAACCCATCCCAATTTGGTTTTCTGCAACCGCGCTTGATGTCCGGGTATCGCGATTTGCCCTACGCAAAGCAACTCATAAAAAATTTCTACTCCCAGCAGTGCGTCAATCTCTTGAGGTTCGTGAAATCTTGGATCTGCAAGCTTAATATTGCTTGGAATGTTTAGCCCTTGTTTGCTCACCGTTTGATTTGGTAAGTTGTTGCATATTGTCGGCAAGACAAGCAGTTCGATTTTTGCCCTAAACTCATTCACCTTTGAACGGATATCCGTAGTCACCGAATGCCTTATCCGTGTTTCCAGTTGATTGAGTCCTTCAACTGGCAGATTTACCTCCTTGAGAGGAAGTTTCAACATTTCCGCGAAACGTCGCGTAATGAAATGTGACTGGGATCCACTGTCCAATAGAACGCGCGCTTGGAACAGCTTACCGTTTTTCCCCTTTATATCCACTACCGCAGTGGACAATAAAACTTGCGTCACCGTTGCCGCTTTAAATGCTTTCACATTCGAAATCGCTGTTGCTTCTGGAGTCTTTGCCGCGTCTAAATGCAAAAGAGTGTTATGTTTTTTCCCACATTTTTTGCATCCACTCCAGCTACACGTATCGCTTCGGTGCCCCGATTTAAGGCAGTTGAAACACAAATCCAACTTCCTTATTTTCTCTATTCGTTCGCTACCGGTCATCCTTTTAAGCGCGGCACATTCGTATGCTTTATGGGATCCTTTACATATTATACAACAGATTGATTTCTCAACTGTTGTGAATGCCTTCCTCTGAAATGAATTTGGAGGTTTCTTGCCCGCGTTAGAATTTCCGTGTGAGGTCACATTAATTGATGTAACCTGAAGGGTTTGGCACTTCTGCTCCAAGAATTCCATTAAGGCGCGCATTTTCGGCATTTCGGTACCGGTTACCGATTTTTCCCACTCTTTATGAGTAGGCCTATCTAATTTTGACGTTATTGTGTGTATTAACAGAGTGTCCCAACTATCGACTGGTTCCCCAAGCGACCTGAGCGCGCATAAATGACTTCGAACGTCATCTAAAAGTCTCTGCAAATCCGCAGCAGATTCCCTTTGAAGGCATGGTAACTCTATTAACGTACGCACGTGCGTTTGAATTATTACGCGTTTATTATTGAAACGATTTTTCACTAAGTCCCAAGCGATCACATAATTTTCATCCGATGGTTCTAGCGCGTAAATGATTGAACCTGCTTCGCCCTTTAGGCAGGATCGCAAGTAATGAAGCTTTTGAAGACCCCCGAGATTTATATTATTGTGGACCAATGAATTGAACGAATTATAGAATTCAAGCCATTTGTCAAATCTCCCGTCAAAAGTAACTAACTCAATTTTCGGTAATTGAATCATATTTTGTTGCATATTATTTAAATTTGATTTCAGACCACTGTCGGTTGATGATATGACTAGATTGTTTGATTGATCCGTCAAATCATGTGCCCGACTCATGGCTGCATAATAATTGTTTTCGAATTCATCCAAATCATCTGAAGTCTCTTTTGTTATTTCTTCGATGTTTAGATTGATTTCCTCGAACTCTGACAAAAGGCTTTCTATATTCTTTAACCGTAACTTAATCTCAGTTTTACTTCCCGAGTTATCTGGGTTGTTAATAAAATTTGTAAATTTTGTGAGCTTCGTTTTAAGCACCCCTCGTTTCTTAGTCAATTCGGAAAGTTCTGGGTTAGTCATTTTGTTTTTGTTTATATATCTTCTACTCTACTGAAATTAAGCTGAATTTATAAGGAATGTTGGAACAAAGGGTCACTTAGCTTTGGGATATCTTGATTTCTGAACTCGATTTCCGCTTCTGATGATGCTCGTGTTTTGCTTGATGTCGATAATGTTATCGCTGCTGATCGATTCTTCGGTAGATATTATTTGGTCACCTTTTCGTGAATTTGGCTTTCAAAAGGTCTATAGCTCACTTAACTCAACATTATTTATTCGTCTCAATTTCGATTTTTTTTTTTTTTTTCTTTCAATTGTTTGCCTCAAACTTCACTCTCGCGCATTATTTTAATCTCAAAATTTGTCCAATGTTCGAACTTATATTTCTCAACACTCGCGATTCTTACTCTATTAGATTTACTTCTGATTTCGCACTGTCTATAAACCGCGTTTTTCGTCCAACCCTAAGCTTCACCTTTAATGCTATTATCTCAACGTATTCGTGTTATGTTTAATGCCACTGTTCGATTTTTAACTTTCGCGTATAATTTCTTCACTGTTCTCTATCGTATATTTCACCGTAGCACATTGAATTTCACAGTTTGATCCTTTATTCGTGTATTAGTTTTTTTTCTTTTTTCTTTTTCTTTACTCTAAGTAAGTTTCGCGTCTTCAACCGTGTTATACAATATCACTATTTGTCTTTTATTTCCGCGCATAAATTTGTTCACTGCTTTAATTTGAGTGTATGAAATTCGAATAATCCTTAGTGTCACTTGTAACTTTTACCATTCGCGCATATTTCGTGTATTCACTGTCCTAATGTACACCGCACAATTGTTTAACTAAATTGTTCACACCACTAAGTCACTAGTATCCGGCTCGAAGGACCATAAAATGTTATTTGATTTGTCTAATTGAAGCAAATCCGTATTAGGCCATCTAGGTTTAGATTTATTAATTTAAGCCCAAGGATGGCTGCGCTATTCCAAATTATGGTATAGCGCCACAGTTCTTAAAGGGGGGGTTGGACACTAGCACTTCGCTCAAAGAAAACACGAACAGTTTATTACTACGTTATAACAAGTATATTTCTACACAATGTTCACAATTGCTGTATATTGTAAGGTACGCGTATCACGCATCACGTCCTTATTCTAAAACGAGTTAATTCACAACGCGTCTTGTACGCATCGCGTCTTGAATCACACTAACTCTGTCTTTTTATAGTAATTTCACAATGACTCGGGTTATGCGTGTGGTCCACAAATCTGGTCGCCAAATGCGACCAGAGTAATAGCTCTTTAATTTCGACCAAACCTTTAAGTGGCCACACACATAATCCTCGAATACAATGTGTTACAATTTACTTGAAACTAAACCTAAACCCTAAATTTCATAACTAAAACAAACATCCTTAAACAATTAAGACTTAAACCTAGGACTCATAAATTACCCTCTTAACAAATTTACAAGACGCTTAACACAATAGGGACGAAATACACAAAGAAGGACTTTACAAATTGTACATAAAATAGTGCATGTTGCGTCCAGATGACGCAATGCTTTGCGTAACAATAATTTTATTGTGAGGGTAATGCCCGAGTGCTCGCGGGTTAAAGTAAGTATCTAATAACCATAATGTTCCCAGAGAAATACGCCGGATTTTGTAATTTAAGTTTTGGGAAACAACAATTGTCACGGTCCCACGACTCGTTATCTTTTAAATAGATTCAGTCATTGCATTAAGATACTCTGATTCTGAAGACATGCTTGCACTTAAGGGACCAGAAATCGGATTCACCTTTCATTTTTTCTGCATCATGACTGACTCTTCTCGCTCTGGTTCACTATCCCCAACTGCTTCATTTGTGCAGTTTCTATCTATATTTTCGTGGATAATATTGCTATGTATGGTTTAAACACTGTAGTGCTTAAACCTAACCTCACCTCGTTAATGTAATGCAAGTATTTCGGAATAGATAAAAGAAAACTCAAGCACAAAGTTAACACTTCAAATATGGTTTTATTTTACATTTATAATTTGCGATAAGATTGAATATTATATTGTGTTTAATTAAATAAAGTTACAAAAAACTGATTGATATTTCGTAATGTACTTTATTCAAACACTAGGAGCGTTGCGATATTATAATATGTCGCAATGTACTCCTTTCAAGATTTTGCTAAAGATTTGCACTAAGAGCGTTGCGACTTATGAAGTGGCGCAATGGACTCTGTTCGAGATTCTGTTCGAGATAAAACTAACTTATTGTAATATTTTAGGGTCGGGAAATATTGAATAGTTGGAGCAAGGGTAAAAAATTGGGAAGACCGTATAAGAGGTATGCACATGGTGTCACAAAGACACTACGTAATTCTTAAGAAAGATACTTCTAATAAAACAATTTTGGAAGAAATTTACGTTCCAAAAGATTAAAAACCCTAATGAAAAATGTGCATCCCAGATGCACAACATAATCCCCCGGTTGAGAGCACTGCGATAAACTTTTAGATTATCTGATACATGAAAACAATATCTTAAATTAAATCAAATGCCCTATTCTATGAATGTTTTTTGATAGGATGGCTACCTTTGACACTTTTTTCTAATACATTTTTTTGATAGGATGGCTACCTTTGACACACTTAATTCATTAACGTACTCCTTATGCCATCTGGACCAAAAATCTTGCTTAATCTCTTGAATATGTTGCCAGAGGGATAAACAACTAGCCGATTTAAGATCGTGTTCGGGCAATCATCAATAAGGAAATGTGATGAGGAAAGAGCTTGTAAATCGTTTGGATCGGATGACATTGGACTTAACAGACCGGAATTAAGGTCAGCCTCGATTTCGATTGCTAAAGTATTAAGTACCGGTGAGTTCCTCTATGTCACTGGGACTATCTTTTTGTAAACGAGGCAAGTCATGCAAGATGGACCAATGACAAAGTATTGCCTTCCGCGTATTGTATTTATTCGACTTAATGTCCCACACTATCTTTGTAATTCTCTGGAGTGCAATCCATTGAACCTATTGACCTAGCCGCGTTACCCGTTAGAAAGGACTGCAGATAATACATTTTATCGACATCCAGTATTTCCTTTCTATCGATTTTAAAAACAAATGCCTAAACGAAAAGCCCTCCAATTCTCTAGATTGCCATCAAATGGTTTAATTTTAATTTCTGGCAAGTAAGCAACCGGTTTACAATTAACTTCCAATGTTTGCTCTCTACCTTGCATTTTAGGATTTACTGAAGCTGAACTGTTAGTTTAGTTCAAGTTCTTCACAATTTTTTTTTAATCTGCCATGTTACTGTAGTAGGACTCTTCCATGAGATATAATTCTTCGCTATTACCCACCAAACATTTTGATTCATTTGCGATTCATAAATGAATGGTATATATGAAGAAAGTCTTCATTTATGAATTCACAAATGAATCAATTTTGGTTCGCTCATGAACGATTTTGTTCTTCATAAATGAATCTTAAATATGAATCCGAAATGGATCGTAAGTACGACTCATTCATGATTTGAAAATGCGAACCAAAAATAAATGACAAACGCGGTTCATTTATGATTCGAAAAAGTGAATCCAAAATGAATCGCAGATGTGACTCACTTATAATTCGAAATTATCAATCATAAATGAACCAAAAATATAATTCATTTACGATTCACGCACATTTTTAGACCTATTATTCCATATTTCATACATAAATTGTAATAATGTATTATTATTATATACAACAATCAGTTTTAAATAAGTAATTTTCTTCAAATAAAACAATGAGTCAAATTTATGTATTAAGTATTTATTAAATCTTATTTTTAGGCAGTTCTTTTCTCTTAATTCTATCCCCAGCATACTGTAGGTGCTTCATGAAAACATGTTCCAGAAGGGTCGACGATCTAAAGCGCTCATTGAAAGCACCTGCGGAAGGAATAATGAATATTTATTAATATGAGCTAAAAGGAATGTATTCAAAATCCTTATTACTTTTTAATGCAAGAACTATGCAGGTAGACTTCATACTTTTCTTGATTTTGGTTCCATACCAAGAAAATTGCACTGCCGCTGCATCCGTCAACAGTGCTTCAATGCAGTTTTTGGCAAATTTCCTTGGCTCTGTGGAACCACTAACTGCTAAAAATGTTTTTTTCTGAAAAGTGTGCAATAGTTTTGTATATGTGCCGTGTTTTTCCCGAATTGGCCTCAGCTCATATAAAATCCACTTAAAATTTTTTTTACCAACCCTCGGTGACATTCACATATTTTGTGGGATCGTAAGTGGTACATTTTTGTGAACTATCCAAGAATTCTCTGGAATTGCTGCAGAGTTCAGAAATAGCTCATAAATATGAATCCATTACGAAATTCATCTTGTTTGAATCATTTATGATTGAGTTTGGTGAATTATCTACTTATCTATCTAATTATCTCGATCTCGTTCTATCAAATGATCCAGCTAACGTACTTGTCTCCATCTGCTCGATGGAAGTCTGCAACGTCGACGCTCATCAACCTCCCCTCACCGTTAGCCTCTTCCACTCTCACTCTACTCTCATTTCCCCACCAACCTCTCCCCGTCGTCTAAACTTCCGAAAAACGAACTTTGACCTGCTTAACTCAACTCTTCACAATAACTTTCGTGATATGAACTTTACGGGTGGTGATCTTTCCTCATATATCACCGTGCTTTACGAATCTCTGCTCCATGGTATCTCTATTTCCACTCCGACTTCTGCACCTCCTCCTCCCAACCCCTCTCGTCCCTGGTACACAAAAGAACTGAAATCTATTAGGAACAAGCGCAATCCAACTGGAAACATTTTATCGCTTCGGGCTTACCTGAGGACTATGATAATTTCGTAGTCTCATTTACCGACTTTGCATCCCTTACTATGTTTCTTTATAGTGACTACCTAATGTCGGTCAAGACAAATATCCGGGATAATCCCCGTGGCCTCTTCTCCTTTGTTAACGCAAAAAGAAGACAGCGTAAGGACCGCTACCCTTATACCTTTCCGTACTTAGGTGTCGAATGCGATCAGCCTCAATCGATCGCGAATATGTTTGCCAGCTTTTTCTCATCCACACTCCACGATGGGTCATTTGAACCGGACGTAGCTTACTTTATTTCCCTTGACAATAACACTTTACCGCCTGCTGTTGACTTTCCTATCGTCACTTTTGATGAACATGAAGTTTATCAACGGCTTATACTTCTCAAAGACGACTTTTCCCCGGGCCCAGACGGTATCCCCCCCATACTATTGAAGCGGTGCGCGTCCAACTTGGCGCAACCACTATCACGCTTATTCAATATTTCCATCAATACTGGGGTTTTCCCTGACCATTGGAAGCACGGTTTATTTACCCCGGTCTTCAAGAAGGGTTCCAAGACGGTTGTTACCAATGATCGGCCTATTGCCAAACGTTCTGCAATCCCTAAACTTTTTGAAAAGCTTCTAGTTGAGAAAATTTACCCGTCCTTTGCTGCTATTATATCTCCACACCAGCATGGCTTTCTTAAGGGAAAGTCAACGGTCACAAATCTCATACAACTTACGTCTTATACAATAAATTTTTTGAACGTGGTTGGGCGGTCGAGGCTCTCTTTACGGATATGAGTAAAGCCTTTGACTGCATTCCTCACAAACTCATAATCTTAAAACTAAAGCTGGCAAAATGCCCCAACTTTTTTCTCAGGTGGTCCCAGTCCTACTTATCTTACCGCATCTACAAGGTTTTTTTGCGGTCACATCTTTCTGCTAATATGCAAGCCACAGGGTAGCCATATTGGTCCCCTTCTCTTCATCCGCGACACAAATGACACACCGTGCTGTCTGGAATTCGGTTATTCTAAGCTACGCCGATGACTCTAAGATTTTCAAGAAGATAACTCATCCAACAGATCTTCTCGAACTCCAAGACGACGTTAACCGCTTTGCGGTATGGTGCTCTCAAAGTAACCTCCCGGTCAATGTCTCGAAGTGTCAACACGTCTGCTTCAACCGAAAGCCGTATCATTTACCTCACAAATTCCTGATTAATGGCTCCATCGTCGAACTCGTGAGCCTCGTACAAGATCTTGGTGTCTACCTCGACTCAAGGCTCGCTTTCCACGAGCACATTAACTATGTGATCCGGAAAGTACGTGGCGTTCTCGGTTTCATTATTAGGTGGGCCAGGGAGTTTGAGGACCCGTATATATACAAAACCCTTTACATCTCCCTTGTTCGCCCAATAATGGAATACGCCACGCAGGTTTGGTCCCCGTACCACAAACTTTATATTAGGAGTCTGGAGGCTGTTCAGAGGCGCTTCCTTTGGTGTGCTCTGAAGAGTCTTCCGTGGTCAAATCCCCTTCTCCTCCCTCCATATGAAGACCGTTTGATCCTCATTGGCCTTCAATCACTCTCTTCTCGTAGGGCGTTTGCTGACTACTCTTTTCTGCATGGTGTGATCCAAGGAAACATCTTTGCCCCCTATATTCTGGAGTATGCTAGGGTGCGATCCAGTGGGATTAACCTTAGAATGGGTGGCCTCCTCCAAATCCCTTTCCACCACACGGATTTCGGGCGGATGGAGCCCATCACACGCATGCTCAGGACTCACAACAGGGTTACCACTTTTTTGCAGTCGGCGCAGGCAAACTACAAAAATTGGGATCTCATACGCTCCTACATAGATACTATATGTATTGATTAAGTAAAGGATCTCCCGGAGTCCTTGCTTCGACTTTGGTTTATTTTTGTACATATTACCTATCACTATATTTCACTTGTATCTAAGTTAATTTAATAAAATAAAAAATAAAATAAAATAAAATATCACCTCTGAATGAATTGTACTTTAATTTAACTGCACTATTTAATTAGCTTAACAGAATTTGATTTTATTTTCACGGATTGCTCTTATTGTTCTTACTGGCTCTTTTTAAACACTTTTCGGTGAAGGTTACTGGACTGTACATTCGGTTACTGAATGTTACTGAATTATTTTGACTGTGTTGCTAAATGTTACTGCTTTGGCACTTTTCGATAAATGTTACTGGAATGACTTTGTTGATTTAAATTTTATGACATTAACACCTTTCTGTGGATTGACACCTTTTTTTCTCGACTGTACAGTCAAACACTAGGAGTGTTGCGATAGTTACTGGTGCCAAGTCTATCCTTGAAATACATCAGGACCGCATTAAGTCATCCGGGGGACATAGGCGGAGATGTGGTGGAGGCCTTTTTAAGAGTAGAAAAAACGAGCATTATTTCCATTGTTACGGTACACGAAATGAAATCATTGTAAAATTGCTCTATAAACTACTTGATACACAATTAAAATATTCAACTTTTATTTCAAAAAAATATTAAAGATTACTATATAAAAAAACTATGTATAGATTACATACAAAAATGAAAAAAGTTTCAAAAGCCTTTAGCAGTCTTAAAAAATAGTCATTAAAAATTTACATTTCGTGCTTTTTTATTAGCAAAATTTTCAATAAACTCATCCAGATCAATGCTTCTCAAAATGTCATGCTCAATGCTGAAAATAGTCAAATTAGACAACCGATCTTGCTTCATAGATGTTCTCAATCTATTTTTCAATAATTTCAATTTGGAAAAGGATCTTTCGCTAGTGCAATTTGTCGTTAATAGAGTGAGATAGATTTTCAACACTACTAAAACATTTGGAAAAATATCTTCGATATTTTTGTCTATAATTAATTTATGCATCCTAGCTTCATAACTTATGGATTCTTTTTCCTCATTTTCATTATTTTTAATGCAAATTCTTTAAACTGTATTAACTCTCCTGCTAAGTCGTTATCTAAATCATTTTTGTAAAATTCTTGTAATTTTTGAGCATGTACTATAATTTCGTCATTTTGAAGAGTATCTAAACTATGCAAAAAACCGAAGTAACCCTCTACAACTTCATAGGCTTTGATTCTCTGGGTGAACGTTGAGATAAGCTTATCGATCAATGGCAAATATTTGTTAATTCGAAATTTTTCTGATGGGGTGAGTCTTAAATTCACATCATCTTCGCTATTAGCTCGATCGTTTGGTGAATTTAATCTCACGTTCCGTTTTCTTTTTCTTTTGCTTTCTTCAAAATAGTGTTCGCATTTAGAGAGTAATTTACCTTCCAATTCATAATGCGCAAAACTGTTACGCAATCCACTAATATACTTCTTCAAGGATCTCAATAAAGCAATCGAGCAATTCAGATTTGTTTTAGGACTCTCTAATTTAAGGCTGCATTTATTTTTCCTTTGCTGCTCATTTTTTTTTGCGGCCAAGAAAAATTGTGATTATGAGTATCTACGTTAGAAAATGGTCAAAATAACTAATGTATGTAATTTACGTATACTCACTAGTCACTTATGCACTTAAAAACATGAGTTGAATGCAGTTAGCAAAATAATTTTATATGAACTTATTGAATATGAGCACGTATTACATCCACGACTTAACAACTGCGCGAAATGCAATCCAAAAACTAGATGCGATCGAGTGACCACACAAAAAACGGTGGACTCAACTCAATTCAACGTCCGGACATAATATGTTTCTTATCATGTCTAGACGTTGATCGAGTTGCACCCCAATCTTAAATAATGTCTAGTACCGATAAAGTAGGTTGGCGAGTAAAATAATTTTATCGAGAGTTGTTTCACTTTCAAATTTTAAGCATAAATTTTTTAAAAATTATAATTTTTCAAAATTTATTTTTTTTTTTTTAATCTAATAAAGGTGCTGGTGGAGGCCTTTCTTTGGTGGAGGCCCATAGGCGGCGCCTCATCATCACCATATTCGTTTTTTAATGTACCATCATCTAGTTTGATCAACCAATCGCTATATTCTAGATCAGTGTTTTTCAACCATTTTCATGACACGACCCCCTAGTATGAAAAAATATTTCGCAACCCCCGACTCCTTAATAATGTTACAAAGATGTTGTAGCAACTGAATACTTCAACCTATACAACATTTTTATTCATTTGCATAATTAGGTTTCGGATAAATACAGATTTAAGTACATATTTTTACATCGACTGCGTCGCTAAATTGATAACGCGATTTACGCGCGTACGTTCGACCAAAGCCGATGCCGGCCGTCCCACGAGTGTGGCATGCGATGCGAGTTGAGAGAATGAGCGTTGCGGGGCGCGTTGCTGTTAGTCAGCTGTTGTTTTACGAGCGCAAACCATTGTTTTCACGTATTTAATGGAAGTGATTTGTAATAATTGAAAATGGATGAATTTTTAAAACTATAAACAGAACCGTTTATAGAACCGGGAGTAGCGAAACTAAGACAAAGAAAAAACGTCTTTATGACGACAATTATTTGAAATTCGGATTTACTGTGATTGAGAGTAAACCGCAGTGCGTTATTTTTTTTTAAACATTATAAAGAGAAAGCATGAAGCCATCGAAGTTGACCGGCCACCTCAACATAGAACATCCAAATTAAAGAAATAAACTCTTGGAATTTTTTGATAGAAAATTAAGACCTATTCAACATCAAAAAACTTCTATAGTACAAATGTCCAACCTAAATGATAAGCGATACGGCGACTGACCTTCGTGATCAAGTCATTGAAAAAATAAAAGAAAGTACTTTAGTGTCCTTGCAATTGAATCTACGGATATTGCGGGTTGTGTGCAGTTTTTAGCTTTTGAGCGTTTTGAATACACTGAAAACGTAATTGAAGAAATACTATTTTGTAAAGCACTTCCCATACTACAGGTCAATGTTTGCATAACATGTTTCTTGAAGCTACGCAAGATATGAAAATCGATTGGGCGAAGAAATGCATTGCTATATGTAGTGACGGAGCAAAAGCCATGACTGGTACGAAAATTGAGTTTGTTGCTTAACTGAAAGACTAGATACCATACGGTTGTTGGGTGCATTGCTTTCTGCATTGTCAAGCTCTTTCGGACAAATCCTTGCCACAGGAATACAGTAGAGTTCTAAATATTGGTATAAAAATTGGAAATTCTTTTAAAGGAACAGCATTGCAGACACGACTTTCGAATTATTTTCGAAGATATGGGGGCACTCCAACAAAATTTACTTTACCATACAGAGGTTAGGTGGCTGTAAAGAGGCAACGTACTGACTAGAGTGTTGGAACTTCGCGCTGAACTTTTAATTTATTTGCAGCAGGCCAAGTCGGAATGCTCCGAATTGATTTGTGACCCGGAGTTTCTTTTGAAACTGGCTTTTCTTTCTGCCTTATTTGAGAATTTAACTGATGGAATGTTGCACTTGAATAAAAGTCTTCAAGGGCGGGATGAAATTGTCACCAACGCTAAAGACAAAATCCATGGTTTTACAATTAAAATAGACATGGGGTCATCGTCTATGAATCAAAACAACTTCGATTCATTTTCTTCGACACAGTCCTTTATTGAAGAAGTCGGATGTGAGATAAACATCAAGGCATGAAATGAAAATGAATGATGGTATGAAAATTGTGTTAGACAATTCGAAAGAAGAATTGTGTCATTACTTCTCAGTGCAAGAGATATCGGAGAACAATGGAAAAAGGTGGATTTTAAATCCGTTTTTAAACGCAGCTATAAATGAAGCAAGTTTGGCAACAAAGCTCAAAGAAAATCTGCTGGACTTATCTACCGATGGAATGTTGCGCTTGGAATTCAAGTCTGCCAATTTGGATACCTTTTGGTTAAAAAGAAAAACAGAGTACCTACCCAGAATTAACAACAAAGTGAAATGATCGATTCCATTTGCCACCTCGTACTTGTGCACGTTGACATTTTCATCAACTGCCCAAATAAAAAGTAAGCACGGAAATCGCTTAAATTTGGAAACTGAGTTAATTCTCAATGTAGCAAAAACAAATCCACGATGGGAGAAATTGGTTACTGAAAAACAAGCGCAACCTTCGCATTAACATGGACGAGTCATAGGTTTTTATTTGTTGGTTAATTTGTATTAACGTACAAATGTTTTAATTATCATTATTTTTAAAAAATCTTTCTTTATAACTTTATTGTTCTATTTTTTACTGAGGTACTTTTTGCTACCTCCCGCGACCCCCCTATAAAGACCTCTCGTGACCCGCACGTTGAAAAACTTTGTTCTAGATCAATGGATCTTACATTATTTTGTAGCTTTCATATTTTAAATGTTTCCTACAAACTTGAAAATTTTATGTTTTGTTCGACAATTGCTGCTTGACTTCCATAAACTGCAACTGGAAGTGTAGTTTACCTCCAAAGGGCGTTCATTCCATATTATCTCCTTTAATAGTTTGTCAACAGCTTTCAGGGCAACCCCAGGGGCCAAAGTTGATTCATCCCATACTATAAGTTTGCATTTCCGTATTAATTCAGCGTCCTTAGATGTCATTCTCATAGAAGATGTGGAAGTGTCTAATGGTGGTACAGGTAGTTTAAATTGGGAATGATAGGTTCGGCCTCCGTCAAGAAGATTTGCTGCAATTCCCGTTGAAGCCACAGCTAAAGAAATGTTTGATTCCCCAGGAATTGAACAAAGCAATGTTTTGTACAAATATGTTTTTCCTGAAACCAAAATTTCCTGGACCATTAACAAAATAACGCTTGAGTGAATCCCATTCACCGCTGAATGAAATTCACTTCCAGGAAGCGGAGAGAAATTCATTCTGTGTTTGATCTACATAAAATGAATTTTCCCCGCTTTCAGAGAGCGAATCCTATTCTCCGGTGAATGAAATTAATTTTATTTGCTTCAGGACCATTAGGATTTTATATATTAAGATATGCCATGATTGGGATCTGTGGAGGATGTTTTTATTTGCAAATTTGGTGGAGCAATCGATCACATTTCAAATGATTTTTTTTTTTTTTTTGAGGAAAAGGTTATAGTCAAAAGTAATTTAAATTACTTCAAATAATCTTTAAAAATTTTACATACATAAACATATATTATTTTTCTACTGTAAAAATCATGAATTTTTAAATGACCACGATAGATATAATATATGAATAAAAGTTTTGTAAAAATATCATGCATGTTATCTATAAACTTCTTCTTTGAAAACTGGTATTAGAGTAAGTCTTCCCATTGATAAAAAAAATTACGATATTCATATTTATTCGATATTGATTGAACAGAGTATTTAATCGTAATTTTGATTATTTGACGATTATGAAAAAATGAAAATTTTGTTGAGGTAATTGTTGATCGTCGATTAACGAGTGACAATATTAATCAATCGTTAATTACGATTAATATTTCAGTCATTGATATTGATTGTTTCCGTGCCCTTGGAAGAAACTTCTTAATTTCTTAATTCCTTCGACTTATTCATGAGGAGATCAAAACAGGTAGGATGAGCCATAATCTTAAATGAGGAGACCTCTCCGAGATCTTGAAAACTTGAATATTATTTTCCATCACATCAACATCAATGAAACTAACTATGTGTCTGATAATATCGTTCGCGGATGTGGATGGTACTAGCCCTATCACAAAAATGGATCTGATTTTAGGCACCGTCAACAATGTGCCAGGAGTCTTCTGGGACGATTATCTTGCTATAATAGGAGGGTCCGTGCAGAGAGATGCTCCCGTTAGTCTGGCCGATTTGATTTTGTTTTTTAAAAAAGTGCACTCAGTCGTTCGGTACTGAAGGAAGACAGGAGTTAATGGAATTCCATTTTTGGCGAAATTTCAGTCAAATGAACCATTGTCATTATTGTACGTCAAATAATGATGCGATTATAGTTGAAGAGGATATTTGAAATAATTCTAAAAACATTATTAACTTAGATTTAAAAAAAGAGATAAATTCGATTGGAGTAGAAAATATTGAAATAGTTTAATCGAATTTTCAACGTCATTAATGAATGTGAGGCCAGTTGCATACCCCTTAACATATTCAATTTCTTGTTACAACCCATCGGTTGCGAGAACTACGTCAGTTCGAAAGCAGTGCCTTGATAGAACCTTAAAGATAAATTTGAGTGATAATAATGGGATTTATGGTCACCAAGCTCATATAATAAAACGATAATTTCGTGATATACATATGTGAGTATGTGAGTCGACCAAATTTAAGGAGGTATTTTCGCCTAGAAAACTTAAAAACCAGATTTTTTTTTGCACTTACCTATAATTTTGGGTTTTGAGAAAGTGTCTATAAAATACACATCTGATTGAGGGTAAGTTACCCAACATATTCCTTATCTGCCGTATTAGTGCTAAGAGTATAGGGAACTTTAAACGCGTTTTACTCGGTACAACATTTTGCAAGTCGGGCGTGCGGTGTTCTCAAAAACTATTGGACTATGATTAACTTCTGGTTTTGGACACATTTCAAGGGAACGGTCACCTCTTGCTAGAATCATGCAGATAGCTTGAATATTTTAGCCGTGTTCTCATGTTTACTTGACAACTTTCCAGGAAAATTTAACGCTAATTTTCAAACAGCAGCCATTCCGAAAAAAATATCGTACTAACTTAGTTCGGTTCAGACGATAACTGTGTTCATAAAGATTTAGAAAAAAGACTATTTTTCACTTTTTGGCGGCTGGAACCAACTTAATTTGCACGCCCGATTGGACGAACCTTTCACGCCACGATTTGCAGAATAGCTTAACTTGTATAGATTGTATAGATTTCGAAGAAGCATTCGAATAAAGTTTTTTCTTACATATTATTTTCGTGAGTAGATGTTATACTTCCTTTAATATTTTATATTTCACGCAATAAATATTTTTATTGATGATAAGTCATAAAATTAAACATTGAAAAACATTTACAAAAACAGTTATTCAAAACCTCTTTTAAACCAGATCTAGTGTAATCATATCTATAATAAGATCACTAAATCAATATACGTATTTTAACTGTTCATTCATCACGCAATTCAACAAACTTATAGTCATTTATAGGTATCCTGGGCGAACGTAAATATATAAAATTCAAGTATGCCGTCAAGTTTCTTCCACATAATACACAAGGTTTGACGAGTCCGTATAGTTCTTCGTTTTGACTGTGTTTTGGTGTTGTGTTTGTTGTGTAGGTCTCTTACATGTTTTCCCAGTAATGATTCGTAAACAATTTCGTCCGAACATCCTTACCTGTTTTTCCGTTTTTTAAGCTATTTACTTGACTTATTAGCTGTTTACAGTATTAGTATAAAGCCTTGTCCTAATTTGCTGTTTCGGTTTAGCTGGCGACTCATAAAGAGCTTGAAATCTTTAGCTGTTCTCATCCTCTTTCTCGTGTGTTGGCTTTAAATTGACATAATCCCCTTAATAATTGACACAAATAATTTAACATCAACAGAGGCCTCTTGAAAATACTTTTTAACTCGAGCTTTAGTATCTTCAATTCCATTATTTGCAGTAATTACATCAATAGTAAAATTGATTTTTTTCTCAATTAAATTTTAATTATTCATATACTAACTAGGATTAAAGTTTTTAGCGACCGTCAACTCTATATATTTAATTTTACTATGAGGGTCAGGGTCCGGCTATTTATTTGAATTTTGGACCCCGCACACCCCGTCATTTTCTTAATGTAAAGCGAGCCCATACCAGTAAAGTGTATTGCCTCGTACTTTGATTTTTAACCTCCATTTTTCAAAGTAATCTGAAAGTCTGTTCAGTGTCCCACTGAAAACACTGATGATTTGTAGGCAATTTTGTAATCTGGATTGGAAATTAATTTGGTTCTCTGGAATTCATGAACGCTAATTCATATTGCAAATGTGTGTTTTTCTGTCTGTCAGGTATAAGTCAATCATCTTTGCTAGATAGTCTGCAAAAAAGTAGGGATATAATAGTGTTACAAAGTCTCGGAGACAGAACCTCGTCGAATGAAACGAATCCATTTTTACCATTTGTACTTTCCATGGTTCACTTTATTTACTAATTACAAAATCGATCAAACTCTCAAAATTCACAGGTTAGTCCATGGGAATGTTATTCCTATGGGATTTCCATGGGAATCGTCCCATGGGATGGGATGGATGGGACAGCACACATTTGTAAATCCCGTGAGGGTACTGTGTATTTCCCCATCATGTTGCGTACTACCCAAAACTGTTTCAAACACCATATCCTTAACGAGTCTAGAGCTGATAAGAGTGTCACTCATGCCACGCTTAATGGATGGCAGTCTTATCAGCTCTAGACTCGTTAAGGATATGGTGTTTAGAACATTTCCTTGTTCGCGATCATCAACCAAATTCGTGCTCTGGATGACCACTTCAGTTGTTGAAAAAACGTCACCCGAACAAAAGTATTTCAAAACTAGCTCGTAAATTCAAATTAATAAATTAAATTGCTCCTCCGTATTATTCGCGTTCGTTTTTAAAAAAACTTTTTGTGCTCGTGCTGCATTCAGGATTTTTATTCTATTTGAAGTATTTCTATTTCTATTTGTGAAGGAAGGAAGGCAGTCACTTGAAGTCACGGTATTACTGAGTATAGGCTGTCTAAACCTGGCTCTCCAAAATGGCCAACCAAAAATATGCGTTCCAGGATCTTAAAAAAACTGTGGTTGCTCAGATGTTGAGGCATGGAGGATGCCTTTTGATTGATGTTCCAAAAGAATATGTAAAGTCTTCGATGGCTGATGTTAAAGCGGTTAAAGTAGCTGAAGGTATTTTAGCACCATTTCTTTGTTGTGCAAAGTGCAAAACACTATACAGTTGGCATAAGTTTATTAACAAAAAATGGGTAAATCAAAGTGGTTATGGAGTTGCAATTCAGCGTAGCATAAAATGTGGTCCTCGTGGTTCCACTAACATCAAAAGACTGTTTGAAGCCAAGCAGCAGGAAATAGGAAAACCACCACCAACATTGTCAAATGCGTGGCAAAAACAGTTGTTGAACTTATTACATCACATCCAACAGTATCCATTTCGGCTGGATGTGACATTATATGTAATGCTGCTAACTTTGCTGCAAGATCTACTCACGCTGCAAACAAGGGAGATAATTACACTATATCACGGCAAACAGTGACTCGTTCTATTTTGGAGCAAGGAAAATTGGCAAAAATGCAGTTTCGAAAATTGTTTCCAAATATTGCACAAGATCCAGAATATGCAATTTCAGGAATAGTTGACTTTTGGTCTGCAAGACAAACATATCTTTTGCCATATGAAGGAATTATTGCTTGTGGACTAGATCAGAGTTGGGAATGGATTACTTTTCCTCTGTCTCTTATTGATATTGATAGTAATGAATCCCATACTGCACAATTTACGCATAGTTTTTTTGTACGTGAATTTCTTGCCGATTCTACCACATTCTCCAGTCCATTGTTTGTGTGTACTGATAATGCAGCAACCATGACGGCAGCATTTGACGGGCGGTTTGATACCGCTACTTCCGATAATTCACCGATCTGGTTGTACTGAGCACAGGTTATCAACATGCATTACTGATAGCTTCAGCAGACTTTCATTAGATCGACTGACGTGTATTGAAACATTTTACAATACACGTCAGGCAAAGGCATCAAAGCTGCCATTTTCCATACCAACAAAATCTGCAACACGTGAATGGCGATCATATTACCGACGATTCAATGCCCATTTAAAAAATTACTCGCATTACGTTTAATGAAGATGATGAAGAATTCTTAAATCACATACCGAATATTGCTCAGCTTAAAGGCTTTATATACATGAGAAATTCAAAACTTTTTTTGACAAACTAGAAGTTGATGGTGCTACATCACATTTAATTTTGCTGTTATACTTTCTACTAGACTATCATTTGCGCAAAGTTATTGTAGATATTGACGAAGAAACTTTTAGCAGCATGGTGCAGAAATATTGTCAGAACTTTCACCAAATTATTGGAGAAAAACTTTGGCCATATAGCGGGAGTTCTCTGGCAGTTACTGCGGCATTCCTTACTGGAGTTGACATTAAAGCCAAAATAGAAGACATGGTCAAGTCAGTTGTTGCTAAGAAGAAAGGGGATGTGGACACCAATAAATGGGCAAATGACTGGGTCGCTTTTGCTAAGTCTGTTGTTCCAACTGCTATTTCATTCATCAAGGATGTAAATCTTTCTTATGAATCATCTGGCGTATGTAAAGTAGCAGGAATTGTAGAACAAAAGCCGAAAAGTAATTTTGACTTACTCTTTAATCCTCCACCAAACAAAACACTCAAGGTTGATGGCATGACTAGGAACAAATGCCTTGAGGATGAAGTCATCATTTTCCAAAATTTACGGCAACCAACTTCGCAGCCATTGATTTATTGGAAAAATGAACAAAGGTTTCCACTGCTAAAAGCAAGTGCGAATTGTTTTGGCCATACCAGTATCATCAGCAGCAGTAGAGCGCTTATTTAGTGCGGCTGGATTATTGTTGAGTAGGCTACGAAAACGGATGTTACCAGCTGTCGTTATAAACTCGGTATACATCAGATTTGCATCTAAGATGAAAATTGTGGAAATGGTTCGGGGATTACCTGAACTATTAGAACCGGTCGATCAGCAGGAAATTGACGATGTGCTGAATGAGCTGAGTGACTCAGAAACAGAATGATACTGAATTGACAATTGTCATATGTACTTCGATTATACTTTTGAATGTTAAATTGTCTCTTTGTACACTAAACCTAAACTTTAATAAATTTCATAATTTTATTTGAACTTTATTCTTTATTAATATTATAATGTGAATCCCATGGGATGGGATGGGACTAGACAGGCATAAATTGCCATGGGATGATATGGGATGGGACCAAAAATTATGTCCCATGGACAAGCCTGAAAATTCAAAATCCAAGTAAATGTTAACAAACTTTTCAAAAACTCAATCTCGTACACGTTAATCCCTTCTCAATGTTCCCGACTGGTCATCGACCCCAGGTCGTTACTCCAGGAAGTAGCGGGACTCATCTGACTCCTCCTTTTTACGGGATCGGTCAGATGGGTCACAGGGTAACAATAGTATCCATGTTAACCCTTCCGACCAGAACGTATCAAATGCGTTCCTCAAGTACATAGTCGCCGCGAAGGTGATTTTATAAAATTATCATTATGTGCTATATTATAAAACAAGTTGATCGCATCAATTGTGGAGTGACCGCAAGCTAAATTGGAAGTCCGGCAAGAGATTTTTTGTCTGGATTGTCGGTGATTTCATACGGTATGAAGCAACTACCGCTATTGATGAACATATTTTATCATTCCCCTTAAAGGGTTCTCATTACAGTAGCAAACATGTACAATATTTAGATACAAACCTTAACATCAAAATAATGCATGTCATATTTTTAAAAAAATACATTCAATATCATTGCAAAAAATGCATTTATTATAGAAAATATTTCAATGAAAATTATGTCTACAGATTTGGTTATGTCAGCAAAGTTCGTTGCTGAAAGAGTACAAAAATTTTATAAAGGTGCCTAAAGACGATCATATTTGTATGATGTTTCATCATATATATGAAGAAAAAATATGATGAAGCTGTACACATGGCATATGGCGAAAAAATATGACATATTTCTATGATGAAACATCATATATATGACATATAAATACGTCATATTATATGAACGTGTGGACGACCCTTCAAAGATATGACATATTTTTCTTTTCCATTTTCGATGGAGACGAAATCTTTGATGAAAAGAGGCGCCAGTTTTAAATGTTACCGGTTTTTTTTTGGAAACAATATTGGGTTTCAATATTTCCTTTTGAGACGAAACTATATTATATTTGTGCAGCTGGTAATTTCTTTGTTAGTCAAAAGGAGTGTGGTAATAAGGAAAACAAATTATGATTTTTATATTTTATTTATAATTTTCAAACACAATTTTATATTCATCACTCATTTTGTTTCCAAGTTGCTCACTTCTATTTTTCATGAAATAACAATCTGTACATGACAACTTCGAAAAACACACAACATTAGAAATATATTTCATATTAAATTATGTCGTGTGAACAGTAAAAATCGCTTTGTCATATATTTATATCATACATTTCGTCATATATTCAAGAACATAGTGGACAGTTCATCATGTAATATATGTCATATATATGATATGACACAAATATGTCATATAATATGGTATATCTTTCTTTGATGGTCTGTAGGCACCTTAATTAACAAAAAATAATTATGAGATTGTGCCGGGAAAGTAGGAGAGAGGATCATGTCATATATATGATATGACACAAATATGTCATATAATATGGTGTATCTTTCTTTGATCGTCTGTAGGCACCTTAATTAACAAAAAATAATTATGAGATTGTGCCGGGGAAGTAGGAGAGAGGACCCGACTAGAAATCATTTGTGGTTTTTGATCCGACTCGGATCAGAATTGCCTGAAGCAAGATCCGGAACGGGTCAGGCTTCCTGATCCGAATATGACGATTTTTCGTCACACCTCATATAAAAGGGAGCGGCTCAGGCGGGCGGATCATTAACGGATCAGGCAATCCTGATTACAATGAAAAAAATCCTAGAACTTATTTTTTTTGTTTTTTTCCATTTTAGATATACTATTTATCATATTACCTTTATTAAATTCAAATGAAAAATCGGTGCTGAAAATTCTCCCCGTGGCGGCCTCGAACCTACGACCAATTGATTCACGCATCCAAGAGTGGCACCCTCGCACGCTAGGCTGTCTTCTTAGTAAATAAATGAACTTATATTTGGATATATGACCGCAATCATTTACCAAGTCTGAAAAACTAAACTCTTAAAGTTTTAAATGTCATGTAATGTCACGTAGGTCACTAAGTAAGGAAATCAATATTTTCTATTTTTTAAATTTTCTTTGATGATGCCATAAATAGTGGCGTATACATTGAACATGAACTATAATTTTGACAAAATTTTAATTTTATATCAACACGTGTTGATGTTAACGTTAGTTTTTCGATTGTAATTGAGACGATGTAAGTTCATGTTTTTTCAAAACCGTCATCGATAATCAAAATCGGAGAACGATTATTAAACTGAACCTCGTACTTAATGCAACATTTCCTGTACCCATCTCCAATCTAACTGTTTATGAATTTGAAAACAATAAAGATTCATGTGAAATTTTCTAATGGCCAAGTGAAGAAAAATACTGAATTTTCATATTGGGAAAATCAAATACCGGACTTGATCCGAATTTTTTTTTCTAATCCTACCTTGGTAATTAAGTAATTTATATTTAATTAATAAGTCACTTCTATTTGTGCTAGGGCGCTGTACTTTATTCCAGGCTAAGGATTGAGGAAGGAATTAGCCTTTGGGGAAGGATCATCGAGAGGTTAGGGGGGCATGGCAAGAAGCTGAATTGGTTTGATAGCTTGTAGCGCGTACTGTTGTCCAAGGTCTGCGTTCCTGGATGTAGCGTTAGTGAGTAGTGCATTACCATGCGTGTCGAGCCGTGTAAGATATGATAAAAAACAACTAAAAACAAACACTGTATCTTCTGAAGGTATAAGTCTAGTTGGTTACAGTAACAACTCTTCGTTCGTAATAGTATCTGCGTATCGTACGTGACGTGATTGGCGTTTATGGGTCTTGCCGATAGCAGCTCTAATGGCATGTTCAATGACAGCTCTAATGACAATGGCGCTCTAACATGTTGCAGTGGTCCTTTGTTGTTTTGTTAAGTCGTCCGTGCCATAAGGCAGGCCCGTATGTTAAAGTTGGTCTTATTATTTGTTTGTATATGTAGGAGTATTTTAATGTCCTGCTGTAGATTATCATTTTTGTTGAGTAGGTGTTTTAACGATAGTTTTACAGTTCTGATCTTCTCTTTCACATGAGGGTTTGGGTTTGAGTTGTGGGTAATCCTGAGGCCCAAGTAATGTTGCTTACCCGCTTAAGATCTTTACCATTGATCTAGATTTGAGGTCCATGATAGCCATTCATTTTTCGCCGATAGTGCGATGATATCAAGGCTCCAAAATTCGAAATAGTCAGAAAGGCAATTGAGGGATACGTTCAAATCCGTAATACCCCAACGAGGGGAAAGAGAAGATGAGAAGACAATAATGTCATCGGTGTAGCATATAGTTTTCGACTTTGTGTTAGTTCTCGGCAGCACTACTGGAGGCTGAGGCGGGTGGTATCGTTTGTCTATGTACAGAGGTTGGTGTTGTAGACAAAAACAGAGAAAAAAGTGTGGGCGAGAGGACTGAGCCTTGAGGGACCCCTGCCAATCGGCATATTTCTCTAGAGTTTGCGTTCTTGTTGCGTTGGTAAGCTCGTCTGTCGGTGAGATATGAGTATAGGATTGCGGTAAGGTGGTCCGGGAGCTGATATAGATATAACAGTTTCCAGACCAGCCCCTCAATCCAGACTGTGTCAAAGACGTAGGTCTATTGTAGCAACATACGTAACTTTCTTGTGCAGTATATTGTGTGCTAAGATGTTGTGTAGTAAGGTCTAAGGTGGAGTGCCCGGCTCGGAAGCCAAATTGGAAATCTGGTAGGATATTTTGCTTGTCTATAACGTTTTTAAGCTGGTGCAATATGATTTTTTCGAATAGTTTGCTGAGACAGTTAGTCGGTCGGTAGCTTTTGGGATCATTGGGGTTTTTATTTGGTTTCCTAATCGGTATGATCTTCGCTACCTTCCATGTATGGCGATCATGAGAGGAGAAAAATGTGTAATGCTCGTGACCGGGAATCGAACCACGGACCTTCCGCTTGCCGGGCTGGTGCTCTAACCACTGAGCTATCCCGAGCACATTTTCTGTTCCTTTCATGATGCCATATATTGAGTCGCCACACATGATTTCGGGCAAAACCCGATGTTCAGGCACTTGTTGAAGACCACAGCCAATATAGTAAAGGAATCAGCGGGGAGATTCTTAACGATGAAGTTTGGGATACCGTCGTGACCAAAGGATTTCTTAGGTTTTAAGGAGAGGGCTACTTCCTGCACTTGATGAGGTATGCAGAGGAAAGTCGGATTGAGAGTATTTGAGGAGCTTTGGTGCGTGGAATTAAAGGAAACTACAAACCAGTGCTCCCTGTTGGCTCAAAACTGAACTCTAGAACATCTCTATTGATCATATGGGCAGAGTGGACCGAGCTTTGCGATTGAGTGTCAGCTATTGTGGTTATCAGCAAATTGATAATATCGTCAGTGTTATGCAATATGTTAGTTGAAGTAGGATCTTGTAATGAGTCAACTGAAAAGCTCTTATGCGCGCGAAACCTATTCATTTCCCTAAAGACCTCTGTGCCTGGTGTTAATTTGCACAGTTTAGAGCGTAGGGCATTTTGATAGAGTTCTGATTATTGCCTGTATTCTATTACAAAGGAGCTAGATGTGGTGCTCCATGTTAGCAAATGACTGGTCTCTAATAAAAATCTTTTGGGCTAAGTACCTGAATCGTTGCCTCCTAAGCTTGTTCTTGGCTGTTATCATTTTTAGAAGGGTTCTGGATAGCTCAACACCCTGATTGTTTTTGAAAAAGACTTTCGGAATGGTGTGCTGCATAGAGGAGGCTATATTGTCCTCGAACTTATTGATTATCTCGTCAACTTCTTGTCTTGTTAAATTACAGTCCTTTTTGATGTGCTTTAACTGTTCTGCGTTGGCTCTTTCGTTTAGTTTCACGAATTTTTTCATGTTCATGGCCCGAAAGTTCCAATGTCGCACCGGTTCCCTAAAAGTGAGTTTGTTAGCCGGCCGAGTGGAAGAGGAAACAATTTTAGTGCCTACTGTGAGTAGAACTCCGCGGTGTTCTGAGAAACTCTCAACGGTATCGAGTACATCTTGTCCTGTACATGTCGCGTCGAGTACAATGTTTTGCTGTAAAATGAAAAGGTCCAGGTAGAATCCTGTCGAAGGGAACGTTGGGCGATTGGTTGGGAGAATCAGACCATATTCCAGGTCAAGCGCCCAGTCTAAATGTGTTCTACCGTTAGCGTCCGTTTGATTGCAAAACCAAAAGGTGTTGTGCGCGTTAAAGTCACCCCCGATGATATAGGGGCCTAGTCCAATTGATTGTTTCAAGTTGTCCAAGTCCTGTCTATTGATATTGCAATTCTTAATTCGCGATAGTGCAGTTTAACTGATAGTGCTTCAATAAAGGTGAAGTTGGGCATGTTTAGCACATCAAAGATGGAGTTGAGTGGCAGCAAAATAGCTAGTCCACCACCACCTCGATCCTGTCTGTCCTGTCTGACCTCATAATTAGCGAGTCTGTTTTTAAATTTAGTTCTGTCGTCCAGTTTCGTTTCCGTTAACAATACAATGTCAATACTATGTTTCTCTAAAGTTTTTCAGATATTTAGTATGTTTCAAATGCGAAATGCGGTTAAGGCCACTTGATGTTTCCTACACAAAAAATAATTTTATTTACATTGTTGTGGTTTGTTTATGTCATATATTACCGTTTTGCACATTCCCGAGGCTGTCGATGCAATTTTGCAGCATCTATAAATCAGTTTGCATTCTAGATTCGATCAGTTAAAAATGTGTGCAGGCAAACCTAAGTGAGGCGTAAAAGGGCAAAATTTCCACCCTTAAAGATTTTAATAACATGATAAATCGTCAAATAGCCAAGATAATTGGCCGTGATAAAAATGTGGTCAGAAATTTTTTGAGAAATCGCGACAATTATGGGAAAAATTACACTACAGGTGGAAAATCGAAGATTTCAAGCGCTGAAAAACGGCAATTAATCCGAAGTGCTGCTAATACTTTTAACTTTGCTTGCCAATTAAAGATGAGAATAATTTACCAGTTAGTGTTTGGCAACAAATTTTAAGCGGTCCAAAGCACTTGAAATATAAAAAAATTTAACTTAAGAGATGTTTTCACGGATTAGAAATTTGAAGTGACCGGAAACCGCGAATTTCACAAATTCCACTCAATGGAACCCGAGTATGCATTTTCATTGATAGATAACGATCTACACAATCGATATTCATCAATGAAGGGCGAACAGCTGACTTCCATTGATGGAACAATCTCGATTTTGATTCAATGCACGATCTTTACGTGCAGAAATCACATGCACACCCACGCGCCATCATCTCGGAGTAAAACCATAAAGATTGCGCGTTGGTGAGATAGGTCAGGGAAATAATAGGAGGGTCGATCGAGAGCTAAATTTTCGATTGAACAATCAATCATGTTTGTGCGCTCGATTGACACACCCGAGGATCGATCATCCGCACAAAGAACGGAGTCGGATTATCGATCCTCTATTTCATTAATGTCGCCTCTTTTTTTTACCCATTGTCTAGGTTTCAAAATTTGTCCTTCGGGACACGTCGCACAATGCAACCATGAATTTGAGGTTATTAAACTCAAGAATTGTGCGGCGAGTTCTGAAGGAAATATTTTTAGGAAAATTTAAAAATCAAATTTTATAATTTTAGAAAAACTCGTGTAATTTTGGATCCTCGAACTTATGGTTTACGGTATCTTCCTCGGACTTTCAACTCGAGGTTTAGATTTGAATGACCGAGGAATAAATCAAGGACAAAGGGGATCCAGATATAAAAGGGCGCGTCGTCTAGATGGGGGTCTCTTGCTGGTTTTCGGCAAGCACTCGTGGAGGGAGTCGCGAATTAAGAATTTTGTTCAAGATCGAATTGGTGGCGAGTAGAGGATGGTTTTTTTTGGAAAATCTCAGGGTGATCCTCTAAGAGTGTGGATTCGAGGGATTTCAAGGATAGAAAAGGAAAAGTCAAGTGAAAGGGAATGTTTGTCCCGTGAACCAGGTCGTTGTAATTAAGAGTGCTTAATTGTGATTCAGTAAACCTTGCATACGAAGAAAGAATTTTGACACATTTGTGCGATCTGATTCCAGAAACATAGAATTTTCTTTGACAGGCGGTCGAGAGTGTCTTGTTGCGATTTGACAAAACTGTTTGTGAATTTTGATTTAGAGACAAATTTGTACGATCTGATTTCAGAAACTTTGTATTATCTTTTAAATGCGATCGAAAGTGTTTTTTTGCGATTTGGCGAAACCTTTTTTTGCATGTTGACTTAGAGGCAAATTTGTGCGATCTGATTTCAGAAACTTTGGATTATCTCTTAAATGCGACCGAAAGTGTTTTGTTGCGATTTGATTTAGAAACAAATTTGTGTGGCTGGATTTCATAAGTTCTCATTTAGTGAAGCAAAAGCTTTTTGAATCGGGATTTGGATTGTGATTTGGAGAAAGAAATTTCGCAATTTTTGAGTGAATCCTATCAAGTTAAAAGTGTCTCAACGAATCCGCGAAGCTCAGAAGTGAAAAGAAAGGAGAAGCTTGGTTCGAGGACGTCGTGATCCGGAAATCATCTCGAGGAGGGAGGAGCAGCCGAGACTCCGCAGGATAAGATACATGATTAGATTAAGCTTAGACTTTTAGACAGGTAGCATCTTAGCGTAACCAGCGAATTGTACTAAGCCATATGAAAATGCGTATTAACATAGAGAAAGGGTAATAATATCGAGATAGAGCAGGATAAGAAACACTGGTAGCAATATATAAGCGATTGTAATCTATTTGTAAACGCGACATGGTGGCATTCCAATAATAAGCATAATCAACAAATTGAAGTCCGGACCTTTTTTTTTCTATTCCACTCTCGCATTACCTAAATATTTTGATCCACTTCTTTGCAATCGCGAATTTCACTATTTGCTTTCTCATTGTTAGATCACAATTTAAAGTTTTATTATTTTACCTTATTTTATAATTATTATTTACATTAATTGAATTATTATTTCACTTCACTTAGCCCAATGATATTTCAACTTTTTCAAGCCCTCCGAAAAATAGGTTTTGTCGTACTCTCCAAAATATGCTTCAGTTTCAGTAACGACCTCTTCGTTTGTAGTGAATCTGTTTAAGCTAAGCCATTTTTTTATATTTGGAAACAAAAAGAAATTGCACTTTTCCATAGTTAAAAAAATTTGCACTTGCTCACTTCAAACAGCTACTACAATAAGATTAATAGATGAATTTATTTGAAATTTCAACAGTCGTTGTTTGAAAGATAACACTAAACAATTGCATACAGATCTTACGTCAATGCCGTCACGTGTCTTCAAACACGGGTACTTATCAATCACCCCTCGTATATTGAAGTAATGAATCAATTTTCAGTAATTCATTCAATTATTTCATCTTTACTATCAGATTTTATTGAGTTATTAAATTATGAGCTAGAATCTATGCATATGAACTCCCTAGGATAGGGGTTCCCAATCTCTTCTTGCACTGAAAGTCCCTTTACAGGTTGTCATTTTTTTGCGACACCGTTTTAAAAGAAGTTATCTGTTTATTGTTCTGGCAGACATTAATATTAATTAATTTAGTTATTATTATTATTTAATTTCGAAACGCTGCAATTTTATCAGGCAGTTGAAGAATATGCGTTTCGTTTCCCTGGAGCGATTTATAAAGAGTATTTAATTTTTTGTTTATGTCGCAAAGAAGTTAGTATTGTAACAAATTTTTGGCGTGGTGGTGCTGCTGGTACCTTCCTGGTGCTTCGAATTTGCCTAGCGGTAGAGAAACTTTTTTCTGGCACCGGAATCTGATGGGGCTGAGTCGACTTCGTTTGCCGTCCTTAATTTTCTTCGTTTTCGTTTAATTTGCACTCAATTTATATTAATGTAACAAATTTTTCTGCGTGTTTTTCTTTCGTTCTTCCGTACTACTGCCGTTCTCTTTTTGATTGACAGCTCTCCCCAAAAAAAACCACTTGTCCACCCAGTAACTAACGGTCGTTACTTGGTTTCCTTTTTTACCAAACAGCCGTATTACCATACACAAGTTTTCCTTTTTTGCGCGGGATCTACGAGATGACGTGTTGTGTCAGTTATCATAGCTCGTGCATGGCAATGTCGCGTTACACTGCCCCCGTCTTTTAAAGGTCAAAGTTCCGACTGACCCATTTCAAATTGGTGGTTAGGCTGTTGTTTTACGGCTCGTCCTCTTCGGACATAAGCCGGTCTCGGTGGACGGTGGTGGTTTTCGTTCCGTTGCGTTTCTTTATCTGGTAGATCACGTCTCCTAGCTTTTCCAAGACTTCATCCATCCATGGCCATCCCAGTCCTGTTGTAATTTGGGACGCCTTCCTTTCTTCCTCTTGGGGGTGTACAGCCAGACCACGCTTCCCATCGGTAGCGTCGATGTATTTTCCTTTAAATCGTAGCGGTCTTTCCTTCTGCGGTTTGACGTCCGGAGTGCGAGGCGATTATGATCATGGATGATTTGCAGGCGGTCGGTGAATTCTCTTAAGTACCGGCTAGTGGAGAACTGGGTTCTTGGGGGGTAGCCGTAAGACAATCCAGTCGGCATCCTTAACTCCCTGCCGAAGAGAAGCATTGCTGGGATTTGCTTCGTGGACTCGTGCACTGCTGTCCGATATGACATCAGAAGTAAGGGTAGACATATATCCCAATTCATCTGATGTTCATCCACGAATTTCGATAGATAGTTGAGGATGGTCCGGTTGAAATGCTCTACCATGCCGTCAGACTGGGGGTGTAGCGGAGTCGTACGTGTCTTGTCAATGCCAAAGAGACGCATCACTTCGAGGAAGATGGACGACTCAAAATTTCTACCCTGGTCGGAATGTAGTTGGAGGGGTGCTCCGAATTGAGTAAAGACCTCTTGAACAAGTGCCTCTGCTACTGTCTCTGCTGTCTGATTGGGAATCGCCACAGCTTCCGGCCATTTAGTGAAGTAATCCATTAGCACCAAGATGTATCGATTACTTCCCTCCGTTGTTGGTAATGGGCTCAATACGTCGATGGCGACCCGTTCAAATGGTGCTCCTACGTCGTGCGTTTGGAGTCTCGATCGTTGCTTCCTCCTTGGTCAATTCCGTACCGCTTTACTGAACGTTTTGCTGTAGTATTCGATGACACGTTCTCCGTCTTCGGAGTTCTGAGACAGCACTGCTCCCATCGCATGTTGACTGGCATCGGTATCTACAAGGAATGACAGGTCCAAACGTGGTTGACACAAGATTGGGGCAGCTACCAGCTGACTTTTTAGTTTTTGGAAGGCATCATCGCAGTATTCAGTCCATAGGAACTTCCTGCCCTTCTCCGTGAGTTGATGGAGAGGTCGTGCGATTCAAGAGAAGTCACAAATAAAGGGTCGATAGTACCCACATAGCCCAATGAATGCCCGGACGTCGCGTTGATTCAGTGGTGTTGGCCATTCGCTTACTGCCGAAACTCTGGTCGGGTTTGGTTCTATGCCAGCTGGGGATATCACGTGTCCAAGGTACTTGACGGATTTCTAGCCCAACTCACACTTCGCTGGGGACAGTTTAAGGCCGGCTGCCCGCAGTCTTTCGAAAACCAACGTAAGTCGGCTTAGAAGTTCTTCAAACGTTTTCGCATGCACCAGAACGTCGTCCAAGTAAACCAAGCAGACTTCATAGGGGATGTCGTGTAGGATTCGTTTCATCAGCCGTTGTAACGTTGCTGGTGCATTGCATAGACCAAAGGGCATCACTGTGAATTCATAAAGCCCCCGTCCGAAACTGAATGCTGTCTTCTCCCGCGCAGTTTCTTCCAGCTCCACCTGCCAATAGCCGGATTGTAGATCGAAAGTGGCAAACCATTCGGAATCGCCAAATGCTTTCAAAATCAGGTCAATACGTGGAATGGGGTAGGAGTCCTTTTTTGTGACCTCGTTTAGTTGTCGATAGTCCACACAGAATCTTAATTTGCCGGTCTTCTTTCTCACTAGGACGACTGGTGAGCACCAAGGGCTTTCGGAAGGTGTAACAACGCCCTGCTCAAACATCATCTCGTAATAGGTTTTCGGCCTCCTCTCGACGGGCGTACGGTAGTCTTCGCGGCGGCAGCTTGATGGGTGTTGCGTCTCCAGTTTCGATCCGGTGTTGATGCCGAGACGTGCGGCCTAGATCGGTTGGCGATGACGAGAAAACTTCCTCATTGGAAACGAGAACCTCCAACAACTTCGCTTGCTGTTCCCCGTCCAAATTCTGTGCCCTTCGTTGGGAGAGCTCTTTGACCTCCTTGTTGGTGAATTTCCCCGCTTTTCCGTTGGTCAGGCGGGTAGTTGCACATAATGCGGCTTCTTGCTGCTGAGGTGATATGTCGACGAAGTTGACCTCAGTACCCTTCACTTTTAACACTCCTTTCGCAAAGTCGATGCAGCAGTGGTTTTTCTGTAAAAAGTCCATACCAAGTAGGCAATTGTGGTCGATATTCGCGACGTACATGGCATGGCGTTAGGTGAGCTTTCGTAGGTGGATTGTGACCTTTAGTATGCCTACTACGGACGATAACTCCCCGGTCACACTGCGAATCATGGCCCCACTTGTTCGGATGGACTTCATTAACATCTTCTTGGGGAGGGCGTTGAGCTTGCCCTGGACGCACCATTCGAGCGGTGCGGAATTCGTGAGGCGGATGAGGATGGGGCAGTTGCCTTCCGTTGGCCCTGGCCCCGTGGAGTCAATGGGCAGCTGTTTTCCAACCAGTTCTTTTCTTCTTGGAACGGCAACAGTCCATGGTCGACTGATTCTTCGATTTGCGGGCAGGTGGGTGAATCAGTTACTTGTCGTTGAAATCGCTGGCGTCTACTGAGGTTCTTTCGTGGAGCGCGTCCTTTCTTCCAGGGTTTCTTTCGTCCTCCAGATCGTCGGTTTGCTGGCCGTTCATCCTTGTGGCCTCGTGTACCGTTTAGCCCAGTGACATTAACGGCCATTTTCTTCTGCCCATACTGTTTCATTTCAAACTCGACTTCCTCACCTGCACTAAGAGATGGTATTCCGTGGTTCCAACTCCAGTTTCGTAGGGAACTCTGGGGTACGTAGACATCTTTTCCACCATCTGCCCTCTGGATGAATCCGTACTTACGTGTAGTGTTATACCACACGACGGTGCCGCTGTATCTTGATGTCGTTGGAGCCTTTGGTTTGGTGGTCTTGATCAACTTGGGCTCCTCTAAGCTGATCGAAAGGCATTTCCCGACTGGGTGGTGTTTTGGGACGCGGCAGGTGTTGGGCCGTCTTAGTTGGGAGTCTTTTGCATCTATCGTGGCGACGGAAGTCCGCAATATCCTCTGAGCACTTCTCGTTGCTCCACGGTGGTCCAAATACGTCTGACCAAAGTAACAGGCGTCCACGGTCATCTTTGGTGTTCGGGTGCGAATGGCTAGTTGTACTTCTCCATCAGCTATGCCATCTAAGAACTGCTCTAAGGCAATGCGGTCGGTAATCGAGTCAGACCAATCAGGGTAGGCCAAATGCGTCAGCCTCACTATCTCCCTGGCATATGCGTCCAACGACTCCCCGGTGCGTTGACTCGTACGCCGTAACTCACTATGCGCCGTCTGTTTATTCCTCTGCGTGCCAAACCGATTTCTTAATAGGTACGTGAGCAGCCGATAATTATTCCGAGTGTTTGGTCCTAAGGCGGCGACAAAACTGAGTGCTGGATCCCGCAACTTAGGGATCAGTCGCGCAGCAGTCATCTCTCTTCGCTCCACGCATTCAATAGGGACACAGATTCGAGGTGAACTTGGAACTCCGGCCACGGGACACTGCCGTTTTACTCCATGAGTACTTCCTCCTGTGCGTTCCAAGGGACGAATGGCTGGGGGCTCGATGTCGTGGGTGGCAGTCGGGAGGGTCCAGCCATCAAAAGCGTCCTCTGTTGACGGTTCGTTGTAGTGCGCGGTACTTCAAAGAGTTCCGCGTTCGAATGTGTTGTTGGTTGCTGGTGCGTTGTAATTGGATCCAACGTTGAAAGCGGAGGTGGTGGTTTCGATCACTGATGGACTTCCAAGATGTTCCATGTCATTCCTCAGGTTCCGCAGTATCTCGGTATGCCTGCCACGGCTCGTCGGTAACCCGGTCGCTACGGTTGGCGACGGGATTCCGTTCCACAAACAGGCCGGTTGGGCTGGTAGTCCTGAGTTCGCTCCAATAGATCGTAGGTCTGTCACATTTTCCAAGGAATGTGCAGCTGTGGATATCGCAGGTCGCCCATCTTGAGCCGTTATGGTTTCTGGTGGTGGTATCGTACAGGAATCTTCCCTTCCTGTCGAGGTCTGCATCAAGGCTAGTGCTTCCAGGCGGCGTCGAAATACTTCCGCTTTGTTCCACGTTGGCCACTCGCTCGCTCAAACCATTTATGTCACTTCTCATCCCAGTCATCGATGTTGCTAGATCATTCACTGCCTGCTGTATTTGTTGCAGGGTCTCACCAATCATGTTAGTGGCCGCGAGGTCAGCCCCTTGTATGTTACGTGTTGAGTTCGGTGACGTTGCCATCACTTTCCAATGTTTCCCACACCTGACACCAGTGTAACAAATTTTTGGCGTGGTGGTGCTGCTGGTACCTTCCTGGTGCTTCGAATTTGCCTAGCGGTAGAGAAACTTCTTTCTGGCACCGGAATCTGATGAGGCTGAGTCCACTTCGTTTGCCGTCATTAATTGTCCTTAATTATAATCCTTAATTGTGTTTTCGTTTAATTTGCACTCAATTTATATTAGTGTAACAAATTTTTCTGCGTGTTTTTCTTTCGTTCTTCCGTACTACTGCCGTTCTCTTTTTGATTGACAGCTCTCCCCAAAAAAAACGACTTGTCCACCCAGTAACTAACGGTCGTTACTTGGTTTCCTTTTTTACCAAACAGCCGTATTACCATACACAAGTTTTTCCATTTTGCGCGGGATCTACGAGATGGCGTGTTGTGTCAGTTCTCATAGCTCGTGCATGGCAATGTCGCGTTACAGTATCTTTAAACTTTTCTGCGTCACAATGCGATTCGGCCAATAAATACGCATACAACTCATTTGTTAACTCGTATACACTTGAGAGTACGTTACTTCTTGGCAACCAATGAGAGTTACAAAAATAAAATAAAGCTGTATGCTCGGTTCCCAAATTTTCACAAACCTTTTGGAAAAATCTTTCTTTCACGGGTCTTGTTTTTATGAAGTTTACCACTCTGACAATTATGTATATCGATCGCAAGATTTAATTCAGGTGATATATTTCTTGCAGCCAGACCCTCTTTAGGTATGATACAATGTGTCCATTTTGAATTTGCAGTTATGTTCTTAATGAGAGCTTGAAGTGCTCCATATTGCCCTGATATCGCTCGAGCTCCATCCGTACGCACACCGACACAGTTTTCCCCATTGAATTTTATTTCCTTTTTTTGCAAAATACAAGTCCTCGCACACATTTTTTTTCATGTACTGACGTACCACAATAATTGAGCATCATTATTACTGTCTGTCGCTTCATCCAGCTAAGTGGCAAATAAACCAGAAAGTTTTTCCACAATTTGCTGATTAATGTGTTCATCAATGTCATGTTACGACTAATCGGATTATTAGAAGGAGAACAATTTTTTATTTCATTAGCCACCGATTCTCCAATCATCACTGAAACCATATCAATCGTTGCAGGTAAAATTAGATCTGCAGCAATCGTACGCGGTTTTTTGAATTTAGCAATGCGGTGAGCAACCTTGTAGTGCTTTGAAAGTAATAGATGCTCTGGATAACAAGGATGTTGACTGCTACTCTAGTTCTCGTAATTTTCTGGAAAAAAAATGTCGTGATTTTCCTTGTAAACCTTGTAAATTACTGTGAGGTGTTTCTAAATGACGTTTCAATTTATTAGGAAGCATTCATATTCGAGTTCAAGTAGTCACAGTGAACGGACGTGGTGATCTGTTGAACAGGCTAACCGTGAAAAATTTTATTGTTTTAAAATACTTCTCGTGGAAAAATTAAACCAAAATAAAGCCTGCCATGGGTTAATCCTAACCTCCTCCCGCCAAACGAAGACCGGTTAAGCCTAATCGGCCTCCAATCACTCTATTCCCGTAGGGTAATAGTCGATTATTCTTTCATTCATGGCGTGATTCAGGGAACCATTGTAGCTCCTTACATCCTGGAGCTTGTCAAGATACGATCTCGTGGGATGAACCTCAGAACGGGCGACCATCTGCATATCCCTTTCCACCATACGGAATTTGGTCGGATGGAGCCCATCACACGCATGCTTAGGACGCACAACCAGGTCTCTACCTTTCTGCAGTCCGCGCAGGTTGATCACAACAATCGAGATTATATCCGCACCTGGATAAACTTCATCTGTAGGGACTAAGACCCGAGTCTAGGCTCTTTGATCCGACTTTGCGTTCAGATACTCTCATCTCAATAAGTTACTTGTAGGTATTTTTCTATTTTTCTATTAAGCAGTCTATGTATTAGTCTATACTACATTTCTGTTTCTTCTTTTCCTATTTGTAGTATTTTAATTGTAATTTCTAATTTTAAGCTTGATTAACCTCTCTCTCTAAGTTAAGATAAAATAAAATAAAATACAATTGCTACATTTAACATTATTAACATTTTTGCAGTCCTTAATAGGATGCTGTTCAGCACAGATTCCACATACAAAAACTGTAGATTTACATTTCTTTTTGACTGTGTCGACCATGTTTGGAACATTTAAAACACCATGTGAGGTTAAAGTCATCAAAGACTCTGCAGCGACCAGATTCTATGTATAGTTTTTTATTCAACATAAAAGTAAAGATGGTAAATAAGAGTGTCCACTTATTTGGTTTTTTGTTCATATACTTGTTACCCAATTTTAGGTAATTATTTTTTACATATAAGTTATTTCTCGCCTTAATATCATTGACAATTTCCTCGTTCGACTATTTCGGGATCAACATCAACAACATTAATTTTTGGATCATCCTTCTTCTCAAGAGTAACTGTAGTATGTTCAGAGTTTAAAGATTGTAATAGTTTCTCAGTATCTTTGACATCAGCTGATTTCGAGCACTTAACAACAACTTTATTCGTAACCTTAAAAACATTTTCCAATTGGACTTTGGATTTGTTTGTTAGTATTTCCTTGGTTTTTTTTTAAGAGATTTTCCATATCCTCAATTTTTTGACTTTCTAGAATAATAGCAGGAGCTGTCACATCACGTTTTGCGGAGTTACTGGCAGCTTGTGCATAAGTAAAGACTGGATTGCTCTCTATATGATTCCTCAAACGCTTGTTACTATCCCTTAACTCACCATTTTGTTTAATGTGTTTGGAACTAAGAATTTTGAGATTTACATTTTCAGAATGATAAAAAGTTCAATTTTCACAATCATTTATTTGTGCAAAATCCATGCGAGCTCGTTTCTTAGTAGACATAGTTGAATCACTGTCAGAGATAGTAGAAGATGCATCATCGTTCATTTCAAAGTCACAGGGAGTTGTTTCACCATTTTCTACACTTTTTTTATAGATATTAATAAGACATAACTTTTTTTCTAAATTTTCAATAACTGATTTACCATCCTTATTAAGGTTTTCAATATTTCTATAGGTTATGTAATCACCGTGCACCGGGCATACCATTAGATTTTTTGATACAAAGTGACATTTCCCTTCAGAAATGCATGATTTAACGAAATCTGACCTATACCAAGGACTATCACATTAGTATACAAATAACAATACCACATGTTCTCACATGTTGTTATGGCAAGCCAATTTATGCACAGGCGGAATATCGCGTTTATGACATGAATTGAATAGCACATTAACATTTAATGACATATCAAAACTTTCACGTGGTCAAGATTTTACATGTGTTTCCAACAGCTGACCTTTGTTATTTAAATCATCTATTTCTGTTAAATTTGCTAACGGATTCCTTGAAATGAATTTAAAGTTATTCGATTTGGCAACACTCGGTAGGTTAGTAGGTTGTTTGACAACGTTTAATGGATTGCAAGTTGGAGCAAAAACAGTATTTATTCAGAACACTCCATAAGTCAATATAACTGATTTCGTGTGTTCTTTTGTTTAAACTATTTACTTATACTAGCACCTCCTGCTCGCTTCGCTCGCCAACACCCGTCGTTCGCTACGCTCACTCTAATAGCTCGCGGATGGCTTTCCATATACAGTAGCATTGTCAGTAAACAGGTTATTTAGTTAGCAGTATCAATCATTTAAGCTTATTCAGCACGTCAACGTACAGCTTTATTGAATGAGGCCCCACCTACAACTATCAAAAACCTACCGCATGCGGTTCCGAATTCAAAAAGATCTTAAAGTTCCTCATAAACAATACTTTTTGCAAAAATTCAATCATCTCCTGCTACAACCTTGCGCTGGTGATTCAGATATATAGCTCTACTATACTGGCTGCAACATAATATTGTCCGTGAGCAAATACAGGTTGTCTTAGTGATATTCTTACTTTTTGAAACATTTTCCCCTGGGATTTATTAATTGTCATCGCAAAAGCCAGAATGACGGGAAATTTAGTTCTTTCAAAGGAAAATGGCAGAAGTGTACCTGAATAATTAAGAAATTAAACGAATTCTTTTTCATAAGGCTGAGCTCTCATAGTTTGGGTCAAAGTTATTTTGTGGAATATCGAAAATACGGACCATGAATTAAGGCAATTCTTAATAAGTGGTACACGTGTACCATGAGGTAAGTACAATTGGCAATGTTCGTCAAATATCTCCACATAGTAAAAAAATCCTACCTCCGTAAAGTTTAGATGACATATTGAAATTTCTTCTGTGATAATGATAGATGCAGATCTTATGAACTGAGCTTGTTCACTGTTTACAGAGAGTCAATTCTCTAAAATGGGTATGAGCTATTTGAAAAATTTTTGAAGAATTTTTTATTGCATTAAAAGAGTGGCAATACATTGGAGGTTCAAAGAATTCAATTTGTGAATAATTGAGGTTTGGGCAAAAGTCTTACAGCAACCAGCATGTGCTGTAAGACAAAAAATATTACAATCAGTACTACTATTTAAAACTTTAAAACTTACTAAGGACAAAAAGCTATCGATTTCATCTACATGAACTTTGGCACAGTCGTATAGCTTATGAACATATTTGTACATAAATTTTATGTTCTTATCTGTGCCAAGAACTTCCACATTTTAGTGGCAATCAAACGCTAAAATATATGTATTTTAAGGAACAGCATAACGGTTGTCAACAGAGTGGCCACGAAAGTCAACTGTTATACCATTAACACGACGCATCTAACATTGGCCTGAGTTGTATTGTAAAAGTCCTTAGAAAAGCTTTTGCTGCATTTCCATCTCTAATAAAGACGGGCATATGATTCAATAAACCACATGGACCGTGGATCATTTGGTTTTTAACTAAATTATGAAGTTCTGCGAAATATATATTGTAAATAAAATATACCTTTAATTTCCGTAGAAACAAACAAACTTTTATTTCCTACCTTTTCTTTTTTCTTTAAATGAAGGTGTTTAAGATGTGCAGACGAAAGTTTGGATGTATGATATAATTCAGATTTTGCATTTTTAATAGTTTTTTGCTCGTAGCAGCTAAATAAAGCATTCTAGTAGGTTTATATATATGACCAACCCCCATTATTTTGTCATTTCCCAACTTTTGACCATATACTAGCAAAACCCGGCAGACGTTGTTCTTCCTGTGTATGTTAATTTGCTTCTGTACATATAAAAATGGATGATCTATATGTTATGCCGAATCAACAATGTAATTCGTTGTAGGAAAATGGTAAACAATGAAAGATGGCTTATATCAATAAGATTATTTCATTTTATATAAGTTGAATTTTTTAAATTCATTCGTCTGAATTTATTTAAATAATTCACGTGAATTCACAATATTTTTGAATATTCCATTCGATACGTAATTGAACCCACTTAAAATAATTTAAATAAATGTTCACGTTTAGAGTAACGCAATTGGATAAACAATATTTTTCCTTTTTTGGTTTGGAGTACAGATGGAAACACCCCTGGCGTAGCCATATTCCTAGAGTTGCTGGCGACACGTAAAAAGGAGCTATACAGCTCTTCACCTTGCCTGCCCATAATCGCAACGCTCGCTCTCTACGATCCTTGTGTATATATTCCTACTCGCTATTTATCTTTTCTGCCAGTCTTCGTATTTGTTAAGAGCCCTCTTAGCTTTCGGGAACTTTAGGAGGAGAAGACTTTAAAAAACTGAGACACCCAGTTGAAGGCGGATACCGCCTCCTGCCAATGATCCCTACCTGTTCTCAGCCCCTACTTAGACTTCCACACCGCAATGAGGTGAGGCTCTGTCGTGGAAGAAGAAAAGTTGTGTTCCGGAAATAATGCTCATAGGTCAGCAATAATTTTCCGATCTCTTGATGCCCTAAGTGCGCATCGCCGATCATTTTCCATGAAATAAATTTGCAGAAACTGTGGAAGAAGTGTCCCAATCTGATGATACACTGGCCCTCGGACTTTGAATGTGGGCATGAAATTACCATATCTCACGATAACCGTCGCTCCTAACGATGTAATTTTAAATCACGAATTGTATTTCCAAATATGCTCTAATGCTAATACTCAGCGTAACGCAAGCGGATAAACAATATTTTTGGTTTTCTGATTTGGTGTGTGGATATACAGAGCTCTTGGACTTCCTACTTTGGAGCAAGCTACATATAGTTGACCATGCGAAAAACATGGATTTTCTAAATTTATACCGACAACGCGCAGTGACTGCCCTTGAGCTTTGTTAATTATCATTGCGAAAGCAAGACGTACGGGGAACTGTAGTCGTCTGAATGTGAAGGGCAAATTAGTGGGAACCATTGGAATGCGTGGAATCAGCACATCTTCTCCTTTACATTTTCCGTTTATTATTGTTGCTTCAATCAGATTCGGCATCAGTTTTTTCACGGAAATTCTGGTTCCGTTGCACAACTTTGGCGTGCTGAGATTCCGAAGGAGCAGTACTGGTGAGCCAACTTTCAACTTCAATATGTGCGGTGGCCTTCGAGCCGGTTCCAATGAATTGAGAAATTCTACTAGATAATTCACAGCTTGATCCTCTTCTGTAACTGTGTCAATGGATTTGTATTTTGTAACCACACCAGCAATTTCTAATTGAATTTCTTATTATTAATTCGATGTACGTCATCATTCTTTGTTGCTAAGATAACTCGTTCACATAGCCAACCGTGGTTTCTGAAGTTGTAGGCGATGTTCGGGAAAACCTTCTTTTCAAGATCTCTAATTGATGACTGAAGTTGACAGAAGTTCATTGGAAATGATATCTCCTTTGTTTCTGGTGCAACCGGAAGTTTGCCGTCGCCCATATCCAAAAGTTGCTTGACAAATGTTTGTGCAAAAACATCTCTTAGTAAATACAGACGCATATTGGTCGACAGTGTTATTTTCTTAACATGTCTCCAGAGAGCCGAATTCTTCAGACATGCGTTCAGCTCATCTGCTGGTGTTGATTTGACGGAAATCACCGGCGAGCAATATCAGAGCTCCACCCATTTGACGTTGATCGTTTCGAAAATCTCGCAGAGTACGATCAAGTGCCTCAAATCCTTTTCTATAGGCCATGGTACATTCATCCCAAATAATAATTTGGCATGTTTTCAATACAGTTGTCATTCCAGATGATTTTCCAATGTTGCAAAGAGGATCTACAGCTAGGTTTAAATTCAATGGCAGTTTGAGAGCCGAATGCGCCGTTCGACCTCCATCAAGTAGCGTTGCTAAAATCCCCGATAATGCCACTGCCAGAGCAATCTCATGGTTCATTCGAATTTCTGCGAGTATTAAATTGAGTAAAAATGTTTTTCCTGTACCTCCTGGTGCATCGAGAAAAAGAAGTCCACCATTTCTACCTCGTATGTACCACTCCATTACTGTGTCGTAGCGTATCGTTGATCGTTTGTTAAGATCCTTTTTTGAGCCTCAACATAAACTTGCAGCACATCGACGTCATATTGCTTTTCTCGCAATAGGTCTCCTATCGGCAACATCGTTTCTGTCACATTCTGGTGAGAACAACCCAAGTTGATTGAGGATTTTGTTATTAAGTGGCATATACATATCTTCAAGTGATATCAGTGCTTCATTGAAAATGTTTTCCGAATAATGTACATTCAGGTCTGGGTTGTCCATACGTGCTCGGAGAAGTATGTCTTCGCTCATATTGTCTTTGTGTTTTTCCCATAGATCTTTCTGATCAGAAGGGGTACAGGCTGTCCAAATTATGGCGAAATCGTATTTGGTGAGCATGACGTGTTTCAGACGCTTCTGTCAATGTGTTGTCCCAGTGTTGATCATCTTCCAGCAAACCACGTTAGAGACATGTTCCTCTGTATGACTGACACACTTGACCATCGATAGTTTTGATTGCTTAAAACGATGTTGGCCCTTTGACCACGTGATGCAGCATTCGCAAATAGTAGCATTCTCTATTATTCGGATGAGCAGTATATACTCGTCCCAATGTGTCAGTACAAAATATGTCAGCTATCGAAGGATGTCTGGCTCCTCGCTTCCTTCTGCAAAATTTCTTCGTTGACTGATTCCAAGTGTAATAGTGGGGGACTTCGTGATATAGCAACCTTTTTGCGAATTCGTCAGTTGCACATAATTTGAAAATAGCGGTCAACGTTGTATTTCAAAACCTAGAATTCGCCATACAGCTTCATTACTGCTAATATAACGTCCCATTTGAAAGTTTTCGACTTCATTGACGGGTTCATTGGGACTCGCAAGACCAAAAACTGCCATATCGCTGCCCTTATTCACATATTTTCATATGTATTTAATAAATTTAACTGAATTGCAGGCCCTCCACGTTGATATGCGCATTGAATGATTTCAAAAGAATAGGAGAGTATGGCACAATTCATTGATTATGGGTTTCGAAAGTAACGTTATTGATTTTTATAGTTGCTTTGTGTCCTCCATCATCTGGTTTTCGTCGTATTTACAGCGGATAACCATCGCCACCTGTTTGTGTTTCTTGTAACATCTGACGTGGATACATCTTGGTGCATTTTCCATTTTTTATGCATGGTGAATGTGGGTTGTGTAATCCACATGGTCCATGAATCATATGTTCTTTGACAATTTCAAATAATCCTGGATCTTCTTCTGGATCAGGCAGCTCAGCAATAATGATATTGTCAATTTGAGTTGCAACAATTTTTTCAACCAACCAAATTAATATATGAACATACAGTAGACCTCTTTTCTGCCATTCAATCAAATACATCCAGCAGCGAGTTTTTCCGTATATGTATATGGTTTTAAGTGATGAGATCCATAAAACGTATCAATTTTTGTTTGAAAACTCTTTGATTTCAGCCCAAGATTGATTGCAATTGCACGTAATGAAAAGATCTGGACGTCCGTATTTGTAAACATATGTCAGAGCATCCTGAGCATATTCATGCATGTGTCTTGGACTACCAGTATACGAAGCCGGAAGTATAACCATTCGTCCAATGTTTGCAACTGTTCCATCGTTTGCAATTGCATCTCGCAAGTGAACATACTCTTCGACTCGAAGCTTCGATTGATTGTAACGAATGTAGTTTAGACGTTCGCTTTCGACTTTAGCGTACATATCAACGATGAATTGTTGAAAAAGTTGACGACACTTCAGAATGTGGTTAGATTGTTAGTCTCGAATCATGATACGATATTCATAAAAATCCATGCAACTGACCCTTTTCGTTGTGGTAGCACCTTTGACGGGATCTGTTTCATACAATTCGAGATAATATCCATTTTCTCCTCGAGGAAAGAGAATTGGATATTGAAGGGCATCGTACGATCGGTGTGTTTGTGCAACACGTTGCTTGGTTTGATCGCGTCTGCTAATAGCAATATCTCGCCGGGTAATCTCTGTTCCGACAAATACAGCTGCTACTTTAGGGGCCGTTGGAGCATTGAAACGGCGTTCAGTCTCATTCAAAGGCGTTTTGTCTCCCCTGATAAAGACTTTCATATCATCCGCTCTTACAGTCTCTAATCCGGATTTGAAACCTCGGACCACACAATTGTGCTCGTGGAGTAATGCTCGTTATTCAGCAATAATTTTCCGATCCGTTGCTTCACTGAAGACGCATCGTCGATCAATTTCTTCCTTCACATCGTCCATGAAATAAATTTGCAAAAACTGTAAGTTTACTTCGGGTACTGGAAGAAGTAACCCAATCTGATGATACACTTGCCCTTGCACTTTGAATGTGGGCATGAAATTACCATATCTCACAATATTCGTCGCTCCAAACGATGTCATTTTAAAGCATGAGTTGTATTTCCGAATATGCTCTAGGAAGTGTTTGGACTCCCGAGTAGAGCCAGCCACATAAGTTAAAAGTGGTTCTGGTGGGTTAACCAATGGTAGCAAACTGACTTTGCCGTTTGACCAACACATGCCAGGCGTTTCTTTCTGAAATATCAAAGCGCGGCAATGAAAGCAAAAATAAGTCATTGGACCAATGACAACATCGCGATGCATTATGTAATCGTAGTCTTTATCGTAATTGAACGCAGTTTTCTTGAGATCGATTTTCGTTCTTGATCGACTCTGCCGTGAGCGTTCAGCTTCACGTCGTACATCTCGGTGTTGCAGTAGTTCTTGAAAGAGAAGCTCGCACTCGCAGGTTTTCAATACGTGCGTCTCGCTCTTCAGATGTTTCAGAAGCTCTTGAAGTAGAAGCTCTGATCCGCTCAGTTTTCCGTCATGTGTCTCGCTCCGCCGATGTTTCAGCAGCTCTTGAGGTAGATGCTCTGATCCGTTTAGTTTCCTGGCGTTTGTCTCGCTCCGCCGATGTTTCAGTAGCTCTACTGTCTGACTTTTGCTGCGTATTTCTGGTTGATTTTCCTATGTTTGATTTTTTTGGGTGGCATTTCGAGGTATTTTCGGGTGGTAAAACTTCAAATCATGATTCAATGGATAAAAAAACAATACAAATACGCACTTTAGCCGTAATATATCACTCCAATTTTCACAAAATAATTTGCGCACTATTAAAATTCTAAGATAAAACATCAAATCAGGATTCAATGGATAAAAAAAACAATACAAATACGCACCTTAGCTGTATTATATCACTCCAATTTTCACAAAAATAATTTGGCACTTTTAAAATTCAAAAATTCAAAACGTAATTTTCTCAAAAATTAAAATCAATCCTTTCGTATTATAATATGGATAAGACTGATTGATAGCCGAATTATAGAAGAAAACGATTTGTTGCAAATTCAAATAACGCATCAAAGTGTGCGTGGTACACATTTGCAAACATGCCTTCTCTTTCTAGCTCATTTGCCTTTGGAGAGCGGAAGAGATGGTGAATGTTTACGTAGACGTGGCAGGTGATGGTATATTTTTTGATGACTTTCAAATATGTTTGGCATGTTGTCATTATCAGCATTACGGAAAACAGTTTCCTTTCAAAAAGATAAGAAAAATAAATCATGTTACCTCAAATTGAGAAAGAAAATTTGTTACGCGCGCAACAACAAAACACGTTGTTTTGCTAAAACGAAATGAAAGGTATAAAAAAGATTACAACAAAGTGTATAGCATACGATCCTTCTCGGTGGAAAACTACATATGTACCAATCTTTATGTTTATCGGTCAAACGTTGTCTAGGTTTATGAATGAACCATCAAACTCCGAATATGTGTAGAAGTTTTGTATGGAAGGCATCTTAAGAACACACCGTAGACAAATATGATGCACTGGAAAAAGTTTGAAATGACATCAGAATTTAAGTCGATCATATACGAACACATTAGATTGCTTTGTATAGCCACTTTGGGAAAAAAGCCGCTAAAAACAGGAATAATTGGAATAATTGGTGATGGTGGGTGTAAGGGGGGAGTTACAATAAAATGGATGACATAAGATCCCTCTCCATAAAAACTACATATATGTACCAACATTCATGGTGATCGCTCAAACGGTCTCAAAGTCTATTAATGTCAAACAAATTTACCAACATTCATTTTTATATATAAGAAGATTTCTCTAAATTATGTTTTTGAATGTGGGTCCATAGAAAAGTTAGGAAATATGACAAAATTCAATTCGTTCGTTGCAGATATTCGGATATTTCATGCTCTTTCATTAGTTTTTGTCCATCTTGCGCTCAGCAGCGTGCATTTTTAATACATTTTGCGGTGAATAATGGATACGACATCTCAGAAAGCAGCTCAAGCTGTAGCACTGCTTCAAGCCGGTCTTGGGCTACGTGGGGTCGCTCGAAGACTTGGAATGGAATCAGCCGATCTTCAGTGCAGCGTGTTCACAGACGATACCTAGAGACTGGAGCATTCCTCAGCCGGAGCATAGAGCAGCCTCAGTCGCAGATGACCGTTGTATTCAACTTACTGTTCTGCGAAATCGCCGCCTCAACGCAGTTCAAGTCCAACAAGGTCTGAAGATCGCCAAGTGGTCATCAGTGCAGATACAGTAAGAAAAAGACTTGCTGAACGAAACCTGATTCCAAAGAGGGCTGCAACATATCCAGCATTAACGGTAGCCCACCGATGAGCACGACTCGAGTTTGCTTGAGAGCATAGGGATTGGACGGTAGAGCGGTGGGGTAGTGTACTCTTTACTGATGAGGCCAGGGTAAGTCTACATGGAAGTGATTGACTTCAGACAGTATATCGCCGCCCTGGAGAACGTTATTCTCGGTGTTGTGTCGAGAAAACTGTTGCATATGGAGAAGGATCTGTAATGGTCTGGGGTGGCATATCTTTAACCGCACGTACTGCGTTAGTTTTATTGAACTGACGGCCCGTGCACGTGGATTAACTTCGCATCGGTACATCAGTGAAATCCTCGCAGGGCATGTGTTGCCTTACGCAGGACAAATCGGGCAGGATATGCAGTTGATGCATGATAATCCACGGCCTCATGCTGCTCATGTGGTGAACCATTACTTAAGCGATGTCGGTATTTGTACTATGGACTGGCCAGGTCGAAGCCCAGACTTGAATCCGATAGAACACTTATGGGACAAGCTGGAACGTCGAGTTCGAGCCAGGGTACCTGCCCCAACAAGACTTCCAGAGCTACGAATCGCAATTCAAGAGGAGTGGAATGCGATTCCTCAAGACATAATAGTCAGGATCGTCTGGTCTATGAATACGAGGATGCTAGATTGCTAGCACTTATCCGAGCAAGGAGAGGGAACACGGAATACAGACCAAAAACTTTTTTGCAATTTTTGTTTTCTTTTTGGCTTTGATTTTTTCTTTCACTTCATGATCACTTACTAACTACACGACAGTAAAACAACTCTTCTTTGTTAAATCATTACTAAACACTAAATGAAATGATAAACCCCTATTGGTTTCCTCTTATTTTAATCGTCATTAAACACTCTTTCTTTAGGTATAACATTGATAATTGTAAGTTTGATACATAATGAGGAAATCGGATTAGAGTTCCAAAATGGCCGGTGTATTTGCTGTTCAGTGTATTTTTATCAAATTAGCAAAAAATAATGGTATAAGTAAATGATGGCTTTGAATTTGTCTGTAGTAGTGCATCCATATTATTGTCTGTGGCCATATGTTCATTGTTTTGGCTTTTGTCTGGAAGAATGCAATTTTATTAGCCAAAGATTGCCTTCTTCAAGGCAAAAAGCAAAAGAATGAACATATGCTTGTTCTGTAATATGGCTGCATTTGCCCCTCACCCCTCACATTATCATTGGGAAAGATAATACGTTTGAGTGAAAATAATGCACGTATTTTGCCATAAATGGTAGGTTTTTCAGTCGAACGTATGATCTATGCCAATGATAATGTTAAATAAGTATGTTCTATATTTTGTTTTTTTCGTAGAGTAATGCAATTATATGTTAATTCTTTTGGTTTGTGTCCCCAGTAGAAGATTGATCCATTTGGTTTGCCATTTATTAGGGACACAAAGGTCAGTTTTTCAGGACTAATATGTATCTCCTTTGGAGGGCTATGTATTTTTTTTATGCCAATAAATAAATAATTAAATTTTTTATGCCAATAAATAAATACTTTCAGCTGCAAGCACCTTCTGACAGTTATCCATTGTCCGATGCATAAATTAATTACAACACACTTGAAATCAAAACAAAATTAATCGACCCTTGTTTATAAAATGTATAACTTTTCACTCACCAGTTGAGGATGAACAGTCCACTTTCCTACCAAAGTGCACCTTGAAAACACCAGCCACGGGTGTATGGTACCAACCAGCTTGAGCCTACTCTAACAACCACCAGCCACAGATATCAACCACTTGGCAGCCAGCTTGGGGTGCCTAATTCTAAAACAATCCACCAACTAAGATCACTCTCAAATAGTCACTGACTCCGCAACCACTTTGTTACTTGCTAACAATCCAACACGAAAATTATAGATAACAGAATATTAAGCTTATTACACGTAAACACTATTGGAAATCAGAGGTTCAGGACTTGTATATATTTAAAATCAAAAACAGTCTTTTTTATATTAAATTCAACTTTTCTTTATCAAATTTGATTTATTCAGAACTTAAGAAGGCGGTCTTTCTTATTTGGTAGTTACGGAATAACTAAAATTGTTTATTTTATCCGTATCTAGGATTCATTAAAAAGGTGTTAGTATAAACAAAATCCAATGAAATTAAAAAATCATATATTTTCTGAAATTTAAAAGTAATAAAAATGTTCATGAACATTCAAGTGGACCACGCCGAGTCACGATAAGAATATTTCAACTAAACAAAAATTGATTTTTGAAAACCAACAAAAACTGTAATGTTTAACTTGAATCCTATGTGTCGGATGTAGGTGACCTATGCGAATGTGCAGGTCGTGGCGCGACACTCAGTCATGTAACCTCTGCCCTAGAGGGCTAAGTATAGACGCTACGAAAAAAAACTGTTAAAAATTCAAAATCTTATCACATTTCTCAACTTTTGAATGCACACTGTTAAAAACTGAATTTAGAGAAAAATGATGTATGAAAAAAGGTAGGAAATGTCAAAGTTATGGCGGTCGGTCGTACATATGAACCCCATAGGACGCTTGGTTTAACCGCTACGTGCCAAAAACCGTTGAAAATTCCCTAAAAACTCGAGGAAAATTGTTAAATTTTTAATTCCCAGAAACTGATGTTCTGTGATACTTACCATATAATTATAATGATTATTTTTTTTATGAACCTGTAAAAATCCACTTGCAAAAAAACTTGTGTCAACTTCTTGTATGCGAATGAGAAATCTGTATTATCTGTATTGTGCTAAGACATTTATGTACTAATTCTGGTTCGAGCACGTGAAACCTAAGAAGGTTTTTTGTCAAAAATGTATGTGGTTTGTCGTAACTTTTTGAAGTTCTTCAAAAAACGCAGCGATCATTCTTAATTAATAAGATCTTAATTTAAATGTCCATGAAACTTTTACTCTTAATATTTTCTAAGCCTTTAGAATCTTTCTGGATCTAATTTACATAAAATAATCAAAGTCCTTAAACACGAAGTCGGATCAAGGAACATAGGAACCTTTTACTGTGACTAATTATGACGTTAATCTGTGGTGCTGCTTCCTGCAAGGATAGGAGTTCCAGTAGGCTGTTGTCCTGCCATGGCCTGTGTGATGCCTATTTCCACCCTGAATGTGTGGGTCTTAATGGTGCGCTAGCTGACAAAGTCGAATCTAAAGACTCGGGTGTCTACTGGTATTGTCCGAAATGCCGTAAATTCACTCTAAACGCCCTATCATCTCGCCTCTTGGATATCGAATCTGAGCTGCGTATGTAATAAATTAGCCGAATCATCCACCATCCAATCGGCAGTCCTAGCGCCGGTTGTGTCCCTTAAGGATTTCATCCCTCCTCACACTGAGCTCCCTCAAATAACCTAAACCGTTTCGGAACCACCAACATCATGCATACAGAATAGATCAGTCAGAGTAACTAGATCCGGCAAATCAAACTCGTTACTACAACAAGATTCCTCCCTTATGACCTTCTCCCCTCTTCCCTAAACCGTCCCTCCCACCCAAGCCCGGTCCGGCGTACCTCAGTGGTATAGAGGAAGAGTTTGTGTCTGAGTCTGTGTCATCAAGGAGTCTGCTTCAAGACTTAAAATCAATGAAAAGCCCCTGCGTGGTACTTGCCCTGGCAATACTTCTGACTCTCTTACAATAACTCAACTATCAAACAGCGTATCCCCCACCTCCCTCGGCATTACCTGTGAAAACGCTATGGCATCCACGTCTCAGGGCCCTCTATTGACACATCCTAGTGCTCTTAGAACAGTCCCTAAGACCCAATCAATTTTTGTGATAGTTGATCCCCTCAACTCGGCCTGACGACATCATCAACCACATTGTGAATGTCATCGGTGTAGATGTAGTGAAAAATCGTATAAAAGTCTTTAAGCTCTCGGAGAGGAGATGGTCCTCGTTTAAGATCATCGTCCCTCCTGCCTTCTTTGATCTCCTCAATAAATCTAACTGGCCTAAAGATAGATAGATAGGTCCACCAGAAGTGTTGTTGCGGACGACGAGGCCATAAATTCTCCCCCTTCGCAGGGTGGCTCCCTGCTGGCAAAAAACTTCCCGCCCTCTCAATCTTCTACCAAAACGTGAGGGGTCTTCGTACCAAGGCCCACTCTACTTTCTCATCCTCCCAAACACTACCCCATGACGTTATCTGCTTGACAGAAACGTGGGTCTGCTCAAATATACATGATCTTGAAGTCCTGGATTCGCATTTTATAACTTTTCGCAAAGACCGCTCCCATGGCGATCCACAACCGTCGAGGCGGGGGAGTGTTAATAGCTGTGCGCTCCTCACTAAACGCTTCTCTAATCCCCACCCCATCTCAAGAACCGCTCGAAATCATCGCAGTTCGGATTCGTCTCCCATCGGTGAATGTTATTCTCCTCACATGCTACATCCCTTCTCGCTCAGATGATCACGTGTACCACCACCTCTCTGATCTACTCGACTCTCTTTCCGGTCTAACACCGTACAGACCATATACTTCCCCTAGGCGATTTTAACCTCCCCATGCTAGAATGAACTTTTGATCAGGAATCGGACTGTTTCCTAGCTGTAAACCCTTCCTCACCCTCCGAAGTTTCCTTCGTTGACCTCTCATCTCTTCATTGCTTGTCTCAGATCAATCCTATTAAAAACCGGTATAACCGGCAACTCGATCTCGATCTATCAAATGTTCCAACTAACGTACTTGTCTCCAACTGCTCGTTGGAACTCTGCAACGTCGACGCTCATCACCTCCCCCCTCACCGTTAGCCTTTTCCACTCTCACCCTACTCTCGTTCGCCCACCTACCTCTCCCCATCGTCTAAATTTCCGAAAAACGAATTTCGAACTTCTTAACTCAACTCTTCACAATACCTTTCGTGATATGAACTTTACGGGTAGTGATCTTTCCTCATATATCACCGTGTTTTACGAATCTCTGCTCCATGGTATCTCTATTTCCACTCCGACCTCTGCATCTCCTCCTCCCAACCCCTCTCCTCCTTGGTACACAAGAGAACTGACATTTATGAGGAACAAGCGTAACTCCAACTGGAAACGTTTTATCGCTTCGGGCTTACCTGAGGACTATGACAATTTCGTAGCCTCATTTGCCAACTTGGCATCCCTTAATAGGTTTCTTTATACTGACTACCTAATGTCGGTGAAGACAAATCTCCGGGATAATCCCCGTGGCCTCTTCTCCTTTGTTAACGCAAAAAGAAGACAGCGTAAGTACTGCTACCCTCATTCCTTTTCGTACTTAGGTCTCGAATGGGATCAGCCTCAATCGATCGCGAATATGTTTGCCAGCTTTTTCTCCTCCACACTCCACGATGGGTCATTTGAGCCGGACGTATCTTACTTTACTTCCTTTTACAATAACACTTCACCACCTTCTGTTGACCTCCCCATCTTTACTTTTGATGAACATGAAGTCTTTACTTTTGATGATGATGATACTTCTCAAAGAAGACTTCTCCCCGGGCCCAGACGGTATCCCCCCCATACTATTGAAGCGGTGCGCGTCCAACTTGGCAACCACTATCACGCCTATTCAATATTTCCATCAATACTGGGGTTTTCCCTGACCATTGGAAGCACGGTTTATTTACCCCGGTCTTCAAGAAGGGTTCCAAGACGGTTGTTACCAATTATCGGCCTATTGCCAAACGTTCTGCAATCCCTAAACTTTTTGAAAAGCTTCTAGTTGAGAAAATTTACCCGTCCTTTGCTGCTATTATATCTCCACACCAGCATGGCTTTCTTAAGGGAAAGTCAACGGTCACAAATCTCATACAACTTACGTCTTATACAATAAATTTTTTGAACGTGGTTGGGCGGTCGAGGCTCTCTTTACGGATATGAGTAAAGCCTTTGACTGCATTCCTCACAAACTCATAATCTTAAAACTAAAGCTGGCAAAATGCCCCAACTTTTTTCTCAGGTGGTCCCAGTCCTACTTATCTTACCGCACCTACAAGGTTTCTTTACGGTCACATCTTTCTGCTAATATGCAAGCCACAGGGTAGCCATATTGGTCCCCTTCTCTTCATCCGCGACACAAATGACTCACACCGTGCTGTCTGGAATTCGGTTATTCTAAGCTACGCCGATGACTAAGATTTTCAAGAAGATAACTCATCCAACAGATCTTCTC